>VZRR01005959.1:310178-379716 GCA_013398015.1 Oreocharis arfaki
GGTGCTGTGTGATGGCACCCAAAATAAACTGTTCCATTACCTTACCGGGTACCGAGGTCAGACTGACTGGCCTATAATTTCCAGGATCCTTCTTCCTACCTTTCTTGTGAACAGGCGTCATATTGGCCAGCTTCCAGTCATCTGGAACCTCGCCAGTGAGCCAGGACTGTTTGTAAACAGTGGAAAATGTCTTTGCAAGCTCATCTGCCAGCTCCCTCATCACCTTGGGATGGATCCCATCCAGTCCCACAGATTTATGGATATCCAAGCGGCTCAGCAATTCTCTGACTGCTTTCTCCTGGATAACAGGGGGACCATCCTGCTCCCTGACACCATCTACCAGCCCAGGAGGACAGTTGTCTGGAGGACAAACAGTCTTTCTGATAAAGACTGAGGCAAAGAAGGCATTAAACACCTCCATCTTCTCCCCCTCTGCAGTCACTAAATTCCCTTCCGCATCCAATAGAAAACTGACGTTGTTCTCACACTGCCTTTTGCCATTAATATATTTGTAAAAACATTTTTTATTATCCTTCACAAAACTTGCCAGATTAAGTTCAAACTGAGCTTTGGCCTCTCTATTTTTTTTTTCCTACATGCCCTAAAAACCCCCTTAAATATTTCCTGGGATACCTGACCCTCCTTCCAAAGGTGATACATCCTCTTTTTTATTCATTAGTTCCTTCATAAGCTCCTTGCCCATCCAGGCCAGACATTTACCAAGTTGACTTATCTTTCAGCACACAGGGACAGTCTGTTCCTATGCCCTCAAGATCTCTGTTTTGAAGCATGCCCACCCTTTCTGAATTCCTTTGTTTTTAAGGGCTGTTTTTAAGGGAGACCTCTGAATAAGTCTCCAGAATAGGCCAAAGTCTGCCCTCTGGAAGTCCAGTGTGAAAGCTTTATTCCTTATTTCACCAAATATTGAAAACTCTATAGTTTCATAATCACTATGCCCCAACCAGCCTCTAACCACCACATCTCCCACCAGCCCATCCCTATTTGCAAGCAGCAGGTCTAGTGTAGTCCCTCCCCTGGTGGGCTCACTCACCCTCTGTGACAAGAAGTTGTCCTCCACACACTCTAAGAACCTCCTAGACTGCCTCTTCTCTGATGTGTTAAGAAAGGCTCCTGTGCCTGTTGCACCACACTTAAGGGCCATCCACTTGCAATTTGGAAGCCTACCATTCATTCACTTAGCACCTCCTGATCTCTCATCTCCAAATCCTAAGGCTGCTGTGCAGTGACATTGCCCTGGTGTCCTGAGTACTCTTACCCTCATGGCCCAGCTTTGGCAGAGTGTGAATTGTTATCATACTGGATTTCTTACAGAAAATAAAGGATTTCCAGAGAAGCAGACTTGTCTGCAGTGCCCATTGCTATTCATGGCAGGCCACTGGGCAGAACGTTTCTATTGCTTTCTCTTCCCTTTATCTATGTTTTTATTTGCATGGCTTTTTATTTGTTTGTTTGGTTTTTTTCTGAGTCTTGAGTACCTGAAATTGGTGAATCCCATTAGCTGTAGGCCACACAAGGGAGTTTCTACACCTGTAAGCCTCTTCCAGTTTTTTTGCTCCATGGCATAAGTAACTGAGTTGTTTTGAGTTGGGTTGTTTTGTTGTTGTTGTTTATTTGGTTTTTTTGAGCAAAAATAAATAGAGAATAGAATAAGAAAAGTGATAAGAAAAAGTGATAAGAAAAACTTCTCTGCAAATTATTGTCAGTCAAAAATATTTTAACCCTGTCTGCAGTCAGAAGTGAGAGGATGAGTAAAGAAATAAGGTTTTATTTGAAGATAAGTTTAGAAAATAAGCATAAGAATTTATTTTTTTCTACAGTTTTGGTCTGGGTTGAAAAATGGCCTTTACATTTCACGTAAAAGAAAAAAAAAAAAAAGAAAAAAAAAGTGGACATAGATTTAGTTTGAGTTTCTAGAAGAATTTTAACAGATTTTAAAAAAAAACCTAAACAAACACCCTCAAAACCAGTCCACATTTTATTCTTTCACAGAAATTTGAGTCACTGTTTTAATCCACAACTTTATTAAAAATACATTGTTTGTAAGAACACCTGTGGAGAATAAAACTGCTGCTAAAAGAGGAAAACATTTAATCATGGAAATGATTATCTCTTGAAAAAATGAAGAAGCCAATATGACGAACAGGTAAAAAGTCCACAGAGTAATAATATGAAAAAGTAATTTCATATCACAATGTAACAAAGATACTTTTTGATTATAATAAAAATGAGTTTGAAAAATGCAATATAAAGATAATTAAGAATGTGGTTTACAGGCATGTATTTTACCAATGAATTAAAAAACTGGATATGTTTTGAGATCTGAATCATAAAAGAAAAGCTGACTGGGAAATTATAGGACTAATACAAGAACCTGGCAGTGTTCATAAATATTTAACTATAAGAAACAGAGATTCCAGCCTTACCTGAGAGTCAGTTTTGTATCTGGAGAAAAAAAAACAAAAAACCCAATAACTTGTGAAATAAAAAAAAAACCCAATAACTTGCAAAATAAAGGTTCTTTTCCCAGTAAGGTAAATTAAGCAAGGTAAAAATCCAACAATCCTTAACTAAAAATTCTAAATACATGGTTTCTTATGGTTATTCTCTGGAGCACATTCTAAACTTTTTTGCTATTGCATTCTGTACTTAGAGCACCTCTACCAATGATCTCTTTAGAACTACCAACCTTCATAATCTCTGGAGGTTTCAGCAACTGTGTAAAATAACTCTTCTAAGTGCTCCAGGAAGTAGTTTTGCCAATCCAGTATCTGGCAATTTATTCTGAGTCAATACTCAAATATTTGTTAGTGTGGTACTCCAGGTTTTAACATTGTAATTATTTCAAGTGTCAAGTAAAAACAAACTGCAGAGAAGTAACAGCCATTAATTTTCCAATAGCACATTTTGCTATGATTTAGTCCTTTTGACTTAGTAGATGTAAATTAAATTGCTTTGGTTGGTTGTCTTTCTTTGGAGCTTTTTTTTATTCAACAGTTTTGTACAGCTTCAAGAAGAAAAATTTACTTTCAGGTATGAGTTGTTGGGACTGACTGTTTTGAAAAAAAATGTTAACATCTTTAAGCAACTAGTCATTTGCTTTCTACTTGCCTGGGTATATTCCTTTAGCTTGCTAACAAACCATTCTAACTACAATACTTGAAAGATAAACTATACAGAATTATGAAATCACACCTGGAAATCTGTTCCAAAATTCTGAAGTCAAATATACATTTATGGCAACCATTATCAAGGCCAGGTAGGATGAGGCTTTGAGCAACCTTGTCTAGGGATGGGTTTCCCTGCCCATGACACAGGGTTTGGAACTAAGTGATTTTAAACCTCCTTTAAACCAAAACCTTTCTATAATTCTTTGATTCTATTACGTATGATGACAATCCTTCCCCTGTTCAAACAGGCAAATAAAGCCTAGCACAAGCATCTGTGCTCATGCCCCAAAATAATATGACTAGATGAACAGAAAACTATTCTGTTTCAAGCTCAGTTGTCATAATCAATATGAGTTTAATATGGCATAACATATGAGTCACATATTTGTATGCATATTGCATGAAGCTATGCATAAGCAATAGAAAGTGTTTCGGAGAGGTATATAAAGTTTTCTAGAGATGAAAAGTGAGATTAAGTTAGTTTACTTTCAGATACTGTAACTGGAAGAAAGTATCACATAGTGTTAACTCATTTTGAGACCAGCCGAAAGTATGACTATGTCTATCTCTAAAACTAAAATGTAAAAGAGACCAAAAGATCTTTTAACAACGGAATTTATTATCCATGTTTGGAATTACCTATCCTGAAATCATGTTTCCTCAGTTGCATTTCCATCCTAACTCCCAGGTCTATTCATTCAGAACATGCTTGTCATAGATGACAAACAGGCACTTGTGTTTTACTGATTTCAACGATGTTTCTAAATGGATCACCCACTAAAACAGCTACTGAATAATTTTTGAAGACACTATAAAACAAGATGGAGGGATGGTGGAAAAAAATTTTGAGATATTTAGTCAGATCAAATCAACACCAATTTTTTCTCTATTGTTCCATTTACTTCCCTGCTATCATATCAGCTTTTGATATATTCCTTCTGAAGTTGCTATTTCAGCAATTTCCATTTATTTATTCAGATATCATTCTTAGACTGTGGTTCTTTCAATGTCAAAGAATAAAATATTTCTATATGTTTTCTCCACAGAGTTTAAAAACAAACTGATTTTCAATAGTAAGGTATTAAAAAAACCCAACTAAACCTCATTGGCTTTCCATTTCTGCAATCACAGGGGTAATTTCTTGAAAACAGCTCTCCCCATCTCTACCGTAAACCTCAAATCACACTGCAGCATTATTGTTTACATTTGGCATAGAGCAATTTGAAAGACTCATCTTTTCAAATGTCGCACGGTGATAGGAAAGACCTGCAGAAGACTGATAGCCTTAGGAACCAGTTTAAAAACTAAATCCATCTTCTCTGTATCCCTTCCTTTCTTTGTTTAAGTGTTAGCAGCACAGTTGCATTCATGGAAAATTTGCATATTTCTAATTGTTCTTTGTTTCCAAGCATAAAAAAAATGCAAAACAAGTTATAGATTTTGTCCACATTCAGCATGAGCAATAAAGCTTAAAGATCTGTGAGAATTTGACTGCCTTCTTTTCTCGTTTCTTGTGTTTTATAAATGGAAAATTAGAGAATATGAAGGAGAAAAAGTACTATTTTCAAGTAAAGAAAGCCAGAAATAAGTGCATGTAAATGTTTGTGGTTCTACATGATTGATTTAAGGAAAAGTATGAAAAGGAAAACAATTCAGCCTATTTTTTTTATGCACTATCAAATGGAGTACATCTGCTGAAACCACATGCACAATAATATCAATGCAGATTAAAACCCAGAAACTGTAACTAGTAACTGTTTTCAGAATAAATTCCAGAGTGGAATAGTTTTAAAGAAGAATTTGAAACAGAAAATGAAGATTAGAACAGCACTATCCTGTAATTCTGGATTTTATACTCTGGGTAATCACTTAACATTTAATAAAACATCAGCATTCCTACATGCTGCGCAACCCAATTTTACATCTGTCAAATCCCTGCATGTATTCATGAACTCTTTAAGATAAGTGAGCTATGAAAATGCAAATTTTGGAAGCAGTATATTCTGGAGGGCAGAAGGAGAACTGGCAAAGCATGTTTTGGAAATGAGTTCAGTATCAGAAGCCCAAGACAGATTACCACCCATGTGGTGGGAGAAAAAAACAAAACAAACCAAAACTGGAGCTAAAATAGAAGAAAAAATAAAAGGTGTAAGAATTGAGGTACACAAATTGTGTGAAGGGTTAGACCAAGTTCCCCTTGAACTCAAGATTAAAAGACTAAATGGAACTCGGATTTCAGGGATAGACTGAAATCATACTTCCAGCATCTCTCATTATGCAATTATTACATTTTTTTTTATTTCTTAAAATTTTATTTGCATATAATTTCCAAAGGAGGCAGCAGAATTAAGGTGATATGCATTTTTATGCATTGTGTTTTCTTATGTCTGTCAATTTTCTTTTGTTCATATTTACAAGTAGAATAAATTAAAACCGCAAACCAAAACACATCCCACCAAAACCCTCAGGTATTTCTTGCACAGACTGAGAGAAATACTTTATCGTGCTTGCTCAGTTTAGAATGCAAGATGTTTTGAGGTAGTGTAGTCTCGGTATCAGGGCAGGAATGTCAGTGGTGTCTGGGGTCAGCTGAATGCCCAGCAATCACCAGGTAAATCCACAAAAGACCTGAAGCCAAGCTGGGAATTCAAATCATCATGGCAGTGCTGAGATCTGCAAGAATTAAGGCCCAAGCACAGCACACCTCTGATGTAACTCAGGCAAGGACTGAGCCTAAATGCAATGTGTAGATCAATAGGCAGAATTTGCACACACAGGGGCCCAGGTGAAGCATTTGACAGCTCTCCGGCAGTATATGACTTTCTACTTCTCACTTCTCTTTCTGGAAATTTTTCTGTATTTGTAGATGTCTGATCCAAGGTCACACAACTGCACTATGTCATAGCTGGCTTTCAACATAAGCTGCTCAACCTTGGGGGAAAGGTTGCAAAGAATTATGGAAAAACACAGTTATAGGATGATCAGGTTAGCTAAACCCTCTTGATACACTCAGGACTCTGATAGCAAAAAATCTTTATTATCCAAAATCCAGAGATTTTTTTATTTTTTCTCATTTTTGCTTCAAGTAGATCCTTAGGCAAATATGAGAGAAAAATCTACTGATGTTTTTATTTAATGAGTTCCTTCAGAAAATTTTAGCCTCAAAAAACTGATTCAGTTTGATTCTAGGATTTCTCACTTACCTAGTTTCTCTACAGTTGCCATTATTTTGGTAGCAGAACATTCTGCACCAGTATATTTCCCCAGGAAGAGGATTTTTTCGTATCTTTTACCTGATTCTTAGGTTACCTCATAATTCCCATCTTGATCTCTACGTCTCTTCATCTATATGGTGCCTGCATCGTTATCAAAGCCCAGAGGTACACTCTTCTATCTTGAGTCTGCCATTCACTGCATAACCAGCACACAGTGTTCTTACTTAGAAAATTTAACTCCTGGATTATTGAGGCAATCTCACTTAGTGTTCAGCAGAAGTCTTGTGGAGAAGTCCTATTTAGCTTTAGGATTTCCACAGAAAATTGTATGCAAGTCTTGTCTTAAAATCAGGATTACTCACATATTTGTTTTCCAAACTAAAATACTGTCAATGGAAAGATTTGCTTAAGTGTCAGTGATCAAATTTGTTCAATACACAGGAAACATGCACAAGTTTGTACTTTAATGTGACCAATCAATCTCTGTAAACAGAATATCTTGAACAATAAACTATGCAAATTCCATAGCAATAAGTAACAGATTCAAAGACTAGTACTGTTTGTATATGTATAACTTGTGTTTGAAAACAAATGGTAGATTTGTGAAAGATTTCCACTGAAATTACAAGCAGCTGAGCTGTGCGTGTATCTGAAAGCTAAGGGTGAAAATCATGATCTGCATGGAGTGTCCAGAGATCAAAGATGGCTATAAGACTCGTGTCCCTGAAGAAATCAAGCCAAGTTGGACAAACAGTCAAACTGCTTGCTGTATTGCATAGCCCTAAAGAGTTACATAATTTTACTCCGTAACTATTAGCTATGATTCACTGGAAAGTATTTTCAATAAAGGTGTTTATGTGGTTTGCTCAAGAGCTTCTCAAAGTCCTTGACAAACAAGCCTGTAACTGTAAATAAAAGGAGTTATAACCCTTCTCTAGAATTCCCTGTGAGAGAAAATATAAGATTCAAAACATTGTAGAATGCATATGCCATTAATTTTGGAAGGACAAGGGTTAATTTAAATGGAAGCATGGAAATGGTGAAGTTATATTCACCTCTAAGTATATGACTTTGTTTCTGTCATGAAAACACCCAGAAAAAAAAAAAAAAATGTCCCAAAAAAGTAAGGTTTTCATGCCTGGCTTTAATAAAGCATTTGAAGCCATGGAACAGGTATTTAAAAGATGAGAACACATACCATGAAGAAGGCAGGGTACCCCTGCCTTCAGTGTTTGGGTCTCAGTGAAACACATAGGTCATAAATCAACCACTAGATGCCTATCCCATTTCTAGAAGGACTCTCTTGTTGCTGTAAATACATGCAGAAAATACATCTACGTGCTTATCTTTTTTTTTTTTTTTTNTTTTTTTTTTTTTTTTTTTTTTCTCAACCCATCTCTTTCATTGAACCATGACTGAAGTGTTCTGGGGGCAATAAATCTGATTTCTTAGCATTCTCCCTGAAAGGACAAATTCTGTGAAATGGCCATTTACAGTATTTTGTAGTCCTATCAAAGAGCTCTTCAAGCAGTGAATTTTCCTGAGGGTATACACATAGACAAGTATTTACTCTACATCTATAATATCCCCTGTCTAGTAATAACATGATGCTCACACAGACTGCGTACTGCATGCAAGGAGATGAGGGAAAAAAAAAAAAAAAAGAAAGAAAAACTATCTGTTTTTCTTTTTAAAGAACAGTCACAAAAAATGTGTGAATAAAATGTAACTAAATAAATGAAGTCTGAGTGATTAAAATGTGTACTGACCATGGGTAATTAATATATTTTCAATGCACTAGTAACACCAAATAAATGAACCATATGCTAAAAGAAGCCATCTGTGTTAGTAAATACTCCAATATAAGATGTTAAGTATAATTAGGAAATTTATTCTGTCCCTTTTATTAGCAAAGGAAATTTGGGAAAGTAAATGATGGTATTTGGAAATTTAAAAGTCAAATATTGGAAATACAGCTGGTAGACTTTAATGAAGGAATGAAAAAACTCCTTTTCTGTCTACAGCTGTTGAAAAATCAGATTTGTTATGTAGAGGGGTTTAATCTGATGGGGCTTACATTTTCTAAATTTTACTTTGAGAGTCAGATGTGAACAGAAATCTCAGAAAAAAAAAAAAATTCAAGACCAGCAAGCTTGAATGCACAAATTTTTGGATACTTAAAACTGTTTAAAACTTAGAAGTCACAAAGCATTTCTGCACTGTGTAATAGTTATGTGAAAGTATACAAAGACTGACGTAAGCATTGTGTACCCCCAAGGCAAGAAAGACTGATCCAGACTAGGACAAATTCAGGAGAAGACTGCTGGGATGCTTGGGACAATAGCACTTGCTGTGTTAGGAAAGCCTGAGGGAATAGGACTTGGTTAGCCTGGAGAAGACACAAATTTTGGGAGAACCTAACAGCAGGAAGGCCTCACATCAAAGAGATGGAGGCAGATCCTTCACTACATACAGCAGTGTGTAGCTGGAGGATGAGAGATGATGGGCCTCAGCAGGCACGCAACAGACTTGGATCTGAAAGCCTTTTCCACCTGAGGAGTGCCTAGTGGTGGAAGATGATGCCTTGAGAAGTTACACTGTCTTTGTCCTTGGAGTTTTTCATCACCTGGCTGGACAAAGCCCTGAACAACCTGACCTCACAACTGCCCCTACCTAGAGTAGAGTTAGAAAAGTTCTGAGGTTCTAAATTATTCTACAGTCCTATGACTTTAAAGCACTACAGTTGCTCAGCAAATTTCTGTGAAAACTGAAAGATTTTAAACATCTTTTGTCGATGCCTGATGGGTGGAGAATGATGTACTCTTTGGCAGGTAAACCAGTAGCCTGGACAGGAGCAAACCATTCATCTTAGCATGCTTCTATTCCAACTTTTCAGGTCAATACACGAACTTAATATAAGGAATCATGCCTGTTTATTTCCAAAAGCCTTATAGAAACCTGGGAGATCTGGGTTGGATTTGTTTACATTTAAGCAACATGTCAGTAAGGCCCCTCCCTAGGAAACATGTTAATATTCCAAGGAAAATTGACAGACTTACAGAGGCCTCAAATATAAATACTCTGCTATATATCTAATGCAAGTATATGGCCAGGTAGAGAACAGATAGTATCACTGACGGATTTATTCTGTCAAACATGTGCCTGTTGTCATCAAATCTCTTAGTACTACAAGATATTTTCTTCATGCTGATATTTTCTTCATCACTTCTCAATATAACCATGATAATTCGATCAGTTCGAGAACACTAATCCAAAAGAAACTCAGCATTGTCAGTTGTGACATTCATGGAATGACTTCTCTGCCAGAACCTAGCTTTAATTTCGTGTTCAGAAGAGACTCTTCCCAAAAAATGAAACTGCTGTCAAGTTTCTAGGAGCTGAGTACATGATGATATTTTCTGAAAGTTTCTTTAAAAAACCCGAAACCTACGAAAAATGAAGTTATTCAGTAAATGAAATTACAAAAAGCAAATGTAAAAAAACCCCAGTATATTTTTGTAGTATAAGCAATTGAATGCTGCAGTAAAGAGCTGAATTGTATCCATATTTCTACCATGGACACTTAGGTAATTTCTTATGCTCAAAATCATTTAATGTACAAAAGTGGAACACACTTGATTAGGGAAAGCAAAACCTTATTATTGACTAAAATTTTAGTAGCTGAATTGTTCAAATTATTAGTTCATTAATAGCAAAGTTAAAACTCTTCTATAGAAGAATACCTTCATGCTATCTACCACTTTCCTGGTGTTATGCTCAAATTTCCAGTTTTCCTCCAAGTCATAAGGCTGTTGATTTCTGTCAGAGGGATAAAGTCAGTAATTAGAATCCTGTAGTCTTTGACAGGCAATGCTCATGATAGGAGCTTCTTCTGCCTCTACATCAGAGAGGGATGTTTGTTTCTTTCTCCTCAGTTTTGAGAATCCAGAGGTTTATTTTAGTGTTATCTGACAACAGTACACACCATTTCATAGTTTCCAAATAATTATTTTTTTTTACCCTCTCATTTCTAAAACTGGTTTTACCCAGACAACACCAAATTGCTCTTCCTTAGCTTAGGACCTCTGATACTTTCCCTGTATTTCCATTCTTCCATGCCACATTTTGTTCTGGAGTCATAGGCAGCTCAGCTGACAGAAAATAACTACTTTTTTTTTCATAAATGAAAATGAAACTAACACAAATTTAAAAAATACTTACCTGTCTGCTAGAAAATTGTAAGTACGGCTAAAAAAGCTTGAACCAGCTCATGACAGGGCACATCGAGACAATCCTGCCCCTGTATTGTCAAGCGAGTGCAAACACTGTGTCCTTCTACTATGGACTATCTGCCCACTAATTCTAAGCACATAGTCAATCCCACTGTGCTAGGAGGAAGCCATAAGATGAGTAGATGCTGTTTTCAGAATAAGAAAATAAGTATGTGATTTTCAATAGTATTTGCAACCACAACCAAATTAAATATGCCTCTCCTCTTCAACCAAAAAGCAGATACCTAAAGTCAGATATTTTAAAATGTTAGTAGTCTAAAGTTGAGCACACACTATTGACAGCAGATGCTTTCTACTGCGTTCAAGTGGGATTAAATTAATTTTCTCTGTAGAAGCCAATATAGGGGTGCATTTTGGATGTGTGAGTAAAACAGGGTTCATGCACCAGTGTTACAACAGTTGCTGAGCAGCGCTCACAGAGCATGAAGGTCTTCTTTTTCCCCACTCTGTTCAGAGTGGGTGGGCTGGTGACACAGAGGGAGTTAGGAGGGAGCACAGCTGTGACAGCAGACCCCAACTAACCACAGAGATGTTCCATACCGCCTGACATCATGCTGAGCAGTAAAACTGGGTGTGTAATGGCTGCTGTGATCCAAGGTAGCTGTTGCTGGGAGACTGGCTGGGCATAAGTCTGATAGTGGGAGGTGGTGAGGTTTCGTTTAATCTTTGAGTCACTTGATGTTTTTCTATTTTTCCCTTCTCCTCAAGAAGTTATTCTCACTTTTGTCCTGATTCTGTCTCCCATTCCGCTGAGAGTGATGGACTGAGCAAGTGGGCAGTAAGTTAACTTCTATATAGGGAGAACCCAGCATTGAATGTTTTGTTTTGGTTTTTTAATACAGTTTTGTGTATGAGAGTCAATGTGTGTTTCTGTATGAATTTACATAATTACATAACTATAAATCACCAAACATTATTGCTGCTAAATTGCAAGACTTGGCATTACTATGTTATCCAATTTAATAAGTGACTCAATTTAATAGGTCTCCGCAATGTATTGTCTGAAGAGAAAAAAATGGTCATTTCACTTCCTCATCCTTGTTCACTGGTTTGTTTACTAAAAAGTTCCATTTTATTTACATGAAGTAGACTTGACTTAATCAAACTGAAAACTAATCTTGTGTTTAATTCCATTGGAGTGTCTGTTAGTTGGAACTGTACTTATACAGTATCATACTAATTTCCTCTGCAATGTACAATAGACATACACCAATCTAGCTCAGCCAAAGTACTACAAATGTATTAGTCTCCTAAGAATCTCCTCAAGGGGAGTTTTCCATTTTCCCATTGTTAAGATCCAGTTATTACAATTATTAGAAAGATACTTCTGCCCAAACTAAGGTGCAAGCAGGACCATATGCCAAAGTCAATAGTACAGAGTTTTATTTGACAGTAAATGTGAGGTAGAGAGAGATAGAAAGAAGTAGGAAAGAGAAGGAAAAAGAGTAGAAAGCTATACAGTTACCACCCGTTGGATCCCATGACAAGACTTAGCTTTTTCAATTTCATTGTCTATCAATCAAAATGATGGTTACTGTCTTGATCTATTAAAGGTGGAAGGCAGCCACAAAACCTCAGTTCCATGCCTTAAATGCTCTCAGTTTCAGATGGAGAATGGTCAGGTAACTCCCCTTGAGCAAGGAGCTTCACGCTGAATGATGTAACAATGTGGATGCCATAGCTGCCTCTCATCTCAGCACAGCTGAGTCAACTCGGGCCCATCAGAAGGGGTGAATGCCTTCAGACCACCTGTGAATGTCCCAGTACTTCCCTGGAGGGGAGTTTTCACAGCTGAGCCATCATGTAAGGGAGGACTTTGGCAGATTAAAGAAAAAAAAAAATCCCAGAATTTGCCTCTTATCAGCCTCTTCCCTTATCTTGTTCAACACCCAGATTTCACTTCCTGTGATGGGTGTACTCACTCTCTTCACCTGGGCACTTAATTGGATTATTTGAGTCATTGATCAGTCCAGCCTCTCACAGCCATCTAAAATTACTTTTCCTGTCATACAAAATAAAATTGTGTGGCATATATAACACTACTATTCTAAAGAAAATGAAATCAGCAGAGTTCAAAAGTTTTCCCTTCAAGAAAACAAACTGTCAAAGTGATCTTATTCTTTACATATTATGGGGCACACTGATAGGTTTAAGCAACTGCATTACACACATTACACTTCCCCTTTATAAAATTATCCAATGCTAGAAATAGCATACAAAGAATATTTAAGAGGCCTGTGACATACTTGCATTAGGATTCAAAATAAGCAACATCATTAGGGTTTGCTGAGCAATTAGTCTTGATAATGTTTAGATAGGACAAAAGAAATATTTTTTAATTTGCTACTTTATCTGTTTGAGAGAGATATTAGAAGTTAATATGTACGGCTCAGTCTGTAAGTCTCAGGAATAAAGCTTTGCAATATAATAGATAGGAAAATGATACGTTTTCTTCTGAGATTGATGTAAAGAGGGGAAAAATTTAGATATAATTAGTTTTAGGAATGTGGCTGATTTATTAATTTCTGAACCAAATTTTTAATACAAAATTTTTGCAACTCTTGAGGTCCAGTGAAAATAGGAAGTATCCCATAGATTCAAAAAGAAGGAACATCACATCATTAGATATTCTTTTCTGCATTTGTGACCATTTCCTTTTGGTAGCTGTTATCACTTTTCTGTTCTGTGACACTGAAAAGTATTATTACCTACAATTTAATGTCATTCTTTCTCTTACTCTTGCAGTGTAGATTGCTTTGATAAAGCATAACATAACCTTGTTATGTTTCTGTGTTTTTTGTTTGTTTTTTTTTTAATGACATAGATGGAGAGACTTTTTACCAAGGTCTGTAGTGACGGCACAATAGCCAACAGTTTTATACCAAAAGAGGGTAGGTTTAGATTAGATATTAGGAAGAAATTCTTCCTTATGATGGTGGTGAGGCCCTCAAAAATGTTGCCCTAAGAAGTTGTGGATGCCCCATGACTGGAACTATTTAAGGCCAGGTTGGACAGATCTTTAAGCAACATGTTCTAGTTAAAGATATCGTTGCTCATCACTGGGGAAAATGGACTAAATAGTGTCTAAATAGTATGGGCATTGAGTTAAAATAACTCCTTGTTTCACTGAAATAGTCCAAATTATATAATAATAAGGAGACATATAGTTACAGCTTAAATCCACTATAATATACAAGTTCCAGCCATCTTGTTTACTATTACTGCTGCATCGCTCAGGAAGTGCTGTCAGATCTGTCAACAGCGTTCACTCAGTAGAGCAAGAATGTATAAATATACACATACGTTCCTGAAGGCTTCAAGTCTCCATGTGCTGATTGTAAGAATTATTTTAAAAAACAAGTGTGATTTCCCAAGACTGATAAGGATTTCTGTTTTGGAACAGACTCCAAACAGCCTAAGAAGGTGAAAATTAAGGTTTGTTATGATTACGTACACAGTGAGATATATGAAAGAGACAAGTGCATCAATGTTTCACTGATGGAAAAACACTTTGGGCAACGACCTCTTTCATCCATGGAAACCAGACTGTAGCCCATAGAGAAAACAGAAAAAAAAATGATGGTAGCTAGAGTCATAGATGCTTGCACAGGTAGCCATTGAAATAAAACCACTGTATCTTGTCACTGCGAGGGTAAAAGGGTGGATTCTTTTTCTCAAGGGAAAACAAAAAATTCTATCCTGAAAAACACCAGAACAGTACATCAGGCAAGGTCTAGCATACGAATAATTCTTCTCAAAACTTGAAATGCAGAGCAACGGAAGAAACTAAAAAGCAGAAAATAGATTACCACCTTTTCAGTTTGCTTCTGTGACGCTACTACTTTGTGCAGTGGATGTGCAGTAGACTTTTAGTAGCCTGCCTAGATTTCTGTAAAGAAACATGGCAGGAGGCAAAAAGAGGAGAAGTATTGGTGGTGGGGATAAAGCAATCATATATTAGGTAGAGCTATAACCCACCTGAGATATATTTTGCAAACCTTATTCACACTCAACATTTGCTCATTAAGGTTGACCAAATTGGGCCCAGAAAAATGTTAATGCTGTGCTTCATCCAATGCCATTAATTTATAGACACACCCGGGTGCTGATGTTTCATTGTTTCTATGTATTTGCAACATATACATAGTGTACAAAATAAGTGTTTTATCTAGGACTTTTGATAATTTCTCATAATTCTGATAATCTCTCATTTCTGGAGATCATGTTCTATGATAGTACAATTCCTTAAATTAACGCTTGCCAAGGAAATTTAAAAAAAAACCAAAAAAACAAACAATCAAACAAGGGAGTGTTCACTAAAAGATCAGAAGATAACTTTAGGAAGCAAGGAAGGCAGTAGAGACAGCAAGTGTAGTATTCATGAGTGCAAGCAACTCAATGATAATTCTAAAATAACTTCTACCCTACTACTTTAAAAGTCCTTTTAGGAAAAGATGAAAATTTTCTGAGAATTATGAATTAATGAGCACCAGGTAAATATTGCTGTTGATAAAAGTAGATAAGAAAAATATCATAAAAAAATTTCACGTATATAAGTCAACAGGTCAGTATGGTATGAATGCCTTTATGTTAAGGGAGTTGGGTAATGATTTGCTGAACCACCTGCAAATATATAGGAGGCTTGATGAACTCACAAGAAAATATAAAACAAAGAGCAATACCAGTGAAATCTTTAATTAGACTTTCATTCTGTATCCTAGAAGAAGCAGAGGCTTCTGCCTATAAAATTTAAATCTCAGTTAGACAGAAACTTAAATTTAGAGTCAAAAGCAAAGTCTGTTGATGTCAATGAGATAGTGGAAAAAGCTTGTTTTGATTTCAATGAGCTTGTCATCAAGCCCACCTTGCAAACATACTGTTATATTTTAGAAAAGATGGAGAGGGAGAGAGATTGCTGAGACCAGAGTGGTTCTTGTTCAGTTGTTCTCTGACTCTCGAAACAAAAAGGAAAACTCTGCAGAAATCCATCAGCTCTCTAGTTTTCCTCTGACAGGTGCAGAACAAGCAGAGAAAAAATGTGTCATATGTTCCTCTCCATGTCAGGGGACAGAGGTGGAATTAAATGATCTTGAAGGTCCCTCCCAAGCCAAACCATTCTATGATTCTGTGTTTACTAAGATTGACAGTCAAACCGTCAGTCGTGACAAGAGAAGTATAAGCATTTTAGAGCTCATTCATAAAGAAGATTATTATAGGAGCTGGAGTTACCTTTTTTTTTCTATATTAAACTACTATTCATTGTCTTCTTCTGAGGAAATTTAACTGAAATTACTTGAAAATGGTCGGGTTTCTACAAGCCTCAGGTTAATTGTAAATTCCAAGACTTAGATTTGCCATTCTAGAAAAACAAACATGGCAAAAGTTGGGATAAATATGATATAATGAGCTACGTGCTTATCACCCATCTGAGAGACACACAAAATTCCTCAAACTGATGCTGAGGTGTTTCTGACTCTTGTACTATGTCTCTGACAAAGAAGGCTCTTCTACTGAAGTTCGCTTTAATCTCTTCACAGAAAAGGAATATCTTTTATTATCAAAAACACCAGAACAAAAATTTTGTTTAGGACTGGTCAACTGTTTCTTGTTTAATAGGAGAAATTAGACTGGTAGGTGGGGAAGAAACTTTGCAGTTGGAATAGGCCAAAAATTTCTAGGTAACTACTCTTGAAATAGCAGAAAAATAAGAAAAAAAAAAAAAGTGAAGAAGTGGTAAATAGAAAGAACAGAAATATAAAACTGGAATATTTAACTATTTAGCTAGTTATTTAACAGGAAATCTTAGGATGACAAAATCATAGTTTGGGAATCATTGCATGAAACATGTAAGTACAGAAAAAGAAAAGGGAATATTGTAGAAAAAAAGAAAAATAATTAACAACTCTTGTAAAATATGCTTTGCATACTATAAATTGTTGTTGAAGCTATAGAACAGTGGTGAATTGATCAGAGTTTTTTTCACATTTTTTAAGAAATCCGTGATTATTTAATAAGTCCATTTTAAAAGGCACATTAGAATTATTTTTCTTCTGCTTTTGTTGCAGGAAAACAGAGTGAAAAATCTGCTGCTGCATTTTCACAAGCATTTGTCTGTATCCTCAGAGTATTATTTCCACTCCAGAAGAGTACATAAAGAAATTTCCCTCAGTCTCTCAAATGTCAACCTTATTTCATCCTCTAGACCTCTCAGTACACAAACTAATTGAAAACCATGCTCCACTTCTGCATCTGGAAAATGGGGATAATACTTTCCCACTTGAATTATACGGTTTTTCTGATGCCCCCCACCCCATCTTCAGCTTTGAGGGGAAAGGATTATCTCTTATCATTACAGATATGCGAACTAAAGAGTTTTATCTTTTCTAACAAGTGGTTACAGCAGGAAAAATACTTTACTTTGGACAGAAAAAAAAGACTTTCACACAGACATCTTTAATCTTCTAAAGTAATGGAAAAAAATAATAAATTGAATCAAAATGAAAACTGTAAAACCATTTTATTGGGAATATATAAACGAGACACCAATTTTCCATGGCTGTTTTAAAGGAAACATTTTTTAAGTAAATGCATTCAGACATTATAATATATAGTATTCAATCACTAATTACTTCTGTTATTTAAGCATCTATGATGAAAGTCATATAAATCCCTATAGCTGTTACTTGTGTACGTAACATCAGAATACTTTTAAAGAAAATAGAAGAACATTTAAAATAACTTGCAGTTTTAATGCCTAGTTTTAAAAACTTATAAACGTACACACATCTTCATAGATATATGGGTATTCTGAGTTTAAATCCTCAATGAGAAAATACAGCTTAAAACCGGTGAAAAGTACTGAAATCGTTGTCAGGCATTATGGGAAAAGTTGTCCCTGGAAGGTGAAAGGATCGTTTTCCTACACTGAGGAAAATTTCAAGGGTAGGATTTTGATTACTGGGCGCACTCTGTGAATACTCAAGCTCACAATACAGAGGGTGTCCACGGGGTAGAAAACAAATCCCCAGACCCCTAGAAATATTACAGAATATTTTGTTAGAAATAAATGTCAATGCTTTCATTGCATTTTTCTGGAAAAATAAGCAGGGACAGAAATAGGAGAGGTTGAGTGTTGTTGTCTGCTTAGATTCCATTTCCTACTATTATACACAAAAGCAAAAAGACACAAATTAAAGGGTAGCAGCCAGACATAACAAAAGAATTCGGTGATTTTTTGGGCAGTGGGAGTAATAACAATGTTGAGAGTTAAAAGTTTCAGCTATAACAACACCTTCCTTTGGTTTTCAACAAGCATGTACCAGAGGTTTAGTTTTGTGTCCTAATTTAAAATTTGACCCAGTAGTCACAGTGAACTACTTTCTTAAGTGCTATAGAGAAATAAAAGTATAGAGGCTTATAAAATAGTGCATATCTGTGTCAATAGATACTAAAAAAAAATCCACTGTAGTGTTTGTGTTGGAGGTTATTTTTGTATAAGAAAGAAACAGCAAAACCAGAGTTTCTTTAAAAGAAATAGAGCAGAAGCAAATGGTATTAGGCTATGCTCAGAAATCCCCAGAAGACCAATTTTCAAACTATTTACCTTCAAAATCACAGAATTGTTATGTATTAAATGTATGTTAAGACAATTACCTTGAAATCAATATGTATGTGCATGCTTTATAGCCCATATTTACGAATAAAACACCAAACTGCAAAACATAAACAACCAGCAACAACCAAATAGATCCTTTATGTGAAATTAAACCATAAGCTATGATGCAATGCCATTAACTTTTAACAGCGAGAGGGTGACTTGGGATATGGAACCATATCTAACATTACTTTTATCAACTATTAAGGGGTTTGGCAGTGATTAATTACCAGCCAAAAAAAAAAAAAAAAAAATCCATCAGCAATCAAATAACCTGCATTGGTCTATTGCTATAATGCTAGAAAATATTAAATGTTATATAAATTATATGTCTTGAGAACTTCCAAGTAGCTGTGACCCTGACAAAAACTATTGTGTTTGTAATGTTTGCCTGATCGAAAGATTAAAGCTTGATAGAGCAAGAACATATAGAAAAAATCAAAACAGAGAATGCAGCTGTCTAAGAGTCTATGAAATGAGGCACCCTGCTGTTTGACAGCTTGTAATGCAAAGGAGTGATAAGAGTTCATTGCAATTCAAGCTTCGAAAATACAGGAGAAAAAAGAATGTTATTGTCAAGTACATTGTAATTTAAGAACTCTAATTTCTAAGTTACTCAAAAATTGTGGTTCCAACAAAAATATAAATTCAACAGGTTAAAAAAAGTATATTTTCACTGAAAAAACTTTAATAGGAAAACCACTGTGGGAAATATTAATTACATCACTAAATTTACCTTTATTCTGATTATCTTCTTTCACTAAAATTACTGCATATTTT
Source organism: Oreocharis arfaki (assembly GCA_013398015.1). NCBI lineage: Eukaryota > Metazoa > Chordata > Aves > Passeriformes > Paramythiidae > Oreocharis > Oreocharis arfaki. The sequence goes on from VZRR01005959.1 coordinate 329,308, forward strand.
AAAGGTTAAGTAGGTAAAGACTGATTCTGGATTATGTTCAAATTGATTTCAAAGAGCTTATAAGAACTCCATTAGATTACTAATGTCAGGCAGTAATTTTTCCCTTGTACAAGAATTACTTGCAGGCACCTCACCTTAAAATTTCATAAAAGCAACACATTGGTATTTTCAGAATGACCATATTAACTAAACAGCTTTAAAATCTTGATTATTTAATAATAATTAACTACTCTTTGCTAATTAATGAAATAAAAATCTGTTATAGAATATAAAATCCAGCTGTTATTCTCACTTGCTTTGTCCAGTAAAATCCAATGGTCTGTGCTCCCTCTACTGGCAGTGAAAAAGCAATTCTGCAGAAAAAGAACTATCAGCTACGGATAACTCAGGCACACAAAATAATTAAACACAGAAGAATTTGCCTTTGCACTAATACACCAGAGTACATTCACAACACAGAAAAATCTTCTCTAGTTACAGAATAAAAATATTAGCCTGGAGATAAATATGATTTCTTTCCAAATATTCTCAGGTGAGAATTAAAAGGTATTTTCTTAAAACCAAGGAATTATGAATTAATTTTAGGTCAAATTGTGACCTGAAAACCCCTTCTCCCTGTATTCTCAAATATTGCATACATTTTGTGCAATATCTTGTAGTTCTAAACTGTTAAAGTTAAATGTGCAAATACATGGGAGAGACATTTAGGTATTTTTTAACAAAACGTGATATGTAAAAGGTTTGTTAAAGATTAAAGAATACCTTTGAATATAGTTTTTAGTCTACTGACAAACATCACTCAGAATGATCTCTGGTGCTACTGGCTCAGAACTTGGTGATTTAAGACACACACCCCTTGCTAAGATTACAGTGAGCAAAAGTTCTTCAAGAAATTAAACTAGATTAGCCTTGATCACTGGTAGGTCATAGAAGCAAGAAGAGAGCAAAGGGAGGGGAAAAAAAGAACTACTTGTAGGGCATTTTGACTATCCATTTAATGTACAAATACTGAAAACAAGAATTCTCAAAAAAATACAAGTAATCTTAAATCTACTTCTTACTGACAACTTGGAATTGATTTCCTGTAATTTATTAATCTGAAAGTACTGACTGATATAGCATAAATTGCTCACTCCTGGATGAGTGGACAGCTAAGAAACCGGGACATCTAGAAGACGTTTACAGGACTGAAACAATCAGGTTCTGTGCTACTGAAACGCACAACAAAACCACTGTCACAAACAACCCAAGCCAATTATGTAAGTTGCAGATATAGATCAGTGGCTATCCTCATGCTGTATCCAAGCAGAACTGTCAGAAATTGGCTGTTTTTACACAAGTTACCTTCTCCAAAATTACATTTGCAATTAGACTACAGGTTCTAGAAGTTCTAGGCTTTTGCTCTACAAAAGATGAGATGAGACAGTGATAATGATCTCTTTCCTGGCACAATTGATGTTATGTAAAAGGATGCAAAAGAACGTCTGCTCTGAGTCTCCAAAAGGTTCATTTTAGTGTAACAATTTGCTATGAGCTCTATAGTCAACATAGATTTGAGAAATGGCAATTGCCTTCTGACCAGCTGTCTCTCTAGGTGAAGAAACTCTCCTCAGTAATCTGTACTCTGCAATAAAACAAAACTGGTAAGAGCTTTTCCTGGAACACCCATCAGCATCTAAAATCTGCAACAGATACTAATGACAGTAACAAGCATGAACAGAGAAGACTTTGATAGCTGTATTTGCAAATTTTCCATACTCTGATCCTCTGATTAGCTCAGTTTTTAAGATTAATGAGAAAAGAGATTATGCTAATACAAGGCCTGAGTTATGACCACAGTTCTTGATTGCGTTCCACAGGTGTTTAATGTTGCAGAGGGAGGGGAGAATCTTTCTGCTACCAGCACAGCAATTTGAGGGAGATTATTTGCTCACTTCTCTTCCTTCCTGCAAATTAATATTTAAGTTATATTTATAGTTATTTTATATTATCCAGAAAGTTTTGTAGATGCGTATTGTTTTAGTTTTGTTCTTCTCTCCTAAATATGAAATCTCAACTCACTCTTTATCATATTTTCAGTCAGCTCAAGTCATTACTATTCTATGCATAGAGTTTCCTTTTATTTTGCATAGAGATCAGATATAGACTACAGCTATTAAGATGCAATAATGAAACGTAACAATTTTTTATAATTATTAAAAATTCTATTTATAATCTAATAGCATGAAAGACTTAAGACAGGAATTAAGCTGATTTTCCCCTTAAGCAGATAAACTGGTCACCTGCTGGGCTAATTTTTTTGCTTAATCATTAATTAACATTAGCCTAATGATTTATTTTACTGACATTTTAATAAACTCAACTGAGTAAAAGTGCATGATCTGCTTAATATATACTATGTATGTCATATGTTTTTACGCTTATACAGTTAAACTACTTCATGAGTTATTTGCAAAGTTTTAGCATTAAAAGAGTGCAGCCGACATGGTTACCTTTAGACCATTAGGTTCATTAACTCATCTCTGATATTAGTTTCCATTTTTGTAGGTACTAAAGCCATTTCTCAGCAACCACACACATTTGTGACTCCATTTAACTTCCAGCATTGTAATTTAATTATGTATTATGATTGTATAGAATACCAGTAAAAAAAAGAAAAAATAAAGGTCATAAGGTGAAACAAGAGAGGTTCTGCCCTGATATTATCAAAGGAAAAAAAATCCACAAAAGAAATAGCTGAGCTGTGGAAGAGGTTGACTTGAGGGGTCGTAATTCTCTGTCCTGGGAAGTTTCCAAGTCTCAAAAGCATAAAGCTTTGGGTAACACGGACTTAGTTAATAGCTGGTGCTGCTCTGAGCAGAATGCTGCACTATGAATATTCTAAGGTCCTTTTCAAAATGAAGTATTTATGCAATCAGCATTTATTTTTAATAAAGACAAATTTGATTAAAATACATTAGTTATGATGAATGACACAAGAAAATATATTGAAAGCAGAGGTAGAGTTGCTTTTAATTTACCACACAGTGATAGCAAAGGTGGATGAATGGTGTATCATGTCCTTTGATGAGAATGTTATTACTAAATCCGTTACTGTTCTCGTCGTTAATTAAGTATTACTGTCTGTTCTTAAACTATAACACTTCAACCACTTTCAGCTATGAATTAGAATAAATTCCAAGTCATTGGCCCCCCCTCATAATCTTCAAATTGCTCTTTTTCCTTTTTCTTTTTTTTTTTTTTCTTGATGTTTATCTAACCATAGCTGAACTTTTAAGATCTTTCAAACATAACTTTTTTGGCTGTCACTGCATAATATGTAAGTTTAGTTTCTTGCAACAACAGTTTTCAGCCTTGGGAAAATATGATTCTAAAGGTATGAGTTTTCAAAATACAGATTACAGAAATATAAATTCACCAAGAATTTGTTTCAGTTTTGAGGGCAAAATAGGTCCCCTGGATATACATCAAAGCAAATCTTTTTCAAATTGATATTACTATGCCTTTCTCTCTACTCCTATGCCATCTACCAGTAGAACTTGGGCTAAACACAGCCATCCACTGCAGCATTGCATGGAGTTGTTGTGACCAAGTGCAGAACTCAGCACTTCACCTTGTTGGACATGCTGCAACTGATCTCAGCCCATCAATCCATCCTGTCCGGATCCCTCTGGACAGAGTCTTCCTTTCCTCAAAGAGATCAGCACTCCCATGCAACTCAGTGTCCTCTGCAAACTGAGTGAGTGTGCACTAAATCCTTTCGTGCAAATCATTGATAAAGATATTGAACAGGACTGGCCCCAATACTGAGTCCTGGGGAACACTTGTGACTGGCCACCAGCTGGATGTAACTCCATTCACCACCACTAGTTCAGCTTGGCCATGCAGCCAATTTTTCACCCAGTGAAGGGCACATCTGTCCAAGATGTGGGTAGTCAGTTTCTCCATAAGAATGCTGTGGGAAATGGTGTCAAAGGCTTTACAGAATTTCAGGTTAGCAACATCCACATCCTTTCCCTCATCCACAAAGAAGGTCACTTTTTCATAGAAGGAGATCAAGTTGATCAAGCAGAACCTGCCCTTCATAAACCCCACTGGATTCAATCCCGTATTTGCACTGCAAGTGCTTCATGATGGCACAAAAGATGATTGGCTCCATGAACTTCCTAACACTAAGGTCAGGCTGACAGCTCTGTAGTTCCCTATATTCTCCTTCTCGTTAATAAGCACCACATTTACTAACTTCTGGTCAATTGGACCTTCCCATTTAGCCAAGACTGATAGTAAATTATTGAAATAATTTACTCCCGAAGTGTGGACTGGCTGAGTGGCCTTTGAGGTGGATTGTAAACTGGCTTGGAACAGCAGATCTCAGAGGGTCATAATCACAGGGTCTATTTTGAGGCCTGTCACTAGTAGGATCACTAAGACTTCAATATTGGACCCAGTATTGTTCATTCATCAATGACTTGGATGAAGGGGTTAAATGCCTCCTCAGCAAGTTCACTGATGACCCAAAGCTGGGAGGAGTGGCCAATGCCCCAGATGGCTGTGCTTCAGAGGGACCTCAGCAGTGTGAAGACATAAACAGAGAACTGTCTGAAGTTCAACAAAGGCAAATGCAGGGTCCTGCACCTGGAGAAGATAACCCCATTCACCAGGACAAGCTGGGGGTTGACTTGGAAAGCAGCTCTGTGGAGAAGGACCTTAGTGTCCTGGTGGACAACAAGCTGTCTGTGTCCTTGGGGCCAAGAAGCCCCATGGGATCCTGAGCTGCATTAGGAGGAGCATTGCCAGGAGGACAAGGGAGGTGATCCTGCCCCTCTACTTTGGCCTGGTGAGGCCACATCTGAAGTACTGGGTCCAGTTCTGGGCTCCTCAATATCAGATACAGAGCTTCTGAAGCAGCTCCAGCAGAGTGCTACAGAGATCATTAAGGGACAGGAGCATCTCTCTTACGAGGAAAGGCTGAGGGAGCTGAGCTGTTCAGCCTCAGGAAGAGATGTCTGGGAGGGCACCTCATCAACGTCTATCAGTATCTGAAGGGAGGCTGCCAAGAAGATGGAGCGGGGCTGCTCTCGGTGGTGGTAGAGACTGATGCACAGGAAGTTCCACCTGAACATGAAGAACTCCTTTACTGTGCAAGTGACCACCCACTGGAACAGATTGCCCAGAGAGGTTGTGGAGTCTCCCTCATCGGAGAGATTCAAGAACCATCTAGATGCAATCCCAGGCCATGTGATCGATGATGGCCCTGCTTGAGCAAGGAGGTTGGACCAAAACACTCGCTGTGGTTCCTTCCAACCTTACCCATCCTGTGATCCCGTGACTCTGTGAAATCGGCTCAGTGAGCACTTCTATCAGCTCCCTCAGTACTCTCAGGTGCATCCCTTCCAGCCCCGTAGACCTGTATGTGCCTAAGTGGTACAGCAGGTTATTGACCATTTCTTCTTGGAGTACAGGGGCTTCATTCTGCTTCCAGTCTTTGTCTTTCAGCTCAGGGGGCTGGCTACCCAGGGAAGAACTGATCTTACTATTAAAGACTGAGATAAAGAAGGCATTTAACACCTCAGCCTTCTCGTCATTCTTTGTCACTATAGCCTCCTTGCATCCAATAATGGATTTTGTTTCTTATATATTTATAAAGCATTTTTAATTGCCTTTTACAGAAGTAGCAAGATGGTGGTAATTTATGATCATTATAGGATAGTGATCATGAAAACCAATTAAATAAATTTAATATTCATTACTTTTAAGACAGGTAGGGTAATTTAAGCCATCATCTGTGGCCAAATACTTCAACCTAGATCTATTAGCTCACTCAAAAACAGATAGGAGAGGTAAGCACATTTGAAATAAGGAAATACTGGGTTGCAAGAAAGAAAAATGGTAAATCTATTCAAAATTAGGGAAATAATGAGGATGTGAACATACAAAAACAAACAAACAAACCCTTAAGATAAAAAAAACCCCACACCTGAGCACGTCTTATGAAGTCAAGAGTCTTCTCCTCCTCAGACACTTTACCAAATCAAACGTTGTCAAAATCTTGATAAAACATAGGATTTTGTGATTGAAATGGTACTTAATTTCTTTGCATTTTTCAGTTCAGTAATTGCTTCAGATTCTAAAGAACTGAAGTGTGAGGAGTATGGGAAATCTAAGATACATCAAGAGGAAAGTATCTGACAGACTGCCAGGTCAAGTGGGTGGGAAAAAAAAAAGAAAGGACTTCAAGTGGTGCAGATTTTCTTATATTCATTAATACTGAACCCAGCTTCTCTAGTTCGTGAAAACTCTATCTAGATGTAATGCTATGGTGTAGAGATGTAGACTACTTACATTTTAACTACTAACAGTGGTCTTAAAAATACGATTTCCCATTGTTCAAACCCCTTGTGTAACAAGTTTTTTTCTTAAATTAAGAACAACACAGGAGTGGGTTTATGGACTAAGAAATCACTAATTGCCAGTCTCAACATCTTATCTGGGATAGTGAAGGAAGACTAAAGAACCCTCTCTTAGCGTATCTTCTGCCAGTTCTCATATTTTCGCACCTGCAACTACTCACCTTATCTCCATGAACATCTTTCAGCAAATCACAAAAAAATCTGCTCAAAACAACAAAAAACCCCCAAAACCAAACTCCCAAACAAAAAAACCCTTAATTTCTCCCAGGACGCATTAGGGGGGAACAGAAAAAGTTCATCATTATTTTATCTCATAGTATGCTGTAGTTCTGTAATGGGGTAAGTACAATTTAATTTTATTTCCTGAAAAGCTGCTAACATGGTTAACATAAGGGAGCATAGTCCTAGCTAAGACAGAGTTTTATGAATGTTTGCAAATATCAATCTGCTCTTTAGCTGATTTTCTGTTTGTTTTCATTATACAAACAGAAGCTGCAGAAATACTCTCAGTATTGAATTGATTAAAGGGCTGCAGCTCTTGATCTGTGAAAAGAGACTGAGGGATCAGGGTTTGTTCGGCTTGGAGAAGAGAATTTGATTTTACAGAAAAGATTGCATGTTGTGCCTTTGTTAGTAAATAAAGCTTTGTCAAGATGCAAGCCTGAGTACCAGCTCACACCTGCCCCTACTATTCATTTATTGATGTGAACCTTATGGTTTCAGGCTGCACCCTCCGGTATTCTCCTAAAAAAACCTCAGATACTGTTCAGGAAATAGCAGAGGACAGAACCTGGTACACAGCATGTATTTCCCCACTCTAGCTGAAGGGAGATGGGAGTGTTTTGCTGTAAGTGCGTGAGCCATCCAATGTCAGCAGTCCTCAGACAAAGCCCTGTTTGTGTATAAAGTTTATTTGCAGAGATGTACCCATAGATCTACTTTCTTCCTTCATGAGCTTTTCCCTCTAATTTTTGATACTTCACTGTTTCAAGGAATCCTAAATAAAGCTGTCTTATAACAGCAGTGTGTATTTAATATACACATTTTCCCTGAAACATAAACTGGGTTTTGAAAGAGTTTGAAAAGAGAGTTTGAAAGAGTTTTGCAACTCTTTCAATAGATCAAAGAATGATCTCGTATGTTTATGAGTATTTTATTTCTCATAACCATGTAACTGGAATATAAGGGGTTCAGGGACTCATGTACTAGAAAGCCTGTCAAAACAGAAAAGTTTTCCTCTATAGATTGCTTGTTGCATCTATTAGTTGGTTTTTGTTCCAGTTAACTTAGCTGTAGAAGACTTATTTACATAAATTTCTTAAATATTTTGCATCTTGGCTCTTTTTGCTCATCAGGTGGGTTCTGTGGGCTTACTGTGGTACCTCAATGTGGGCTCTTCGCCCTATCTGTTAAGTAAATCTGCCGTCTCCTTGTTCATTCTTTGATCTATTGTAAGAGTTGCAGTCTCTTTCAAAACCCAGTTTATGTTTCAAGGAGGACACTCACCTTTACATGAGCAACTTCTTTATCTGGCTTCAAGCAGATATAAATATCAGTTTGAGAGGCTCTACTTCTCTATAGAGGAAGCTTGGAAAATAACAGGGATTCAAAACATGAGTGTCACTTTAGAAAATTAACCATTTCCAAAATAATAGCAATAGAGTTACTAATCAGTTAAGAGTTCTAAAGACACCTGGTTATTGCTGTGACTTCTACCAGCACAACCTTTGATACACTGCTGTGGTGGGTTGGCCTGCTGCCAGACCCCAGTTACCTGCTCTCTCACTCCCCTTCCCTGACAGGACACAGGGGAGAAAATAAGATGCAAATGCTCACAGGTCGAGATAAAGACAAGCAGACCACTTACCAATTATCGTCACAGGCAAAACAGACTGGATTCGGGGAATTTTTTTTTTATTTGCCAATTAAAATAAAGATGGTGAGAAACACAAACAGAAATACTGCCTTCCCATCCTCCCTTTTTCCCAGGCTCAACTTTTTTACCTTCATTCCTAACTCCTCTACCTTCCCTCTTCCCAGGCAGCAGATGGAAATGAATAACAGGGTGTGGGGGCTGTGATCAAGCCATAATGGTCCCTCTCTGCAGCTCCTTCCTCCATGTGTGCTGCAGTGCTTGTCAGGAAGATCTGCTCCAGCATGCACTCTCTGCAGGACAGAGTCCCTTCAGGAATCATTTACCTACTCCATCGTAGGAAACTACACAGGCTGCAATGTGTTTATCTGCTCTGGTCTTGTCTTGCCCGAGGCTGCAGGGGAATCACATAGACGTAAGCAGCTGGGGAGGTGCATAACAGCAACAGAGACATTTGGTATCTGTGCCAGGCAAAATGATCTGGGTGCTTTGGTTATACTCTAAAAAGCTCTTGTCATCCTGGTGACTTAGTAAATACTGTGGGGGTGGTGAACTATATGTGGTGCTGCTTGGAGTGGTGGATGGATTTCCTCTTCAAGCTATAGAAAATATGTGTGAAAATGTCTTTATGCTACACTGATTAAGATTCTAACTAGTGTATAAGCAAAGATAGATGGGAAGAAAGTTTCCTTAGAAGCTAGAAAAGGATGTGATGGATTATTTGTTTTTTTCATCTCTGTGTAACAGAGAGTGAATGAGGATGTTGCAGCATGGGGAAAAGGGGCTAGCAATATAACTTATATCAGGAATGAAACTTACTGCTTAGTACTAGAGAGAATATATAACAAAGCACTCGAAAAAATGTTGTTATTTTATTACCATGGAATTATTTGTGTTTATTCTCTGCAGCAGCTCTTTTAGCAATTTTTGTTTCATGCATTAATTTAAAAAAAATAAAAAAAAACAAAAACCAAAACCAGAAAGACTTGGGTTGGAAGGGACCTTGAAAATCACTTTATTCCAAGCCCCCTGCCACTAGACTGGGTTACTCACGACCCTGTGCAACACGAACTTGAACATTTCCAGGGAGGGGGCATCCATGACTTCTCTGGGCAATCTATACCAGTGCCTCTCTTCCTTCTGAGTAAAGACCTTTTTCCTAACATCTAATCTAAATCTCTAGAAGTTTAAAATCCTTCTCCCTTATTGTATCTGCAAGTGTAAAAAGTTGCTCTCCCTCTTATTTATAAGCCCCCTTTAAGTACTGGATGGCCACAATGAAGTCTAGCTGGAGTTTTTTCTCCAGGCTGAACAACTCCAGCTCTCTCAGCTTCTGTAGGAGAGATGCTCCAGCCTACATATCATCTTTGTGGCCCTCTTCTGGAACTGCTCTAAGAGGTTCACATTTTTCTTATGCTGAGAACCCCAGAGCTGGATGCAGCATTCCAGGTGGGGTCTCGCAAGGGCAAGAGAGGGAGAACCCCTTCCCTTGACCTGCTGACCTCTCCTCTTTTGATGCAGCCCAGGATCCGCTCAGCTTTCTGGGCTGCCAGAGTACACTGTGGGCTCAGGACCAGCTTTCCATTCATTAGAACATCCAAGTTCTTCACTGCAAGGCTGCTCTCAATGAGCTCTTCTTGCAGTCTGTACTCATGTCTGGGATTGCCTCCACCCAGGTGCAGCACCTTGTACTTGGATTTGTTGGACTTCATGAAATCCTCATGGGCTCACTTCTCAAGCTTGTCCAAGTTTCTCTGGATGGCTTCTCCTCCTCCTTCTGTTGTGTCAACTGCACCAGTTAGCCTTGTGTCATCTGCAAAACTGATGAAGGTATACTTCTCTTCTGACCTATGTATGCATAGAATCCTGTCTTGCTATTTTTCACATCCCTTACCAAGTCCCATTACCTCTGTGCCTTAGATTTCATGACCCCATCCCTACACATACTAACAATATCCCTGTACTCCTCCCAGGTCCCCTGTCTGTGCTTCCACCAGCTGTGCATTTCCTTCTGTGTTGGTTTTGGCTGGGATAGAGTTAATTTCCATCACAGTGGCAGGGCTGTGTTTTGGCTTTGTGCTGAATACAGATTTATGATATAGAGAAGTTTTTGTTATTGCTGAGCAGGACTCACACAGAGCCAAGGCTTTTTCTGCTCATACTGCTATCTTGCAAGGATTTTGGGAGTGCATGGGAAATTAGAAGGAGACACATCCAGAACAGGTGACTCAAACTGTCTAAAAGGATATTTCAGACCATTTGACGTCATGCTCACTATATAAAGTGGGAGGAAGAAGGGAAAAGCGGACGATGTTTGCAGTGATGGCGTTTGTCTTCCTAAGTAATTGTTACACGTTTTGGGGCCCTGCTCTCCTAGAGACGGCTGAATACCTGCCTGCCCATGGGAAGCAGTGAATTGGTTCCTTTTTTTGCTTTACATTTGTGCTGGCTTTTGCTTTCCCTATTAAACAGTCAAAAATTCTCTACCTTGTACCCTTCCCATTCTCTCACTGATCCCACTGGTGTGGGAGTGAGTGAGTGCGTGAGTGATTGTGCGGTACTTGGTTGCTGTTTCGTTAGGGTTATCCCAGGTTAGAATGGAAAGTAGTATCAAGAAAGTTTAGAGATTTTCACATTTCTGAATATTCAAGATAGATATGGAGGGTGAAGGGGCTCAAACCACAGTTCTCTGTGTTATCAGGGCAAACTACAGTCAGCCTTTCTCATTGACCACTCACTTTCACCTCCCTCCTTGGTCCAACAGGCAGTGGGAGTTGCATGAAGAGGAGATTCTGTCAACAAGTAACTTCAGCGAGTAACCTTCAGTTAAGGTCAATTCTCGCAATATTTATGAAATATTTTCCTAATAGTTATAGATCCTTGCCATTGATTTTTTGAGTATAAAATAGTCTTAAGTTTCAAACTGAACTGAGCTTTGGAATTGGGACATCAAGACAGGGAAAATCATATTGTAAATGAGCAACTATCTGAAGTGAAGACAATGCAGTGCTCTTGATGCAGTCTTTGTTTTATGGAGGTAAGAAACCAATTCGATCTGTGGCCTGGTCACAGAATTATGGGTCTGCAAGGTTAAATTACAAATTCTAGAAACCTTTGTTAATGAGTAAAACGACAGCATGGACATATCAATGTGATGTATATGTGTACATTGTCATAAACCTTTTGAAACTGTAGACCTTTACAGGATGCTATTAGTATAATTTAGGAGAATCAACGCAATTATTTTGGATTAGATAATGGAAACTGTCATGATAAATGTTAGAAACCTCTTGGGGATATGAAACTATATTATTAAATTAGAACTTCAGCTAAAATGATAAGGTCTGGTGATTACATTTTCATTAGTTGTACATTTTGCAGTGTCACTTAATAGCTTTGTTGATTGTGCATAATTTACAGTGCTTTCAAAATGCAACCAAATTACATGTCTCTTTAAAATAGTATTGTTGTGCTGGAAAAAAAAAAATTATGGGGCTAAGCATGAGTTAAAAGAAACCTGTAACTATGAGCATGACTCTTGTGTTTTTTGAACCTGAAGCATTTAGGGGAACACACTTGGATTTTCTCTGTAGAGAATATAGTTTTGCAGTGAACTAATATTTGACTTTATCACAAATTTAAAAATAAAAAAAATCTAGATCTCAAGTGAACTAAACCATACAGATGCTACAGAAAGTTGTTTGTATTTTTCTTTTTTTAATGATTTTTTTTAAAGACAAATTAAAAAAGCAATATAGAATAACCAGCAGATGTTGGTACCACACATAAGGCACTTCCATCAGTTTAATTCTTTTAAAATGATTACTACACAAAGTTATTATTAAATATTGATTTAATATTACATGTATATTGTAAACTATACTTTATAACTGGTGCATTACTGGTGCATAACTGGTGCATTATGACCAAAGTGCACTTTGTTAAATATTTTTAATCTTTATTGAATTTTATTTAAAAATTCCCTTTTAAAAATAAATTTAAATACTGAGAAATTATTTTTTCTAAGTACCTGATTCCTCCCAGCGTGCATGATTCTGTCACTATAGTTAGCCTTAAGCCATGTGTCTGTTCTGATTTTTATTTTTCTTTGAGTGAACCTTTTGCTTCACATACTTCTGTTTTTGTGATCACCTCTACTTATTGAAGAAAACAGGAAAGAATTACACCAGGCATAGCAGTTTTGGTTTAGACACTGTTATTACATCTTTATTTGTTATTTGGTCCAGATGAGTGGCAGGCTGTGACTGTGTCCTCCAAAGTTTGTGGCTGCTTTCAAACCATAAAAATGCCTGACCAGAATACGAAGGAAGACAATACCTGGGCACAGTCAGGGTCTGTGGCTCCACGGAACCATTGTGCTGGGAAACATTGGGTCTTGCATTGGGCCAACTGGGACAGAAGGAAGCAGGCAGGGCCCATCCCACCCCCTCAGTCAGAAGCAGGGACACCAGTGGCACCAGGACATCCATCCCAGACATTGAGCACCTCCCTGAGGATGGGAGAGGGCTGAGGCCAGGAACAAGCCCAGTGAGGGGAAGCAGGGTCAAACACAGTCCCAGGATCACTGGGATGAGCGAAGAGGACAGCACGCAGTGAGACCAGACACATGGACCAGATGAGAGCAGCAGTGTGCTGTGACCAGGGCATGACCTAGGAAGCGGGTAAAGAACTTGGACCCATAGGAATGGCATAGCTAAAGTCCTAGTGAAGTACCCACAGTGCGACCAAGCCTTTAAGGGCAGCCTATCAGACTAAATACAAAGAGCAAAATATATCATTTTTCTTTAATGATAAGTAATACTTAGCTTTATATCAATACAGAAAACCAGAGTGGTTGATTTTGCATGCTGGGTTCTGAAGAAAAGAGCTTCAGCATCTCAGTTGTGTTAGTTTTATACACATGATATGCAGGCAACCCACTTGATGTATTCTCCCCATGGTTAAATTTTGTGATTTTTATATAATGCTTAATTGGTTTTCCCACCGAAGGTTTGGGTTTCTGGGGTTTTTTTCTTCGGCTTGTTAATACATCCATTCTGTGAGTCATCCATCAAAATACGCTTTCTCAGCCTGGCCCCTTATGGCAGCATAGCTAATTATCTTTAAAGTAGCATTAGGATGCAGTATCTTAAAGAAAACTGCAGAATGTTTTTCTGCTTACAGTTCAAAGTAATCTTAATACATTCTTTGTCATGCATATTGTTACTTCTCAGAGCTCCCAGAAATCTGAGTCATAGTGAAAGATTCATGTGTGAATGTGTGTATGTATACTCAATGATCTTACAGGTCTTTTCCAACCTAAATGATTCCATGCTTTTTACGTTTATATGTACAAACAATACACAAATGTATTGTACCTTCCTAATCCCTTGTTACTACCTACCTAATTATGAAACTGTTATTGAAATGCATGAAAAACTCCTAGGCTTCTTAAATTGGATATAACGTAAGGCTACTGATAAACCCTGCCCAAAGGCTGTGCTCTGAGCAAGTTTATCAAGAAAGAGCACATCAACAGCAGGCCCACTGCTGCTAGATTTCATTATCATCAAATAATATATTATGATAGTGCAAGGAAGTCAACTACATCCTGATGATAATGGTGATACATGCTTACCCCCACACCAGGTTTGCTCTCCTTCCTGAGGCTGCCAGCAGTTCCACTTCAAACCAGAATTACTACATGCACTTGAAAAAGTCTTGGGATCTAACCCTGACTCACAGACGGCAAGGTGCTAATAACATTTGGACTGGAGTCAATGTGTGGTTCCCAGAAGGGCTGTAGCAGAACCCAGAAGGCCATTGTCATTTTAAGTTGTAGGTTGGCTTGTTTTTTTCCTGTGCAAATGTACATATGATAGGGAAAAAATATATACAGTGACACTTTATTAGACCTCGCTAAGTTCAGGAGTTTCTCATCACTCATCATTTGCAATTTTCATCCTTGTCTTGCCTTGCCTTGCCTTGCCTTGCCCTTGCCCTTCTCCTTGCCTTGCCTCGCCTTGCCTTGCCTTGCCCTCCCCTCCCCTCTCTTGTTTGTTTAAATACTCAACATTCTGAATATACAGATTTTTAAGACTTTTGATGCAATCTAAAGAGGTAGTGAAACATTTATCTTCATACCTGCATTTCAGATTTTCTCCAATAAACACTAATTCACAGGAGCTTAATTTGAGGATATTGAAATAGTAGTATCCTTCAACCCCTATACAGCCAGTGTTGGTTCAATATTTTCAGCTAGTGCTCATAACAGAAAAATTCTACCAGATAACTGCATTTGCATAATCAAAATAAATGGCTGCAGTGAAGTAAGTTATCATGAAATCTCCATCTTTTACATCTACAGCACCCTATGGAAGGCAAATAATCTTCCAGTAAATTTCAATATAAAAAATAGTTATAAATATCAAAGAGAGGAGAGTTAAAAGCATGTAATCTCATTCCACAATGAAAGCAGGAATATTCTTCTACAATTATACCAAATGGGTTATATCAATTTTTACTGTGCCTGGGAAACTTTTACCGGAGAAACAAGGCATGCAAGCACTGCTCCTCCAGCAAAGAAGATGGGAAGATAAGAAGACACCTGGCTCAAGAATGCTGTGATAGAAAAAACAAAGGACTGAATCTCTGGGAACTTGGGGTGGGATCTATGGCAATGGTGTGTTAGTTTAAAAAACAGTCTGACTTTTTGGTGGGCAGGAGAAAGCTGCTTGAACTCTGAACTGTGCCCGGCACAGAGCCAATCGCTGAAAGCTCTGATGATGGGCAGGTTACTAGGCCAGCTGAAGAAGTTGGTAACGCCTTTGTGATGAGGTATTTAAGAATGGAAAAAAACTTGGACATTCTCTTTTTTCCTTCCAGAGGGGTGTGGGGCTCTCCCATGGCTGTGGCTCTACCGTGGCCGGGGCCATGCAGACGAGGCTGCCTGTGCAGTGCTGGCGGGGACCACGTGGCCAGTGATGAAACCATGGTGAACAATTCCCTGACACAGAGTACCAATGAGATCAACCTTTTCAGTGCAGCTGAAAACTTTTCAACTTTTCAATTGATAGAACTTGAGAACAATAATACCTACGGACAACAATTTTCTTCTGAGTCAGAGAAGAGGAAAAAGTGAGGACACGTGAAGAGAACCAACATGGAGGCACTGAGGTCAGTGAAAAGAAGGAGAGGGAGAAGGTGCCCCAAGCATTGGTGTTGAGATCTCTCTGCAAGCCGTGGTGAGGACTACAATGCAACAAATTGTTTCCCAGTAATCCATGAAGTGCATTGGGGGATGCCGAGATCCACTCACAGCCTGTGAGGAAAAGTGCTCATGCTGGAGCACATGGATGCTGAAAAGCTGTAATTTAGGGAGGAACTCGAACAGAGACAGAAGACACTTGCTTCCAGAAATAGAGAAAGAGAACCCTTGCTTCCAAACTAGAACAGCTCCTCCTTAAAAGACTAAACCCCGTGAACCAAAATGACCCACGATGTGCAGTTTTGGGAAGGCTGTAGCATTTTTGGGAGGGATTCATGTTACAATAAGTCCGGTGGAACTGCTATTCGTGAAAATTAAGACCATGCTAGAAAGTTTGCAGAGAACTACCTCCTGTGGGAAGGATCCCACGGCACAGAAGAAGAAAGAATCTCCTTTCCCTAAGTGTACAAAGAAAAGATTTCTAGAAAGTGAAAGACTGACCAAAATGCCATGTTTTGTCTCCTGGCATGGTCAGTGGGAAAGAGGGAGGGACTGGGAAGAAGAAAGGTGTTCTAAAGGTTTATTTTAGTTCTCATTACTCTTTTTATTTTTATTTCTATTAATAATTAATTTTCTTTATACTGTTTAAGTTTTGAACCTGTTTTACCTTAGCGTGTTTCTCCCCTAATCCTTGTCTCAACTCATGAAGTCTTCGGTTTTGTTTTCCCCTCCTCTGCTCAGCTATAGCAGAGGAAAAATAATAGTTTTTTGTGGGTGCCTGGCTTCTAGTCAGTGTCAAACCCCAACAAATGGGTAAATTGTAATATGCATGTAACACTTGTATATAGGCAACATACTTGTAGAATCATGCGTCCGTGTAAGGCTGTGAGTATCTCCTGCGCAGCCTCAGGCCTGAATAAATGATGGCTTCTTTAACACAATTTGAATGTTAAGGAGCCTTATTCTGATGTTTTGAGACAGTAAGTCTTTCTGCCTTCTGAGAATAAAAGCAGGACCTGAGGGCAGCCTCACAATAAGAACTCACAAGAATCAGAGGAAATAAACATTTAACTTTCAGTTTAGCTGTTAAAGGAATAAATTAAAATCACTAAACAGAACTATCCATTTCCTTCATACCTATAAATTCAGTTTTTTTGATCCACATCTATAGAAAAGGCATTAAAAAATACCCCTTCTCCTTCTGCATCTAGCTTTCTTCACTTGAGGAGGAACACACTGCATATTGGTATTAGAAATTGTTCATAGAGGGAATATTATATTGCTGGTTTGGGTCCAGTTCTCCAGTTTTCCATTGTCTCACTTGTGTAAAAGCAAAGTTTGGGTAAACAGAAATATTTTCATGTTTGGTTTATCTTACTGCTGAATTTTGAGGCTTTATTAAGCATGCTGAACTTCTCATTAGCAGGTGGGAATGGATTTATTTCGTTGCCCATAACTCACAATAAACCAAGGAAGACAGAGCCAGTTCTACGTAAATCATATTACTATTGTTTCATTAACAACCTTCTTATTTATATTAAATGTGGACTGTTTTTGCAATAAATACAGTTTTTAAAAAGGGAATTATCATAAAATAAGAACAGCTAATTTGCTATTGTTGTATTCTGAAGGACTGAGATTTTAAACTACATTAAAAAAAATTAAATATTGTGAAAAAAAAAAAGAAGTATGTACATTCCCAGAACACCAACCTGTCCCCTTCTGCAAAACATTAAAAAAAATATGTTACTCATTCATTTTAATACATTTAAAACATGCTTAAATGCATTGAACCTAAAGGTTTAAACAAATCAGTGGGTTTAAAGTAATTTTATCAGCTGCATCTATTCTTGCCAGACAGACTTCTGAGCCATTCCCATAACAACCGCAGGTGCCAAAAGCACTTAAAGGAAGATGTCAGCTTTGTGAGCTCCTATTAGATCTTTTAAATTTAAGGTTAGAAGCCTTTTGTTCTAGCTTCTTGCAATAAAATGAAGCTTTTTGGTGTGACCCAAGTAAATGTATTGAGACCCAATAAATACATACTATGTTAGCCTGAATGAAATTTATGATGTGGCTGAAGGAATAACACTTATTTGTGATGCACATAAAACCAAATGATCAAAATAGCCTTTTTTGTCATAAAAGTCTAAAACTATTGGGATTTCAGGATTAAATTTTATATAAAAGGTCAATCTTTAATTTATTTTTTTCTTTGATATCAATAGGAATTGAAATATTCACATGCAAAAAAGTCTGCCTGCAAGCTTGACTGAGGTTAGAAAAAGTATTTTTAAAGTATTACAGTAGTTTTATTTTGTTTTTAAATAAGCCACGAGGGAGAGAGCATACTAAAATTTCCTTTTGACAAAGTATAATTTGCTGGAACGGAAAGTTCTGATTCTGCTCTTTTCTAGACCCGTCTTGAAAATTTCATCTCTTTGTAGCACTATATAGCACTATATACTGAAGAGAACTCAGAAATAATTACAGAAAAAATAGGCAATGGGACACTCAGGAGTGAGAAAATGCTGGTGCAACCAGAGTGTGTAGAAGTGTGAGCAGACAGACAGATTAGAGGGAGGAAGATTACAAGTCTTTACTTACTTGTGTAAGATCCTATTAATAGTAGCAAGAACTTCCTTTTCAATTTTATCACCTAATTGTATGAGGAGAAAAGGTAATTTCCAGATTTTAATGCAATCTGGAAACAGAACTATTGAAACAAGTTTTGTGATACATTTTCTGTCTCCTTGCAGTGTTCATAGGATATAAAGCTCCAGTTCTAGCTAGCATGTTTGCCCATAGCCATTCATTAATCTTCCTGTCTTGAAACTTTGTCCTTTACTGTCCTGATTTGTTGATGATGTTTCCCTAAAGGGATGCAATGGACACTGTTTTCACAGACAAGAAAAATCCTTAAAGAAGCCTTTCTAAAAGTGTGTTTAATTTCCAGATTTCAGAACAAACTTTGAGTTTGTGAAATTTATGCAATTTGTAATTCCTTTGAATTCGTTCTTCCATTCCTAAGTTTTTCTGCCAAAACTGAATTTGACATCTGATTTTTTCTGAATTATTACTGATGAAATCTCTCTCCAGAATTACTTGCTTTAATCTGTTTAGAAAAAGATAAATTAAGATTCATTAATCAAAGTGAATGTAGTTTTATTGAATATTTAGGAACAAAGCCATAATTTATAATAATAGAAAATATTTTAATTAAATATCTACTGTGCTAATAATTCAACATATTATTATCTTCAAAGATAAGTAAATGAACTGTTTCATCTGCTGATGAAAGATTAGCTGTATAAGAAATGGGAAAAGTGTATACTGTTCACTTAATTTGATTTGTTAAAAGTGACCTATTAAAAATACAAATAAATATGAAACATATGAAAACAAAACAATAAGTGAAGTTCACTTCATGTAACTTAAACTAAGCATGCTAGTATTGTGCATATTTATATGCAAAGTCTTTCAAAGAAATGCAATGGAACTGAATAAAAGAAAAGTAAAAAAACAATACAGGGAGTATAAAATGCAGTAGATTCTTTAAAGAGTCTAAGAGTTTGGGGGTTTTTATAATCAAATTATTGCACTGTGATCTGGTTTTGTTTGTTTTGATGATTGGTTGGAAAAAAATAGTTTATAAAACACCTTAGCTACAAGTTAGTAGTTGATAGTAGATTTTTTTGTTTCTTTGGGGTTTTCTGGGGGTTTTTTTGTTTTTTATACTAAGGTAGACATAAATTCATGTCTTACCAAAAGTCAGCATTTATATAAATTATATTTCTACAATTTAATCTCTTGTTAATTTTGAACTTTACTGGACAATTGCCATTAGATATTTAGTTAAGATAATGATCTCTCATTTTTTCTCTAAAATCTGGATATCTTTTGTATTTATTTTTTTTTTTTTTAAGAAATGCAAAGGTTTCTGTGTTGGTAAGTTTATTCTTACGCTGGTTACTTATTTTTAACTCACACAGTTTCATTTCAGTTTGTAATATTTAGACTTAGCATTTTTCATTTAAGAGGAATTACAGCCTTTCTCTCAGGCTTGTTTTCTCCTCATGATATAACTCATGAAGTTATATTTCAAAAAATAATTTAAAAAAAATCTTCCCCAAAATGCCGAAGCAAGAACCTGCAAACTCTCTACAGAAGTTGTGGGAGAAATCAGGCCTCATTCCATGACAAGACATAGTAGAGTTTCACTGATTTCTGTAGGTTTACGACAGACACCCACCCCACCCACTCCGAAACTCCATGTCAGTTTTCAGCACAGCTAAACAACAGGTTTACTGCTGAGGCCTTATGGTTACCATGGCTGATTCCAAAAAAGAAACAGCAGTAGCACACTTACTTTCAATATTGTATGAAGAGCAAGTAGAATGTATAATTTCAGTTAATGTTGACAAATTTCATGAAATTATAGGGATAATTTTTAGGAGGAAGTAAATAGCAGTCTCACGGATTTTGTTTACAGCTCTGTGTTGAAGACGCAACAGGTCTAGATCCTAACCCACTAATTTTGCAGGACAAGTTTACGCACCTGAATAAATTTTTAGTAATTAAGTCACGTGCCATGATGATATTGAAGTCTTAAAAATATTTTCAGCAAAATTACTTCTTTCTCAAGAGATATATTCCCACTGTTTTTTATTTTAACTCAGGTTTGTCAATGTTTTTGTTTAAAAGTACACTGCTTAAAAGAATCATGGCCCCTACACAAGAATGATGTTATCATATATCTCTGTTTGCTAGTACTAGCAATGTTCTCAGTAATTTCATTAGCTGCTGGTTCATGAAATAAAGGTCAGCTTAGTCTTCCACACAAAATGCAGCTGATGGAGAGTCACCCTACCTCACATTTTCGTAGTTCAGATGTTGGTACTCTTCACTCATTTTAAAGAGACACCTATCTGCAACAAGAGAACAATTTTGTTATTTTAATACCAGCATATCTTTGCAAGAGTTGATAAATACCAGAAGCTGTTACATTGCTGACACTGCCTTTGTCTAATGTTGCCTCCCATCTTCATTTCCTTCAGTAATTTTACTTATCAATTTTCTTTAAACACACTCCAAGCAAACGTCATGCTTAGCTTGCTAAAAGAGGAATGAAAATACAACTAACATACTCCTGCAATATTGGGAAGGTATGGATTCAACATTATTTTTTGCAAAGGGAGGAAATGAAAGAAGGAAAAAAATAATTTATTTCTTGCCATAATATATCAAAATTATCTGTATTTTTAAGCAGTTCTCTGGCCTAGAAATCTGGTTTTATAAGAAATACTCCTGAAGGACCTATAGGGTTATGATAGATTCCCCTAAATTCTTAGGAAATTGGTAAATTCTGAGAGAATGTATATTATTCACATCATGCAAGACAAAAAAGAAGAAAAGCTAAAGGTAAAATTGTTGAAATAAAAATTCAAGGTTAAATTTGAAAAAAAAACCCAAACCCAGAACACTGAAGTGAAAATGTGAAAATGCATAGAATTCTAATGGAAGAGGGAAGTCTTTCAGAGCAGCAGCATCAGAGATTGTCTCCATTTCAAGAAGACACTGAATTTCTACTACCTGAGCAATGATTGCCAAGTTGGGAAATATTTGTTGGGTACTATGCTGGGAATGGGGAACATAAGAATGCTTAGCACAGTAAAACATTATTCTCGGTTATCTTTGTGTGTATCAGCCCATCAGAAATTGCTTTGTACTTTGAAATTGTGTTCATCCTGCCTGCAGAATGTCTTTGTGGATGGTAGAAGTTGCCCAAATAGCTACACACAGAAGGAGGGTTATAGTGGGAAAAGTGAGGAAGGCTGATGTAGCATCCAGAAAGAAACAGGGAAAGAAATTTTTGGATAGAGGCTTACTGAGTTTGGTGCCCCTGGTAAGCAGGATGGGGTGGAGGCACTGATTATGTTACTTCCAGGTTCTCAACAGATCTCTGTATATCGATACACTGAAACTCCTCTTCAGCAGTGGCAATCAGAGCAAGCTCTGTCACTGAATCCTGAGCAAATAGGATGGCAGTAGGAGTTTTATTGAATTCAATAACCTCTTTTCATAAAAAACCTACATATTTTGCCTATAATTAATGTTATCTACACATAGAGATATGTTTATAGTATCTTAGGGTGTTTGCAGGATCACAATCTATGTTAGAAATAAATAACTGAGTTTTGTGAAAACAATTGTCTGTCTGTAAGGATAAGCTTTTTTGTTGTTTTTGCTGTTGTGAGAACTGGATATGTATTCCACCCTAAGGATTTATCGTTGGCTTAATGGACTAGTTTCATTCCTATATCCAGAATGAAATATAGAAAGATTAGAGGCAATGCCTTTTAACATTGTCTAGGGTTTATCTCTCTCAAGTTGAGCAAGGAAAAGATTACTATCAGAAAAGAGAATAGCTTGTGTAAAAGAATAGCAATAAGGCAAGGTGTCAGGAAAACAGAAAAGGAATACCTCTGAGGAATCTGTACACAATGCGGTTTATGGAAAACAAAAACAAAGCCAAAAAAGCAACCAACTAAAAATTGAAATTGAAGTTATAATTTTTTTTTCTTTAGCATATGGGTGCCTTGCTTCTATTTGAGAAAAATAAATGTTTCCATTAATCTTTTTAAATTTTTAATTAATTTTTTAACATTTCCATTAAAAAATCAGAGGCTTTTAGCTGCCGACAATCTGAAAAGTGTTCACAGTGTATCATATGAAATAACCGTATTATCTTTGGAAAAATTTATTTTTGTATATAAATGGCTTGACGGTTTTCTTTCATGCTCTTGTGGTACGCATACTATCAGAGATATTTTCCTCAACAAAGTTGCATGAAGTTTAGTAAATTTTCCTTCAATTACAATTTTTCTTCACACATTATTTCCATAATATCATTACTGCAGTATGATTATATGATTGTTTTTGACTTGGACTTGTATTCTTGTTTCCAATGCAGAAAAAGACAGAAAACAAACCCCTTACATTACTATGAATGGCACTCCAAACCAACTAAGTGGCAAGAATAAGAATAATTTTACTTATTTTACTTAATTCACTAGTGGTCACACAGAGAGTCTAAAATGTAGTGTAATTAAGGCTCTTTTTTCATAATAGGGGAAAAGAAATTCTGTCTTTTATAATACAAAGTAGACCAAGGAAAGACTCCAACTGAGCTAAAACACTTGAAGAGGTTTTTTTGTTGTTGTTTGTTTTTGTTTTTGTTTTTTTTCCCTAGCTGGACCACACAAGAGAAATAGATGGTTTGAGAACTGTTCTGGTGTTACTCATTCCTGTGTTCTGAAAGATTCAGAAAAACAAAGAGATTCTTTTTCCTTGAACCACTTATCAACACACAAAGATAATAATTCATCTGCTCAAGAAGTTTCCATCTTAGAGCAGAAAAGATTATCTTTAGTAAATAAACTAAACAGAATGATGTTTGGTTTTTGTTTTTTGGGTTTTTTTAATATCAAGATATCTATATGCTCATATATTAATCCTCAATAGGTATGAGCTTACAACTGAAGAAAAAACTAGAAGGTACTTAGAACAACTTATCTTCTTATTCTTGAGTTCTTATATCTCAGTTGAGATGAAGGACCTCTAAAAATCTCAGAATTTCATGTAAAAAATGTCAGTAAATTTTGTTTGTCTATACATCAATAAGTCTGAAAAATCCTTCAAACCATTCTGTGGTGAGAAGGGAATTATAGAGACAATTAAAACTGCAATAGTGGAAAACTTTTTTCATCTACTAATGCTGGAGACTTTGAAGGTCCTACTTCGGGGGATATATGTTACATTCTGATTGACATTTAAGCAATATAAAGCACATTTTAAAATAATGTTTAAGTGGGTTCTGTAAACAAACTGATCAACTATCAAAGTTACATTCATGGAAAATCTGTGAATGAACTTCAGTCACCAATAATACCACTAAATCCAGTACCCGTGTAGCAGCAGACACTCTGCTCACTTTTCAACATATTTAACAACAGTGATAGCAGAAGAGTCCACAAAACCAGGTATCATGGAAATAAAAAAATAAATTATGACACTCTATGCAGCAGAAAACAGAAAATGTAGATATTTAAGTTCTCAAATGCAGAAGAAAATGTTCCAACTATTTTTTGTAGAAACTGATTGTCAAATAAAGGACTTTCATGACTTATAATTCAATTGCATTTGAAGACTCAATATGTAAAATTGAAGCTGATGTCAGAAACCCAGCACAGGTAGAAGTTCTTGTCAATGATTATTTCATCACGCATTAAAGTGTGTAGTCTTGTAAACATATAGTAGTAGCAGTAGTTCATATTTTTCTCCACCTCACCTCCTGTTTCCTTTAAAATCCTCTGGAAAAAGTACACTGAAGAATCAGAAACATGCAACTTATCCATCTTACCATTAATCTAAAAAAAAAAAAAAAAAAAAAAAAAAAAAAAAAAAAGCAGAAAAACTTTTTAATTACNTGATGCAGGAAGACATTTTAATTGAATGTCCTTGATCACTATAAAGGAAAAGGATCTTAATGGTTTCATTGTCATAAATCCCTTATAAAACTAAATAAATTTTAAAAATTGTTTCCTGCTCTAAAGGGGTTATTTTAAAAGTGTGATTTAAAATTAGAACATTAAAAGACATGTGTCAAGACCGAAAAAGTCCGAGGCGGTGTGTTGTATTCTTGCTATGTAATTGAGAGAGATTGAGAGATCAGACATTCCAGTCTAAACAAGTTGCAGAGAGATGACAGCTGAGGTACTGAACCATGATAGCACATTAGCATAGCATCAGATTTAAGCTACTAAGTCCTGTCCAGTGTTGTCTGAAGAACTCGAAAATATTTCTGCTTCTGTATGTAAGCATGAGCAATTCTCCACATTGTATTCCACTGAGGGTTAGAGACATTTCCTAAGTTGCTTAAACGTCTTAGTCTTTACAAGGTCAGGACCAAACTTGCATTAAAAGTCATTTTCCAAATTATGTGTGCACTTGGCACTAGATCTTGATCTTCATGAAGTGCTTTTTTTCCATCCAGCACTACACTGATTTCACTGTGATATGGTTCACACTATATGACTCAGTATTCTTCATGTAGTTCTTCATTGTGAGAATCAGCAGTATTTTAGTAAGAACAGCTTTTAAAATGCTGTTTTTAAAGTAAAATTTAGTATGCTTGGTACCAGAGTAGCCATTGTCCAAATAGTAACATAAAAATTAACTTTTGTGATTGACAGTGTTCCTCTGCAGCTGGAATAAAAAACATAATAAATTAAAAATAAAAAAAAAATTAAAAAAAAAAAAGAAATTTTTGATGTCAATATTTCCATGGGGATCAATTTCAATTGAAATACATTATGTAAAAAACAATGAACACAATCCTTTTCTGTAGATAATCCAAACTGACAGACAAGCATATTTATAGCCAGAAGTTACCCTGAAAATATATGAATGATGGCTGTACAATTCTCTGAAAGGACGAATATTCTATCCACTTTAAAGGATTGTTCAGTTATGTCTTCTCGCAAAACCAGTATCAGTTGAAATCTTGAAGCAACTCAAATTGCTGAACCTAAAGCTGGACAAAAAAAAAAGAAAATAAAAAATTAACATTTTGGTAACTTTTAAAATGCTACTAAAAAGGGGCCACAGCTAAACTTTCCGTTTTCTAATGATGACATAACTGAATAACGAAGGGAATGGAATGCTTAAAAAGAAGTTTAAAAATTAATTTATTTTCTTGTTTGCAAATTGGATGTAGCTCAGCATTCCACTAGGTATTTTAAATGTCTCATTATAGGAAGAAAAATAATACTTGCAAAATCTTCCACAACCAATCTGTCAACATTTTCAGTACAGGACTTTTGGAATTTTCTTAGAGATAACATGGAGTTAGGATTGCTCTCTGAAACCTAATGATTTCTTGATATTAAATTTAAGAAGACCTACTCTGATAGGGATATGGTTTCCACCAAATCTGGCCAGAGAGTTTCAGTTTTCCTTCATTAGTCCAATAATTCACTGTGGAAATTATAGAGAAATGTTCACTCTTGATTTGAATACATTGTTCAATACATTTTTTGTAAGGTGTTCCACTGGGTAATTCTTGTTGGCAAAATATTGTGCATTTTGATGAGTCAGGTCTGGTAAATTAAAATTTGAGTGCAAACTAGTTCATAACTCAAATAGGAAGAGATCTTATGCTAAGTTCCTGACTTAGGTGCCTCTAACAACATGTTGTGAAGTTGAGGCTAAAGAAGGTATCTGAATCCTAAATAACAAGTATAGACTTATTCAGATATGTCCATGTTAGGCAATTTCAAATTAAAAAATGAAGCATCACTTAAAGAATATGTACACTTCCTTGCAGGATCTCTGTAGTAATAAAAGTTAACCCTTCAATTAATAAGGTATAAGGAACTTTTTATGGGAGAAAATCTTCATAAATATGAATAGATTTCTTTATGCATATTTTAATCTACCAGGAAAAGTTCTGCCCTTTAATTATAGTAGCTATTTATATTCTTTTATATGAAACTTTATTTTATAGATAGATATTTTTGCCAACTTTTTTTTTTTTTTTTTNTTTTTTTTCATTTTTTTTTTTTTTTTTTTTTTTGCAATTTAAGTGTTTCATGAAGGGGCTAATTTTCCTCATATATAACACTTTAATCTTTTTAATTGTTTGTTTTTTTTTTTTTTCTTTTCTATGTGATAGCATGTGACTTGTGCAGGAATTACATTATGTGTAACATTCAAAAAATGATAACTTTAAATTCCAGGTTTTTTACTGATTTTTAATAGTCTGAGGAGGCTCTAAATTTCAACATCCTTTTCCTAAACATGTTCTTGAAAAGAAGCTTGCAAGGTGACTGAGACCTCTGTGTCTTAACCACCAAACTATTAAAGTTTGCGTAATATGAATACACTTCAATGTATCTTTCAGGTTTATTTAAAGGCAACCTGAAAGCTGTTTCAAAGCTTGTCCTTGGCATAACATTATCATAACACCCAGTAATCTTTACAAGAAGCACACACCTCTTGGCAGCAAGTCAAAAGTGGCCACTGTCCCTGAAGTGGTAAGGCATGGAGCCAATATGATTGTTAAGCATAGGCAGTTCCTGGAAACTTCAAACCATTTTGCAAGAGCACTTTGAAAATGGTATTTAAGGAGACAAATACTGTTATATTTAGATGCAAGATACTAAAATGTTGCTATAAAAGGTCCTGGTATCTTAGCATCAAAGGATCAAAGAGTATCTGGATATTCCAAAATCTAAATCTTGTTTTGGCTGTTATTCTTTTGTGGGTTTGGAATCAAAATTTAGAACACAACTCATCTCATCTGATGCTAACAATCTAACATTTGCTCTAAACTAACCATTTAGGATATCCCAAGAGTAAAGGGACAATTATTTCCGGGGAAGATTCACCGTATTTCCCTTCAACGTATTTTACAATTCAGAATCAACCAGTTCTTAGAAATGCATTTCACTGGCTATTAAGAAAGCTAGCATAATAAGTTTATATTACATGCTGAGATTTGAGATACATAACTCCATTTATAGCAGCTGATTCCATTTTCTATTATGTAAAACGAATACTAGATTTTGTTAAAAATAGTTTAGATTTTCTTTTTTTTTTTTAATATATTTAATGTGCTTTTTCTTTTTAATTTAAGATAAGCAAACTAGGCATCTTAAGTCCAATATTGCTGCTTGGGCGATTAAGTAACTGTAGTAAAATTTTAAAGGGATTTTCTATACAAAAATATTCATTTAAAAAGGAAAAAAAAAAAGGAAAAACATCGAAACCATTGACGTCTATTCTTCTTGGAATTGTAACCTGACTGCTAATTAATGCATTTGGTAAAGAGTCCCTGTTCATACTTGTGGGTGTTATTGCAGTACAGAAAATTTAAAGAGAAGCAGCAGGGCAGAATCCTCTGTCTTTGACTCAAAGGAGATTTGCACAAATGTAACATAACACTTGGTGCAGTTTCCACTCCGGATATGAGTTCAAAAGGCTTATTCATGCTTGAAAGCTTTGGACTATCTGCTAGACACACCTGCACACAGTCCTCTTACTTTTGAGAGGAATCCTTTTCATGCTGTCACCACAACCAACCACAGTTCAAGAGGATTTTCAAAGTGCAATCATTGCATGAATAGTGGATGACCTCAGCAGTGGTCAGTGTCTTTTAGCAATGAATGCTTCTAAAAGCAGACAACTGCTCGGATGACTGCCATCTTTCCAATTCTACGTCCTGCACACCTAAAGAGATAGAATATGAAAGACAAAACCAGCCCATTTTAGTAGCACTAAATACAAGCATGGCTAAATTTGGATGTATTTCTGAAGGTTTTGATGGCTGTGGAAGTCCTCTCTGAAAAGCTTTTTGCTACAAAAGTTTCTTAAGGATGCCTCAGTGTTTGTTTTTCTCATTTCTCAGCAATTTTTCTCCTTGCACAATGCTGTTAATACACATACCCATCAAAAGTAACTTCAGAACTTTTCAAAAGTAAGTGTTGAAACTTTGTATCTGCACAAATAATCATGACTCATCTATGATTTCGCCTGAAAAGAAACAAAGATCACATATGGTTGCTTATAGCCTGAGAATGACAGTGCTCTCAATCCTCACGTGCAAGAAATCAGGAAAGGGAGGCCAGAGATGAGCATGGCTGTGTGTGCTTGGGCTGGCATAGAGTTAATTTTCTTCATAATAGCTAGTGTAGGGCTACATTTGGAACTCGTACTTAAAACACGGCTGATGACACAGCGACCTAACTAAAGAGTGCTTACACAGAGCCAAGGCTTTTTCTGCTCTTCACCTCATCCCACCAGTGAGGAAGCTGGGGGTGCAATGGAAGCTGAGAAGGGAAACAGCCAGAACAGGTGACCCCGGCTGACCAAAAGGATACTCCATACCATACGGCATCATGCTTAGCACATACAGCTGGGGGAACAACAGAGGAGAAATTTCAGAATGATGCCATTTGTATTCCCAGATAACTGTTGACTGTGACAGAGCCCGGGTCTCCTGGAGATGGCTGGACATGTACCTACCAATGGGAAATGGTGAATGAATTCCTTGTTTTGCTTTGGTCTCTGCTGCTTTTGCTTTGCCTGTCAAACTGTCTTAATCTCAACCCACAAGTTTTCTCACTTTTACTCTTTCAATTCTCTCCCACATTCCACTTGGGGAGAGTGAGGTGAGCAGCTATGTGGTGCTTGATCGCCAGGTGGAGTTAACTCAAAGGTCTGACAGGGTATCATTATCTCAACACAAGCTTAGTCATGACAGGTTATGGCACCCAGTGAAGCTTCTATTTTGAGGGAAAGCAATGAACATGTTGTGTTTGCAGTTAGTGTTTTACAATTTTATTAGGCAGGTTCTACCCTTTTTTTAAGGTATGGTGCCACCTCTGGTCAAAATAAAGTGTGGTAAGGAAGTGCATAGGCAGTGCAACCAGGGTCTTATATCCTGAGAAGAATAGAGAAATAATGTGTAGGCACAGGATGATAAATGCTAAGGAAGAGCTGGAGATAGATTTGACAAGCATGAAGAACAGGAAGAGGGGCTTCTGCAGATGCATGGGTCATAAAGGGAAGATAAGAGAAAATTTATGCCCCTGATAAATAAAATAGCCTGGAGAAGATAAGGCTCCTGAGGGAACTCATTTGGGCCTTTCAGTACTTGAAGGGGCTTATACAAAAGAGGGAAAGTAACATTTTAAATGGGCAGATAGTGGTAGGATGAGGGGGGGAGGTTTAAACCTAAAAGAGGAGAGATTTGGATCACATGCTAGGAAGAAATTACTCAGTGGGTAGTGACACCCTGGAACAGGTTACCCAGAGACGTTATGTATGCCCCATCCCTGGAAGCCCAAGGTCTGGTTGGATGGGGCCCTGTGCACCCTGATCTAGTGGGTGGCATCCCTTCCCCTGGCATCCCTTCCTGTGCTATCGCTGCCCATAACAGAGGGTTGGACGTAGAGGGTCTTTAAGGTTCCTTCTACCCAAGATTTTTTGATGATTCGGTTTCCTATGTGGAAGACCTTTCAAGCTTGGCTACTTCAACTTGGGCAACTAAAATCCTCAAGGATGCTAGCTATCACTGCCAATTTACAGCCATCAGCTCCATCGTAGTGTATACTCATAATCCATGGAGTATAGAAATTCTAAGGGATAACAACTTTGAATAAACAACGATCATGACTGATAATGAGTAAGAACTACTAACATTGTCAATAAATGCAATAGTAGTAAGATTTTTTTAAGTTTAAAACTGGTCTGATTCATGTTGTTTAAACACTTCAATGACATTGATCTCTAATTCTCTCTAATCTCTCTAATTCTCATAGACATATTTATCAGTTATAT
The DNA here is from genome assembly GCA_013398015.1 of Oreocharis arfaki. Classification (NCBI taxonomy): domain Eukaryota; kingdom Metazoa; phylum Chordata; class Aves; order Passeriformes; family Paramythiidae; genus Oreocharis; species Oreocharis arfaki. Next base: position 359,201 of record VZRR01005959.1, read on the forward strand.
GACAAAATGAAATAAACCACCTGAATGCACCTTGGATACCAATAAATGTCAATGTATGTGCAGCTTATTCATTCTTCTTTTGCTGTATTCAACAGTCTCTATTTATTGTTTGGTAATGTTCATGTGTGCTTATGTGTAAACACCCCTACTGAGGTTTCAGAGTCCAGAGCTGAGTCACACTCGGGCTGTGAGTCATCTTCCTAAATCACAGGTGTGCAGTGCCAACTGAGATGCCAGGGAATGACCACCGGTTCATAAAGATACCTAACTCCTCTGTCATATTTGTCATTTTTATATGCTCTTTTTGGCTATTTGAGGCAGTCTCAAATGGCACAAATTGGCCGTGTACAGACGTCTCAGTCATAGACTGTATGTCCATCTGAGCTTGTCACTCTTCTCTCTCTAAAAACGTGGAAAGAAATCAGCACCTCTGGAGAGCAATTTACGCAAGACAAATCTAAATTACATGCTTTCTTTCTGGAAGTACCCGTTTTTCTCCATGGCCTATTTTCTGCTGTAATTACTGAGGTGTATTTAGGTAAATAAATCCCACTCTTTGAAACCAAAATTCTACAAAATAATCCAGTAGAAGTACTGTCAAAGATATTTTGAATCACTGTGTTGTGACAGAAAACTCTACATTCTCTTTTGCTTGTTGTGAGTTGTTAACGTGTTGGAAAGCTTTCAGAAATTTTCTGTGTCCTTATTGTTTGCCTTCGGAAATATGTAAGTAGAATAGTAACAGTAACTGAATTGCAAGCTGTGGTTCTACACATATGATGCAGAAGGAGATATCAGAAGTAATTAGTTCAAATTTTTGAAAAAAAGATGCCAAAACTGGAAGAGAGAAAACATCCGTTCCTGTCTTACATCCCAAAAGGTATGAAAATAAAAGCAAGCTGCAAGCAAAAATTAATCTATGACAATTGTTTTCTTTTTTTAGAAGAGGTGCCAGTTTCACCACCCCTTTAAAAAAGGGTAGACTCTACCTACAAAAATTGGAAAACCATTGTAACCCTAATTGCTAACTCTCAGAGACTGAAATGCTATAGTTTATGACTTAAACATTTTCATGAAGGACTTTCAAAACTGTATTACAAAAGCTGCAGAAGAGACTACAACACCGTGAATGAGGCCCTGAGAGGCCCTACACACTGCTGGCTGATGAAGATAAGATAAAGTAACAACTCGGAGCTGGGGACATTCACAAAGCACAAGCCTAACACCTTCAGGATGGAGACCACAGCCTCAGGACTATCAGCTGCCAGGCTTACACAGACCCTCACACCAAAGGGTGGGGGAGAGAGGCTTTGGGTGTGTAGTGAAAAAGTCTCTGGTGGGAGGCAGTGAACACCCATCTTCTGATGTGCAGAGAAGCCCAGCTGAGGGGCCCCTTCACCTGGGGAGAAGCTGCATCCACATGAAGGACAGCAGAGGGGCTATCGTGGCCCATCAAAGACCCCCCCTCCAAAGGGGTCCCCAGACGCTACACCAGAGATGATGCAACAGACCCTCAGTGTTTCAAGGGACAATGTCAAACTGACCCTCTGCAAGGGAGACATGTGGGCATTCCTACCTGCCCAAAGCATATACTAATCCATTGGATTCTATACTTTCTGGTGTGTGGTGGCGTGTGGTGGCATGTGGAGGTGTGGCGCGGCATGGCCACAGCAGCAAGGGACCCTCACCACCAGAAGACTGGATGGAGGCAAGCAGTGGGACATCATTGAGAGCCTCAGAATGGTGATATGCTTGTACCTAACCCCTGTCACCCTCTCCCTGGCCCCCCACTCCCCGTGCACACCTCTCTCTGTATTTTTTTTTTCTTTCTTTTCTCTTTCTTTCTCATTGCCTCTTTTACTATGAAATAAAATATATCAATTTTTGGCACCAACATCTAACCTCGTTTGGTTTTAATCTCGTTTTTGGGTATATTTTGAACCTTCAAAGTTCTTTCCGTTTTATACACAGAGACTTAATTTTCTTTGCTCTTCTGGGTTTAAAACGGATCATAACACAAACAGGTTTCTTGCTTCCCCTTAAAATAGAGGCTTCATTAGGTAGTCTGGCCTGTAATGAGTAAGCTCGTGTTGAGATAATGACACCCTGTCAGACCTTTGGCTACCCATACAAATTGATTGTATCACAACGGCTGCTGTGGGTTAACATCAGACTTTGAAATGGAATTTAACTCAATTTCAATACACTTGCATTTCGGTGTCAATACTGGTGATTAGTCCAAGTTCTTGTTATAGTCAGTGGAAATCTGGGCTCAATTACAATGTAAAAATATTATCCAATCCTTTCTTAAGTTCTTGAAATTCCAACAATCCCAGCTCATTGATCTAGACTATGAATAATGTACAACTTACAGAATTCAAAGATTGTTCATATGATAGTTCAAGATTGATCATATGATATGAAGGAAATAACACTGTAAGCAAAATTGACTTACAGTTTATGAACCTAATAACCATATTTCTATAATTAATTTCTTATTTAATGTCATGTTTATTAGATATATAGTATTTTTCTATCTTCATGTGCACCATTAAAAATCTACCATGATTTTTAGTTATGATTTGTAGTTATTGCATGAAAAAATATCATGCAATTTATACTGAAATTATGCCATACCTTAATATAAAGAGCAAAACCTTTAATTAATATAAATACTATGTTTAAAAAAAAAAAAGGAAGAAAAAAAAAAAAACACACCGCCACCCCCCGTCACCTCCACACCCCAGCATTTAATCCATAGTGCATTACCACTGACCCATTTAGTGTAGGGAAGACACAATAAATCAATGTTTGTTAACATATGCTTAAGTAGAAAGCAATTTCACGGGTCAGGCAGCATAGTCATGAAACGTCTGTGAAGCAGTGGTGCATTGACTGTTAAGGACACAGCCAAAATGACAAAAATTCTTTGACTTTGTTGTGCATTCTGGTTTTCTTCTTGTTATTATTTTGGTCAAACGCTTACTTCTCTGTCAATAGCAGTGGTTAACAACATATCCATAAAAACTCAGATTAGCGTTTCAAACATTTGAAGTAGTATTGTTTTTTAAGTGATTGGGGTGGTGAAGAAGGGAAACAAAATTAGCAGCATAAAATACAATGCAGTGCACAGAAAGTATAATTCCAGGCCTAGATCTGAACCTTCACTAGTTACAAAAGTTAGTTTTCTTTCAAAGTCAGGGGACATGAGAATAGAAAAAAGTCACCATTATGCCAAATTTGAGATCAACACTCAGCTGGTGAAATAGATGGCAGAGACTGAAATACCGTGTGTATTCACATTGGTACCATTAAATGTGTCCACAAGATGCACGCATTCCTAAAGGACAGAATCAGTTATAAAATCTGAACCGTCTCCTGTGAGCCAGGGATTACACAAGAAATATATCTGTGTCTTTAAAAGAGTGTGTTCCCTACTACCTTAACTTTATTCAAGCCCAAAGCCTCTTTGAAATTTTTCCAGCACTGTTTCCAATAGGGCTCAGATGACTGCCTAATGCATAATAGAACTTCCTTCAGCTAAAAATGTTAATTTTATCCACCTACCTTGACCTCCAAATCAGCATGTAAGGAATATGACGGTGAAAGTAGATGCTGAATTTTTATTAGACATTCTAGTATCTTCAGTTCCGTTAATTTAGGGTGAAGCGAAAGTGTCAAGAAGTTGACTTTTTTGTATTGTATAGAAAGAATCATTTATGCATCATTAAAATACAGCATATCCTGACAGAATTTCAAAAAAGAGAAAAAATCCTAGGCGTCCATGCTCTTTAATGATCTACCTTTAAAAAAACCAGTTTCATTACCCCTCTAGTAGAAAAAGCTAGCTGGGTTTTCCTTTATGAATAAAGGTTATTTAGTTTCATCTCAGAGGTTTTGAAAACATTTAATGGGTATTTAAAATTATAATGCATAAGTTTTGAGGTCTTCAGTCCTCATTCCTTTAAAATTATCAAGTCAATTTTGTCAAAGTAATGACAAAAGCTTGTTCATATTTTAGTTTTGATTTTAAATATCTACTAATATTTCAATTAGTCTCTTCATAATATATTTACATTTACTGTTGAAGTGCATTTGTATTGGAATGGTATTTTTAAGTGAACATTTAATTTTTGTGTATTTTTATAGCACTGTTCATAGAAAAGTACATTACTCTTGTGAAACTGATCTTCAGTGAATAAAGATTAGTTTAGTAGCAAACCTGTCTATTAAGATAATTTGTAATCTCTCCGTTAACATCGTGTCCAAATCACTGATAGTTACACATATCCTGGAGGGAGCGGATGCCATCCAGAGGGACTTTGACAGGCTTCAGAGTTGGGGCTGTGTGAACCTCATAGTGTTCAACAGGTCCAAGTGCAAGTTCTAGCACTGGGTTGGGGCAATCCCAAACACGATACAGGCTGGGAAGAAAATGGATTGACAGCAGCCCTGTGGAGAAGGACTTGGGATTGTTGGTGGATGAGAACCTTGACATGAGCCAGCAATGTGCACTTTCAAGCCAGAAAGCCAATCATGTCTCAAGCTGTGCCAAAGGAAGAGTGGCCAGCAGGCTGAGGGAGGTCATTCTCCCCCTTTCTTCCACTCTTGTGAGATCCCAGCAGGGGCCCCTAACATAAGAAGGACATGGACCTGCTGAAGCGAGTCTGAAGGAGGGTCATGAAGATGATCAGAGGGCTGGAGCAAAAGCTGGAGCACCTGCCCTGTGAAGACAGGCTGATGGAGCCAGCATTGTTCAGCCTGGAGAAAGAAGGCTCAGGGGACACCTTACAGCACCTTCCAGTACCTAAACAGGGCCATCAAGGAAGCTGTAGAGGGACTTTTTACTGGTGCGGGTCTGGTGTGGGTTGGACTTTCAGACAATGAGTTATAAATTCCACTGTCTTCTTTTTTATTTACAAAATGGTTTTGTATTTTACAGTAGTTTATTTCCTAGCAATCTAGAACGTAGGAACAGAAGTGTGCTAAGGGAAATACATGAACCTAATTACGGAATATTTGCTAAACTCAGCAAATACATTGGCTGAACTTCAAAATTCCTAAAAGAAGAAGGAAGTATTCTAATTCTTTTTAGGCATATTTTAATTTTTGGAATATGTTATGTAACAAAAATAGTGAGAGACACTAATGATAAAATGCTTTCTGAGATTGAATTTTTTTCACTTAAATACTTAATTAGTGGAAACAATAAATGTGTTTGACCAATACATAGGTATTCAAGAGACCTTTTTGAGAACATCATGTTGTATGAATTTTACTTTTTGATATGTGAAGAATGGTACACTTTTTTTGTTCATGTGTCCACTTTTTCTAGGGCATGCTCTATTTAATAATTCACCAAGTCATAGTGAGGAAGGATGTCTTCTGTCTGGTCAAAAAACCATGTAGAAACCTTTGGAATGAGAAAGACAGTGAACTCTGAGAACATCTGAATAGCCCAGTTGGAAAGCAGGCATTCAGTTTTACACAGGCACAGCAGAAATAACCCTTTAGATTAGGTACACATGCTGTTAAAGATTGTGTGCCCCTTGCTCCAGAGATCTGAGAAGCTGCTGGTTTAAGAAAAACAGGAGAGCTGTCCTTTTGCAATGGTCCAGTGGACTTTTTAGCATGTCTTTCATACTACAGTCTATCTTGCCTATATCTAATTTGCAGTGTTGAAAGAACCTTCAAAAGACTTTTGGGTGTTTCCATCTCTGTGAAAGAGGGGAATTTTTTTCATTTTGTTTCCTTATAAATCACAGTATTAGAAGTTCTTTCATCTTATGTGCTTACTTAAGACGGGGGAGCAGTCATATCCATGGGAAAGACCTAGATGAATTGCAGCCCCATCACAAAACTTGTGTATCTGTGATTAACAGCTGTGGGATGCTGAGTACTATGGTTTTAGTAGATATCATTGTTGTACGAGCATATGATGTGTGTTCCAGGCATAACAAAAATGTCTTGAAGCAGCAAGTAGAAAAAAAAGTTGAGTTGAATAGTTATGGAAATTTTAAACTGTCTAAACTGTGTAACAATTGTATTTATGTAGGCCCAAAATTTTTACATAAGCAAGATTTTGTTATGTTGCAGTTTCTAAATTTTGCAAAGCATTTATGGAAACTGGAAGGCAAATCAGAGACTACAAAAAAAGAACCTTGGGTGTTTTGATAATTACAAAGAATTCATGGCCAGCTGGAAGTCAGAGCAATGTGCACTTAACTCCTTTGAATAGTCTGTGTTTTGCATGTAGTAATCTGTGTGCATTTGCTCTGATTGCTCAAGGGGAAATAATTACTGTTTATGAAAGATTGTCCATTATTCCCCAATTAGAGAGAAAAAACATTCTATAACAGGGAAAATCTGTCTTTTCTGTAGACTTTGAGAGAAACTCTTCCTTACTGATGCAGTACTCCACAAAATATCACAGTTGTTATTCCTGCAAGGTGCTACATAAGCAAGGGGTCAGAATCCCACGAATTTTTAAATACATCTTGAACTGCTATGAGTTTACTACAACATTTTAATTGAACGTGAGACAGCATATGAACTGTAAGGAATTCATGCTCAGTTGTGATTTTCTATCTTAGTCCGTAACCTAGGGTTAGAAAAGACAAGGACACAAAAAAACCCAAAAAACAAAAACAAAAGCCAAAACCCAAAACAATACAAAAAAGTTAAAAGCAACAAAACAAACAAACAAACAAAACAAAAACAAACAAAAAAAACCCAAAACACCAGAAAAAATGCAGTTGACTTTCCAGTTTCTGACCCAGAAAAAGAGTAGACAAGGTTTCAACTTTTCTTTTCCCACAGACTTTTTGTCTTGCAGGAAACACATGGAACACAGTGTCCATGTTGCTCATCCCTGTAGGACTAATGTCTGCATGGGTCCAGCCATAGTGCTATTTCCAGTCCCAGTAAGCCAAAGGGTCAATTTCTTCTATTCATACTTCAATTGGTTAATCATAAAGTTTATATTAAAACTTAATTTAGATGGTAGCATACAAAGATTTGGAGTAAGGGAATTCAGTAATATATGAAATCTCTTGCTCCAAAGAAGATCTATCTAGAAAATATTTCTTAGTGGTAATAAAAAATTGATAAACAATCAAGATCTCTATACCATCATCCAAACACAATGCTGCAAAAGCCTATTCTGAGCTGCATTTAAAGATAAAAGATGCCCCCCAGTTTCTATTATGAATGTGCACTAAAAGGAACAGTATTTCTGGGTCTGACACTGGTATTGATTTTTATTTTCCAAATGTTTGTCCTTCATTATTTCACAATAATATTTTAATCCAAGGTTTAACTCGCTATGATTCTGTCTGTGCTGTTCACGCTGGAGTTGTGCTTGTGGTGTATATAGGCAAGCATATTTGTTCCTTGACAAAACAGCAGGAACACTATTCCAAGAATCCATTATCAGCTGTACATTTCCAACTGTTTTTCTGTTCTCATGAGAAATATTATCGGGGTTTACCCAATTTCATAAGGCCTTTCTCTTTGAATAAAGCTATGACCTAACTCAGTGAGCCAAAATTACTTCTCATTTCCCCGCACTAACTTTACACTTGCTTCAGATTTGGAGTGAGACACAAACAGGCCAAGATCCGCACCCTGATTTCTACTGAAAAGGAGCCTGTGTATAAAACTATGTAAGTTGGATCAGTCTCAGAGTGCTGAAACCAGACTCCTGGAAGCCTTGACATGCACTGACAAGTCAATTTAGTTATATTTTGAAGGTCTTTCAGTAAGTGAAAACCTAACCCATTAAAAAAAAAAATCTAAAACCAAAAACCCAACATATTTTTTGGAAAGATTTTGAGATGAACTTAAACTAGTACAGGTCTCCTGTCAGCTGAATAGTCATGGAGACAAGTAGATGTCTGCAAGGATGTACAATCAAATAATTTTCCATTAAGTTTTCTCTTATGGAAAAACACATAAATGCAAATGTTTAAGGGGGTGAGGAGTGAATTTTAAACCACAAGAAGAAAAAAAAAATACAAAAAATCCCCCAAAAAACATCAGATATATGTCTGGTCATAATCTGTTGTCTATTTATCTAGGTGCTTACAGCTTCTCAAAGGAAGAGAATATATAGGTTTTAGCCTCAGGTTCCTTAGGCTCGTGAAATTGTATCTCTCTCTATCTAAATTACTTTTCACGAGAATTAGTATGCATTTTATTTTTTAAATAAAAGATATGAAATCCAGATATGGAGCTGAAGAAGAAAAACAACAGTAATTTCTTACTGTATGTAATTGTATTTTGCTTATCTGAAAAGAGTAAAACATGCCTTATCCTTGCCTACCTTGGGGGAGTTTTACTATTCAGAAATAGTTATTCTGGGTCTTGTTCTGTGCTGACTTTAGGACTTACCAGGTTGTATTTTTATACCAGACATCAATTTTCTAAGGCTTTTAATTGTATCTGTACAAATCATCTGCGTACGATCCCCAAAGAGAGGCAGAAATGTAACACAGCTATTTACATAGTATCATCTTCCTGGGAAGAGATAAGTATTCCTGGGGTATTATGCCACCGTATTAAATTTTTTAACTCCAGTGCACCTGCATGTGCAATGTGGTTTTTACTGTACTATCAGTGCAAGAAAGATCCTACTTTTTAAATAAAGGTTGAATTTTAGGGTGTTAACAATCCAATTCATGCTAATAGACCTATTTTCGCACGTGTACATGCAAAATTTGCAGAATTAAAGTAAATTCCTCAGATTCAATATTCTACGCTTCACTCTGTGTGTTAGTAGACCCTCACAAAAAGGAAGAGAGCTTAAGTTTTAAGAAAGATTTTTTGATTGCTGAGAAGAAAAAGTAAAGCTGTATGGCAATGATAAAAAAAAAAATCAAGTTAAAAGGACAAAGGGAGAATAGAGATTTACATCTGAGCTCTGGATATCTGAACTATTCAGGGTCATGAAATCTATGCTCTTTGGCTGAAAGCACAGCACATTACTTTAGTACTGTCTCTCAGTCTATTAAAATCCAACTGTGAAAAAAGGTCAAATGAGAGCTGACAAAATTACTTAGATGCTCCATTTGATGCTGCAGTTGTTTCTTTAGTTCAACTATTATTTTTTATCACCTTGGTTCCATAGTCCAATTTTTTTGAAAACAGTGATAAAAAATAATACGTATATCATAATAATGGGATAATTTTGCAAATTCAATGTAGGCTGAATCTGCTGCATTATTTAAAAGATTTTTTAAAAATAATTTAACTAATAACAGGACAAGATCTCAGTTCCCTGAATTTCGGGTGCCTGAAGACTGCTGAAATGGCTAAAAGGAGAGCTCAAGCAGTCCTGGACAAGCAATTTTGTTAAGAATTCAGACTCTGTATCATTCCCCTCCTCCTCTAATACCTGTAGTATTCATACTGTATCCAATCCCATTGTAGTTGCGTATTCTCTGAGTTTCTCCAGGCCATGAAGTATGTATGTTGGAGCCTTCCTTATCTGTAGCTTCACAGAAGACAAGCCCACAAACACCTCTTCCATGTTCTCTCAAGACATGAGCCAACTTCCTTTCTAGACAGCTTCCTGATGCAGTCTGCCCCAGATTCTCTCAAAAATGTACAAGCTGCCAATTTTTGAAACACAAGATATTCTAATTGTGATAACTTTTTGGATTCCTTGCTGCACAGAGATAAAGACAGTTATGCTGACTGTTAAGTGCAAATTTTTGTTGTTGTTCTCATGTTTCTTTGCTTGGGAGGGAAATAGAAAACCACATGATAGTAAGACTGACTCTCTGCAAAGTGAATGGTTGCATTACCATTTTGTGATTATGCTAATTATTCTGAAGTCCTTTTCCTATACAATGTTTTATTATGTGCACGTTTTCTTTTTTTATCACTAAGCTAAAGCAGCTAGATATTGATAACCAAAATCATAAGTGAAACAACCTGGAGACAGATGATAGTATGAAAGCCATGTTGCTTATCCTCTTGCATTTCCCCTCAGAATCTACTACAATTTAGATGAACTAGGTTTGCCTCCCAGGCTGTTTTGCACCTGGCCCTGCAAACATCCTGAAGTGCTGAACTTGCTCAGGTTTCACTCTGACTCCTGGTCTGCTTGTGGCCCAGATCACTTCAGATCTAGGAGCTGCAAAGCTCTTCCAGGTCTACGGGTCAAACGTGGACATGGACTCAAGCAGGTGGTTGAGATTTCTTCAGGTTTGGACATTCTTTCTCCTGACACAGAGTTATTTTACTGTTTCAGATATTCTGGTATCCCTTTTCTCATTTCTGAAGCCATCTTCATGGATCCAAGAAGAAAACTGACATGGATTCTGTGATCCTGTAAGTGATAAGTACAAAATTTACCAAAACCACAATCCAACTATCTAATTAAAATACAGATGTGATTCAAGTGTTTCCATGACAGATCTCCCAGGTAAGGTATATTTTGTTCTTTGAGATACCAGGTCCCTTGACCATGGCAGGAGTCTGAGGAGGGCTTTGGAGAGGTGGTAGGTACTGGCTGAAGCCATTTTTTGTCAGGATCATCAAACGTTTTAATTTTTTGCAGCTTAAACATCGTGACTATTGATCAGACAGGACAATCTCTAGAGGAAATATGTATTGAGTTGAACCATCCTCTGGAGATACCTCTTTTTCTTAGATAAGTAGTGAGTTATGGATCCGAATTAGTTATTAGGTCCTTAATTTCCCCTCCTCTACTTGTCTCCCCCATGCCCTGTGGCACCATGGCCATGGCAGGGGAAAGGCAGGTCTCTCCCATGGGACCAGGCTGGCCAGGACTGGTTGGAGTCAGCCTTCTCTGGCCCTACTCTGTTGTGGCTGTTGCTGTTGTGGGTTAATGTACATGTGGGTGAGAAAAGAGAAGCTGGTGAAATCTGAATGCTGAAGAGCACAAGGAATCAGAACACTAGTGAACAAAAGTGTTAAAATATTCTTCCTGCTATGGATGGACTGTGTAAAAAGGGCAAGGGAGCAAGAGCAATTGCATTAACAGAGAGAGAAGAAGCAATTCTTATTAACTAAAGTGGCAAACATGAAGTAATTTCCTTCTGAAAATACAAGGTGGCGAGAAATCACCACTGTTTCATGAACTTTAGAGGCACAGCTGCTTCTATCAGTGCTGCCTGAGCACTAGTCTGTTTCAGTTCTCCACGCTCAGCCTTTGTTCCCCTTCCTGAGAAGTAGGGAAAAAAAAAAAAAAAAACGAAAGAGAAGAAAGGCAAGGCAAGGCAAGGCAAGGCAAGGCAAGGAAAGGAAAGGAAAGGAAAGGAAAGGAAAGGAAAGGAAAGGAAAGGAAAGGAAAGGAAAGGAAAGGAAAGGAAAGGAAAGGAAAGGAAAGGAAAGGAAAGGGAAAAGGAAAAACTTGAGTAATAAAAAAGATTGGCTCTAGTAATCTGATGAAATTCTTTTTATGGAAACTGGCTGTCTCTTAACGTTATCACTTATAACGTTATTCAGCCATACACTGAAAAACCCACCTCTGTACTGCAGGGCACATGACCACATCATAAGAAACTATGATCTTCTGCTAGACTTATATTGTAGAATCCTTTTCTTTGCAGGCACTTTGATGTGTTGTCTCACAAGAAAGATAGAGTAGAATGAAAGTCTTCACTCTTCATGCACCAGTGTAAGACAGTAATTTCCAACTCGTATGGAAAAAGTAATTTTATACCTCATAGGTCTATTGCAACATAAATAATAATGCCACACAGTAAAGAGAATTTTTAATTTTGCCACTTCAAAGCTGCCATTTTCGGTTGTGCTTTGTTTAGGATATCGTCCTTCTATCATATTTCTGCATCAGTTTCAGCATCAAAAACAAAAGCTGCATTAATAACTAGAGGATAAAATCAGCTATGCATTTCTTCCTGTACAAAGTCATGAAAACGTAGGCAAACCTAATTGATATAAAGTCTAAAACACCTACATGGTAGACAGGACAGTTGATGAGAACATTGGAAGAGTTTGACCCTACCTACGAACCTCCACTACAGCTGATGCATAGAATAAGTCAGAGGCTCAGCGCTCATTTGTCTGAAACATTTTGGAGTTTCTTTTCTCCTCTCCAAAATCAGAATATCTTTGTTTTTGCTTTTTCAAGAGGTGATTACAGAAGATCATCTCAGTGCAAGCCCACTAGGAAACACAATATGGGAAATGTCACATTTTTTAAGTACAAATATTACAGGCTGAAAATTAAGAGATCAGGCTCATTTGCTTTTGCCATACGCTTCCTCAACTTATGTGATATATTTTGCCTCATTAAATCTGTAAGACAATAGCAAGATTTTTTTTTGTTTCTTTTGTGCTCCTTAGTGTCCCTTCTACAACATTCCAGTCTTCCTTTTAAAACTGCTTTCTAAATCCATAATGTTTGTATCCATTTTTACCTATAGGAAAAACATCATAGGCTTTCAGTAATTTCCCTGATTTCCTTTTTTTTTCTCCTTCACTCCTGGTTAACGTCTTTGATTTCTGGTGGATAATAGTAGTGAATTCTAAATCACAGAAGAATAAATATGTGAAAAGATACATGCAATTGGACAGAATTATTGAATATCTGCAAAATATTGATGCTATTCTTCATAAGCAATTACAAAAAATATTATTATTCATACAGTTGTATGGAACATTTCTTTGAACCAAACAAAACACCCATCAAAATTAAGATAACAAAAATCTGCTGTATTTAAAAAAAAAAAAAACCCACCTGCATCTCCTTCTATGCTAAACTGAGGAAGATTTCCTTATGCAAAAGTAACATAAATTATGTAGACTAGTTACTGGTTACTGCATTCCTTTTCTTAATTCATGGTTATAAAGCACTGAACATGGTAACCTTTTCAAGACTTTTGTGAAAGTGTTAGTATAAAACTCAAAGCTGCTTTATTTACATGTTGCATGTTTGCTAAGTTAATTGCTCTGACTTGTCTTGTGATCAAGAGGAACCCCAGCTGTGTGCTATTATGTGAGTATTTGCATTTCATACCAAGGAAACAAGTAATTTATATTGTAATAGAACCATTCTCAGAATCTTTTCCAAAATAAGCCTTCCTACTAGGACAAAAACCTAATCTTGCCTGCATTTTAAAATATTAACTAGGTTTACATTGAAAATTATTTTATGGATAGTAGACTCTTGCACAAAATGTTAGCACGGCATTAATACTTCTATTTACAGGTACCATTAACGTTCTCTTGCTCTGTCTTTCCTCAGAGTAATTGCTTACCTTTGGACTATCAGACAGTCTGTGGCAGGACATGTCTACCCCACTCTCTCTACCACAGGTGGCTGGTGCATACGCAAGAGATAACTCGGGTGGGTCACAGGCCCAGCATGAGGTATCTCTGGTGCCAAAGAGCTCAGACCAGCAGCTAAGAATCAACATCTTAGTCTGGAAGGCAAATGTGGAAAGAGATGAAAGAAATACTTTGACCAAAAGACACAGATTTTACATCTACAAAAGACCACACAAATTAACACACAGCAGAAGTCTCTTACACTCTCCTTAAGGACGTGCGAGGAGATTTCTCCTTGGAGCTGGACACAGCTTCAAGTCACTTCTCTGGAGATTGAGTGAAAGGATATCTCTGAGTCTCCCCCTTTGAAGACTGGTGGTAAGACACTTTGAATCCTAGGTTATACTATTTCTTCGCTAGCTGCAATTTTAATGGTACCTTTAACTCCATGTGTATATTACTAGTAATCCCCTTCTGTTTTTCCTGTGTAGTAATAGTCTGTTTTAAGTCTTATACCTGTTAATTTTGTGTCTATTAAATAAATAATTCATTTTATAATAGACTGGATCAGCCATTATTAAAGACCCTGCAAATTAGAGTGGATTTTGGAGTGCTGGCCACTCCAATACAGCGACTGCCTGTTGCCAGAGGACTGGGCTGATTCAAACTCACATCATCCATTCGTGACAGAGTCTCACCCATAATAATAGATAGGCATCTTCTAGGATCCAAGCAGTAAAGAAAAAGATAGTTCTTTTCCAGAGAATTTTGAAACTGTTTTTTTTTTTTTACTGTGATCCTCTTACTGCAGTAAGGATTCTCTAGTCCTCATGTGCTGGATAATAACAGTGTTATTTACCCATATGCAAACATTTGAGTGGCAGCAAAAAGCAGACAGGGTTCCTCCTTCACATTCATTATTTTGCTCTCATTAATTTGCTGAGAAATTCTATTGCAAGTTTTTATAGATGGGGACACTGAATTATACAGTCTGAGACATTTACACGCCTTTCTGTTACACAATATTTAAACAATTTCTGAAATCCAACTTACGTCAAATGAGGAACCAGTTATACAGTAAAACCTTTTATAAGAACAAATGAGCTAATCCAGTAAGAAGTTGTGCCTTTGTGTGCCTTTGTTTTCAACATTTAGAAAGTGTAATTAACTATATCAGGTGACACACTGCATTCTACTTAAGTTCTACACTTCTTCAGACTGGTGAATGCAACCACTTTATCTTAAAAGGGTATTGCTCTGCTTCCTGGGTACAATATCATTGTAACAAATACTACTCTTCTCCAACCCATTGTTTATCCTTCTCTTTTCACTTAGTCAAGTAAAGACTGTGCAACAGAACAATCAATGTGCAACATGTTGTATGTAGCGATTATGATTGAATTATACAGAATTTGTCCCTCCAGAAAAATAATCTTACTAGGAAATTTTTTGAGTATTGATGCAACTACGCTGCAAAACAATTTCTAGAGATTTCAAATCTTTATCTTAGAAACAAAGTTATTTTGCTCTTCATGTGTACTAACAATCTATAATTATCTTCTGAATAGGAAGGAGTAATATCTTTAAGTATTTAAAAGTATTCACTCTATATTCTAACAGCTGTAGAATTATGGTCTATTTTTGTTTCATCATGAAAGTAATTCAGAATCTGATGTCTGAATACCAACCTGAGCATAGTCTGAGACCCACACAAAATCAGAGCATATGCTCTTATATTATCTCATATGAGCCACGCACGCATTTCGCTCAGCACTTTAGCTTGATATTGTCTTATTCTAATTAATTTTTATTTAGTTGACCACAAATTGGAGAAAGTTGAGTCTAGATGTCAGTGAAGTCGATGCTAACTGTATCATCTTTGTTTCCTCTACCTTGCACAGCCAGGGAGAGTGGTAGAGTGAGATGTAAATGGGCAAGGTGGAGTCCTTCGGGTTTGGTAGCCCCAGCCTGCCCTCACTGAGCCCTTGCAGCCTGGAGAGAGACTGTGCAAGTGTGAGAGGTCATTTGCATTTAACTCCTGTGGTAGGGACCCACAAACACTCCCATGAACAGTTATGTAGAAAAGCAACAGAGTGTCTGGGACTTACCAAATGAGAACTGCTGAAAAACAGAATTGTCTGTTGCTGTCTTCACCTGCCACAGGTAAAAGTGATTCGCCCTATGATTCCCTAAAATGAAAATATGAAGAAACTCAATAAAATGTGCATGCAAACAAAATTAAATAGGTGTAGATGCCATCTGACACATTCAAGTACACAAATCGCATTTAACTCTTTTAATGGCCTTAATTTTTTCAGTGAATATAGAATGTGTCTCTTTGTTTTGCTATTTTTCCCAGGTAAAAAATGTGCCTAACAGGAACCTTTTCCTGTGTAAGACATTCTAAAGCAAATTAAAATGCAAATAGCTACAATACAGCTGTCAGCAATGCCCTAAGGCAGAAAACTGCATAGGAAGCTAGTTATGTTTAGCTGGAATTTATATTTTGTATTGGAGAAGTGCCTAAGTAGACAACTGAATTTTAAGGGGAAAATGTTGCTGGGCTATAGCAGTGATACTGTGAGGCACATTCAGTACTGTATAAGACTGTTAATAAATATTGGAGGACAAAGTAAAGACTTTGAGATTTGATAGAAAATTAAGTGAAAAACCAAAGATTAATCCTACTTGATTTTGATAATGTCTTCCCCAGAGAAAGCAACTACAAAACACCATTCATTAGAAAAAGCCAATAACCAGGAGAGAGTGCTATGTAATCACTAGTTGAACTGGAAAAGGAAAAAAAAAAAAAAAGGAAAAAAAAAAGGGAGAAAGAAAAGTAAGAAAGGGTGATCATTATGATGCACAGAGAATGCACAGAGAAACATGACTTGAATTAAGATGAGTGTTTCAAAGCATAGGAGTGATGTGATCAGGATAGCTTTCTACGATTTTTTTATCAAGGAGTGGTCTTCAAAATGAGCTTGGTTTATATGTTTTACTTTTTAAACCATGGCTTGGACAATAATTAAATGCCAGACGAAATCATATTAAGTCATTCCTGTTTATCTCTTGGCCAGTTTAGTTGTTGCTATATAGATGTGCCTGGAATATCCAAAGCCCTCTCTAGTCTTCTTTCTCAGATTTTCTGAGTTTTGATTTATTCATATCTTTTTAGGGGAAGGCAAGAGCTTCTTCACTATAATCCCAGAACAGTATTTACATATTCCAAATTGCCTATAATCTAAGACTGAAAGGGGGCAGTACTGGGTCATGTAAAAATCTTAAATTGATGCTACACTAACTAGCGCTCATGTAACACTTCATGGAGGAGAAGTAGGGACAGCAAGATAAGGAGACAACAAAATGTGTTGAACTTACTAACTATACAAGAGTGAGTATACTTTTCTTTGCTCTACTATATTTGTAATACGGGATATGGGCTTTTTCATCTCTATTTTAATTAAATATTTGTCCAGTGGGGATGGGAGGAGGCATATTTGGCAAATTCTCTTTCAATTACACAGTTTCTCTCAGCAGACATTTCTTCCTTCCCAGGTCTTTCTTTAAATGTAGTGGATTCTATACCTTTTCCACTAGATGTTTTTTTATTTTTCTTTCTATTACTCATTTTCTCTCATTTTATGCCTGGATAAATTTAATTTTATTATACTTTTCCATAAAATTTCATCATCCATGAAAGTTATCACATTGATAAAACTTGTTAAAGTTCACATCTTAAAAGATATATAATTTTCTGATTTTATATATTCAGGATTGATTTCTTACTTCTTTTCTTAGTCTCTCTTTTTTTCTTTCTTCCTTTCTCAGCCTATTATCTATTGTTAAATGTCTATATTACATTATTTTTTTCTGTAGTTATAGAAGTCTTAGCATTCATCATTCCAAATATTTCTCATTTGCTCATATTCTGCTTGCTTTTTTAACATTTTACCATATAAAAATTATTTCTAAAAAATCATTATATTAATGTTCATATTCCTTGATATGAGAAGTGTGAGATAAATCCACTTAGGGAATGAAAAAAGTTAGCTACCCTTGTTAAAATAAATTATGGTTAACTCATCAGTTTGAAGAGGAGGAAATACAGGAAAATCATATAAAAAAATTCATCACTTCAGCAATGATTACATATAAACCAGAAATGTAATGTACCAGTCAATTGTTTAAAAATGTTTTAGTGATCCTAGTAACCATGTTTATTCTGAAAAGCTGCAATCAGCTCAGGCAGGAACAAAACCCCACACAAATCAAAGAAGTAAAATATACTTAAGGATTGTTTATAATTAATTGGTAATTTTCTTCTTGAATATAATTAATTTGAACTTGTTGATAAATCTGGCCCCTAAGTTCTCAGAAATTAGTATCTCAATTTTTTCCAAGATTTAGTCTTGGCTTTCACTAGAGAAATTTGAGATTTTTTCACTCTCTTATTTTTCTTGATTTTAATTCACTTACTGATAGCTAAACCTTGTACTGTTTTAACAGCCTAGTTTTCCATCTCTGAAATCAAGCTTATTTAATGTTTATTTATTGGAACCTTAAGCTTTGAATTTTTTTCAATCTCAGGTATTTTACATGAACATTTATTGTCCTTAAAAAAAAAAAAAACCAAAACCAGAAAAAATTTCCTTAGAAAACTAAAATCAGCCGTTCAAAAATAGCAAAATTGGAAATTAAGAAAAAACCCCAATTTAATAATATGATATTGTCTAAGGAGCCAAAAAAGAGTGAAGCTTTCTTATCTTTTCCTACCAAAGTCTTTTCCTTTTCCAGCTCCTTAATCCCTGTTTTCTCCTCCAAATATTTAATACCCATCGACCCTTTTTGTTATTGAATCAGAAAAAAACAAATTTTCTTTTTGCATCATTCTATGGAAAGATTTTGTTTCATTCTCACATTGAACATGTGAGTCTGCATGCATCCAAAGTTTACGATAGAATACATTTATTACTAATATTTTTCAATGTTTTAAATTATTAAATTTTTAAAAGAGATAGTCATTGACCTAATATCACTGCCATTGTTAATGTCAATTGAAAGTCAATATAAACAGCTAAACAATGAGATTAAATATTCTTTAACACATCAGAGTCATAATTTAAGCCTGCATTCTTCCCACTGACTAGTTCTTGCAAAACCAGACAGACATTTAATGAGTAAAATAATGATTTCAAATAATTTCACTGATACTTGGTCTTTTGTTTTCTAATGATGGGCAATATTGATCTCACTGTACCTCTACTCATTGACTGAACATTATCAGGATAGGATTTTTTATTAAGACGTGTATAACGCACTGCTATATATTAAAATTATACAACTTATTTTACTGATAGATACTATCAAGATCACCCTCACCACCTTTATCACATTAAGTCATATGTATACTCATATTTCTTAGGAACCTCAAATATAAGATACATTTTGTGATGTCCCCTAGTTGAATTGAGTCAGAAATGAAGAGGACAAGCTCGGTGTTCATTGTATATTATCTTTGGTGGCATTCAAATTATTTCTGCACCATTAAGCATATTTCTAATTTCAACTGCTCTTCATTATTTAGGGGGAAAAAAAAGGCAAAAAAAAAGCTAGAGTTTATTCCCAAATGGTTTTCCATTTCACTGAGACTCAGCATCATTTAACTTTTTCTTATCCATGATGCGTTGTCATCTCAAGCATGAAATTATGAAACTAAATGTACAGGAAACTTTCTTTATGTTGGATATATTTCCCCCAGCATAAATTGCCCTTTCTGTACTTCTTTTTGTTTGGTTACTTGGTATGAAATTTTTACGCTTTATATAATGTAGAATGAATAGGTCACCAACTGTACACTGACTTCTCCAAAGTACTGTGGATTCTCACAAAACTAAATCTATCCCACTTTGGATTAATCAATCTGATTATCTCAGAAAGCTATTATTTTTTTCCCACTGTTGTCACTCCGGAAAAGCAACTAGATTTACTTACTCAGTGAGCACTTGCTACAGAAGTCCTTTATAAATCTGTTTAAAAGCTATTCTTATGCAGAAGTAGGTAATCTGAATTAAATCATTTAACTTTTTATAACTTCTCAATACCTTTCAAAAAATCTAGACCTTATTCAACTACATTTCATTGCATGTTTTCTCCAATTTCTAAGTTAGTTTAGTTTAGTTTGTCCTTTACTATCTTAAATGTACACAAACACAAAAAAATCTGAGTAAATTTATGTGGGTTTTTTTCCTGTCATTGAGTACTCTATAGAGGCCTTTTTTTTGAGTAAAAACACTACAATTTCATTTCACAACCCTCTCTATTTGGGGTTTAACTTCTTTTATATACATAATTCTTTTAAACAATAGTGTTACAAAGTGTCACTGCTGGACTGTTATATAAATATCCTCGGCTTCTGCAGAGCGGATGGACCAGCTTGGATCTAGCTGCATCTGTCCATTTGTCATTCTCATTTTTATCTGCAGTTTTCTTGAACTAAGACTTAAGAATAAACGGGTAACATCATGCCATTCCCCCCTTACAGCTGAGGGGAAGTACCCAGGGAAGTGGGACTGAAGTACAATCATCGTGATTGATCTCATTATTTGCCTGAGGCCTTGTCATTGCCTACTGGTAACAGATTTAGGCTCTCATTTCAGCTACATAAAGATACTGTAACTTGAAGACAAGAAGCCAGGCATCATTTTGGATTTGTTACTTACTGCTTGCTTTCGTTTTTCCCACAAGGACCCTTACTAAGACAGAAGGCTCTCTGTTACCCCTAAAATGTCCTAATTCCACAGAAAATATACAATGGGCTAAAATCCAATTGACAAGGTAAAATCAAACTGAAAAAAAAAGAAAACAAACCACAAACATCCTGCAACTGTATTTGAAGGCATGTATATGAAACTAAGCCTAAAGGAGGTTATCAATTAATCATAAATTTATATTTTAGAAAAGACCAATAATGTCTTAGAGGAAAGGAATATGTTCCTGTGGGTATATGACACCTATCTTCACATCTCTTACTTATGCATCAAGAACAAAAAGCAGATCCTCTGCACTAATGATGAAAAACTGAAGGGATGGTTATTACTGCCTAAAAAAGACGGACATAAAATCTAAGCTTGATGCGGGGTGCTGAGGGGTGGCTGAAATCGCCGCTTTAACCCAAAAGCATCCCCTGCAAGGGATGCCCTGGGGGTGCAGCTCGGCACCTCGCAGGCCGACTTCCAGCCCCCGTGCCGATGGAT
>VZRR01005959.1:379987-423027 GCA_013398015.1 Oreocharis arfaki
GGACCAGGTACCAGACAGGTACTGCCTGATGGGAGAAGAAGTCTTTCCCTGTAACCTGAGTAGGGAGAGCTATTTACTTTCTGAGTTGACCCACCAGTGCAGGGGATCTCCTGGACCAGGGGTTTCTGGCATCTCGGCTTCTACCATTGCCAGCTCACCCACCCCAATATAAGCTGTACTGAAGTTTAATCTGTTTAGTGGTATACATATTTTTGCTTTGATCAGATTTCTGAACAGCAATAGCTAAGTTCATGAAAAACACTTTGATTACATGACAAGACTTTTACATGACAGTTTACATTACAGTTGAAAAATACAGATGAAAATAGGTATCACTTTGTAGCATGTGAGAATATTTCTGCAGGAGAAACCAGATCTTTTCTCTCTAAAAATCAAACTCAATGGAGAATTAATATAATCAAAGAATAAAGAAAATTATTAAAATCAATCTTAACTGTTAAAGAATGGTTAACAATCAAATAACAAACAGGAAAATATTCCCTGTTTTAACAATATCAAACATTACAGAAATGATACAAAAATATGCTGAGGTGGGGTTTGGTTTCATTTAGGTTTTTTAGAGAAAAAAAGGGAACAAAATAGGGAAAAAATGGGCTTATGATCAAGATTTGGGCTAGGATTAGAGTTTCTTGGGGAAAATATACCACAATATATCTCATTAAGTTTGATGCTTGAAGTAGTGTGTGGACTAAGGAAAGCTGAGGACCCTGCTACCCATGCTAAAACCAGGAAACCAAACCGGTTCATTAAGGTAGCTTCCTCTCAAAACTCATGCCTAAGCATTGGGCTAAAGTTGTGGTTAGAACTATGGAAAAGAGACTTAAGTAAATTTTGTCTCTTGTGAAATTTTCCAACACACTGAGGCTCAACACAAGGCTGTTGCTCCAAGGTGTTTCAGCTGACCCTGACACTCTTGGTTATAGCCCATGTTGGTGCTCTTGAAGATGATAGATTTAGAAAGTTGGGTGCAAGACAAGTGACATGGATAATGCTACTTTCAGAATGAGAAAGGAAAAAAAATGTGACCAGGGACAAGGACTGACTGTTCTGTAGGCTTTCTAGGGGTGTAGCTGAGGAGGAGCATCAGCAGATCCTTTGATGTGTGTTAGCAGCTGTAGCCTGGTTAAGTTCTTCTGTGACAAAAGATCAAGACAATTTGTGGTGAATGGCTTTAAATTATGGTAAAACAGAAACTCAAGCTGGAGACAAAGGCAGTTGAGAAAGGCTGAGACATCTGAGGGTAACCACAAAAGACCAACAGTGCCATGGATGAAATAATCTGAGTTGTGAGAATATGCTTCAGTCTTTGAAAAGATAATTTCAGGAGAAGCAGGGTAAATTGAAACCCTCAGTGCAGGTTGAGGTCAGCAGAAGTTGTTGATCTTCGGACCAAAGTGAGGTAACTGTTATGACCCAAATCTTTTGGATTGAGATTGCTCAAGAAGCACCGAAGCCCCCTTTATACAGTATCTTTGCGAGAAGAGCTGGAATAGTTGGCAGTCTCCACAGTTCCAGTAGCTCTTTTTAAACAAAGCAGCCACAAAAAACTAATGATGATGGATTTGAACCAGTCTAAGCAGTTATCTCTGGTATCAATGGGCCTTCTGTATGGAAGAAGCACAGTAAACAAGAAAAGTCACCATTACAAGGCCAAAGCAAAGACCAAAATTAAGCTTGGCTACCAAGGTACGTATTCAAGAGAGAACTGCAAAGAACTGGATTGAAAATTCTCACGGGAGAATTTTTCACAGCCAAGAGAAACACATGTATAATTTGGAATGAGCTGAGGTACTGAGGAGAAAACATGGATGTCTGGAATTTTTGATAAAAAACCCTGAGTTTGAAAGGAAAATCACATTCATTTTTGAATCATCATTTAATACTGGAAAAAGATTTTACATGCCTGGATTTTTTTCACAAATGTAGGTGCTTTCTGAATTAGAGAGACACCTGAAAATATGAAAGGTCAATACCGACGTTCTGAAAATTTATTTTTTGCTCAGGTATGATTAAGATTAGTAATAAACATTTAAATTATATTGTACTATGTACATTGTTTTGGTTTTTTTTCTTGGAGAAACACCAGTATTCCTACAGATCTAAAGCAGGACTGTGCTGCCAAAAACTTAAGATGGTATTTCACTCTGCTCTCTACATATCAGAGAGCTATCTGTACTTAAAATTAAAGTGGAAATTCCTGTTTCTCTTATGGTTATATCCTCATAAAAGATGAGCTCCGTATTTAATTTTAATGTAGAACATTCACATGACCTAGTATCCAAGGTGCAAGAATATGTTTCCAAAATTAATGGATTTATTGACAACTGCTTCATGTTACACACATCTGGCTGTAATTAATGCCAGGGTTTGTGCTGTAAGGGAAAAACTGAAGAAAACAGTTTATTAAGTCTGTGCCAGACTCCAGGGCTGAATTGGAGACATTGCATTTAAAGACCAGCAATCTATTTTGATCTGTACTTCTGCCAGAAGACACTTGGTGACTGTAAAATGCTAGCATTAGGGACAGTGCTAGGCCTTACAAAAAATGCAAAATGTATTTTGGACATGAATACAATTGAAGAAATGTTGTTTACTGGAATTAGGCTTCACTTTGCTTAAATAAAAAGGCTGCATGATGAATTATTTCTTGTTTCCTTTTTTTCCCATATCAATAACCAGAGCTGCAAATTTAATCAAACCAGTATTTACTATGTGTATGTTACCATGCTGTACAGAGAATCTTGTTATGTGTAAAAAAATGAGCACACTAGGCTTCTGGAGAACTATACCTGGAATATTTCACTCTTACATGAGTCTCCTTCCTTTGTCAGAGATTTGGTACTCTTGCGTGATGCAGAATCACACAGAAACAATCTGTGATCAGTTATTTCAGCAAAAAGTTGTATCAGAAGAAGCTATCATAACCCATAGCAAAAAAAAAAATTATAAATAATTGCCTCTTGAGAAAGATGTATAGCACTTCATGGAATT
This sequence comes from Oreocharis arfaki, assembly GCA_013398015.1. Classification (NCBI taxonomy): domain Eukaryota; kingdom Metazoa; phylum Chordata; class Aves; order Passeriformes; family Paramythiidae; genus Oreocharis; species Oreocharis arfaki. Next base: position 383,000 of record VZRR01005959.1, read on the forward strand.
GGAGGCACATAAGATCAGGAACAAGAAGTTAAAAGGAATTGGAATCAAAAACGAAATACGTTTCAGTGAAGTGGAACTGAAGTTCTACAGGAAAAGGGTGGCTGTGAGGTCTCCGAGAAGTGTATGGGTATTTCGTTCTGCAGCACTCCTTAGAATTGCTCTGTCTGTTGCTTTGACACTGCCTCCTGTGTCACATTTTACAGTGGGTTTATTAGTCATTTTCTGTACTTCAAGTTCAGTCAAAAGATTACACAATTTTCTGCCTCATTTGTTTATTAATACAATTCGTACCATATCTTTAATAAAAGGGAAATATTTTCCCATCACAAAGTTCTGACGTTACAATCTTGGAAAAAAATAATCTCTGGGCATGAATAAACACTGTGAGTGGCCACTGTCTATTTTCAAATTCTGTTCTTTAAAACACATTTTCTGGGTTTGCTCCTACACGTACCAAAATTCAGATGAAAGCTAAATAAAAGATTCGCAGTCTGTTTTGCTAGTCATGAGTATTTATGTGGCAAGTATTCAAACGAAAAATCTGCGTTTTTACAGTAACTGTGGTTTAAAAAGCCGATACCTAAGTTCTATTCAACTTCAGCTTATACGAAAAAAACAACTACTGGATTTGATAATGTGAGATTCATTCAAGCAAAATGAAGCTTAATTGTTTTCATTATTAATGTATAATGTCCATAATCCCCATGGACCATGTCTTCTCCAATAATAGAATGGAATGAATTAATCAGTAAATAATGTATGAGAATACAACATTCGAAGCATTCTGAGACTGTAAAATGAATTATTAGATCTGCACCCATACTTTACTATAGAGTAAGTTTATCTGCAGTTACCTCACTTATATGATTTTAAAAGGCAATAGCTTATCAGAAGCAAATTGTATAGACCCCTGCTAAACATGAAATGGAAGTATTTAGCAGATATTAATATGAATAACAGCTTTATTTGAGGCAATATTTTTCCTTGACACAGTAATTTAAAGTATGAAGCAAAGACTGAGAATTTCTGACAACAAATTAGTGATATAAAGGGCTGTTTAGTTTTGTTTTCCAGTTACTTACTAAGGTCTATCTGGAGGTAAATTTCAATGCTGTTAACCATTTTGAAGAAATAATAATTTACATTATTCCTGTGATTATATAGAAAACTATTTTTATAGCTTTGGAGGGAACTAGAACAAATTCTTCCCCTCTTCCATTTCTACTCTATGCTTTCTACTCCATTCTTTCTGTTCTTCAGAATTATCTAAAGAGAATTCTTTGTCATATAGAGTTCTTGATTTGTTTCTGCATCCTGTTCTTTTAGTGATCTTGCATGTCATTGTCTACATCTGAACTAGAGGACAGAGGAACTTTTTTTCCTTTCTTCCATACTGATTCACCCTAACTGCAATAGTTCAAATGGGTCCTGTTTAATTTATAATTATTAAGATTTCAGAGAAGAAGACTCGCATGTTTGTCCTTTAAGGAATATCAACTCAACTAGTTAGAATGTCAAACTTCACTTTGTTCCTTCTCTGTAAATGAATTAATTCTGAATTATTTTGTATATGCAGGACTACAACTTATTTAAGGTAAATGGAAAATTTCTCCTTCCTGACTTGACCTACCTTTTAAGGATGAAGTACCATTACAGGAAGAAAGCATGATGTCCAATGACTCTCAAGACAAAAATGTTTAGAGAAGATAGAACATTTCTAGCTTTCTTCTACTTTTCCAAACACACAAATTTTTCATTCCTTAAATAAAGTCAATGTAGTCATTTATTTTGCTGACTAACTCAAATTGACTCTGGTAAGAAAATGACTGTGTCATATGAATATTTTTAGTGCATGTATCATGTTATGAAATACATTTTTATCCTTATGTTGCAAAGAAGACTATGTTCTTATGCTCAACAGCCATTTGGTCACTTCCCCTCCAGCATTATAGAAACATTATTATTTTTGTCAGTAACCTAGCACAGTTGACAAGGACAAAAAAAGAAACATTTCTTCCTGTCATAGAAAACATGATCATTTTATTAGCTGTCAACAGCTCCTCAAGTTCACATCAAACACCACTGGCACAACAGATGCATTTCTTTACCAAGAGGGTGACCAGACACTGAACAGGCTTCCTAGAGAGGTGGTCAATGCCCCAAACATGTTGACATTTAAGGTGCAGTTTGACAATGCTCATAAAAACATGCTTGGAGTTTTGGTCAGCCTTGAAGAGGTCAGGCAGTTCGACTACATAATGTGTGGCAGGACATGTCTACCCCACTCTCTCTACCACAGGTGGCTGGTGCATACGCAAGAGACTCGGGTGAGTCACAGGAGGTATCTCTGGTATCTCTGGTGCCAAAGAGCTCAGACCAGCAGCTAAGAATCAACATCTTAGTCTGGAAGGCAAATGTGGAAAGAGATGAAAGAAATACTTTGACCAAAGGACACAGATTTTTACATCTACAAAAGACCACACAAATTAACACACAGCAGAAGGCTTTTACACCCTCCTTGAGGACATTCAAAGAGACTTCTCCTTGGAGCTGGATGCAGCTTCAAGTCACTTCTCCAGAGATTGAGAGAGAGTATTTTTCAATGTCTATTTCCTCACGAATCGGACGGTAAGAAACATTGAATCCTAAGTTATACTATTTCTTAGCTAGCTGCAATTTTAATGGTACCTGTAACTCCACGTGTATATTACTAGTAATCCCTTTTGTCTTCTCTCTGTGTAGTAATAGTCTGTTTTAAGTCTTATGTCTGTTAGTTTTGTGTCTATTAAATAAATAATTCATTTTATAATAGACCAAATCAGTCATTAATAAAGACCCTGCAAATCAGAGTAGATTTTGGATTGCTGGTCACTCCAATACAGTGACTGCCTGTTGCCAGAGGCCTAGGCAATATACAGGAGCTGATCCAAACTTACATCATTCTATTCATAACATAATGGCTGTATGCTCCTTCTGACTGAAACAGTTTGCTCTATTGATTCTAAACTAACAACTTAAAGGACTTTCCTCCCATCAAATGTGGTAGTTGTTACATATTACAGAGAACTTGTGACTTTTTCTAATCAATAACTTTCTCCAGAGAAATGTGTTTTCCTCTAGTATTTAATTAATGTCTGAAAAAATATTACTCTATTTTATGCTACTTTTATTATTGTTGTTATTAATGTGTTGTCGGCATTAATGGAATATTTTGTTTTCAAATATTATAATATTTTGACTTCCTTAAGAATATAATGAAAATAATTTTTTATGACTGAAAATGTGAAACAACTATTACCATCATGACGCTGTAAAAGCACGTAAAGAAAGTATTGAGGCCATAATATATTTTAAGCTAGCACTTTACGTATTTTACTGGTCAATGTTATTATACGTTAGTTTTGAATTAGTAACTGAGAGATGAAAGGCTCTGAACATTATTAAATTCCTCCATCTTTCATCTATTATTCAGAGTGGTCTTTACATCTTCAAAAGGAAGATGCTGCAGCTGCTCAATTTTCAGAATCTTCAAAACTGCTTGGTTTTGCTGCTTTTCTTAAAATTAAAACATAAATAAAACATTAAAATTTATTCATATAATGTTTTCTGGGTTCTATACAATTAAGAGTCCATAGGTTATTCATGGTCATTATTCCAGCTCCAGTGAGAAGAATAAATGGCTGCCAAAATATTGTTTTAAAGAGAAATTCCCCCAATGAGGAGGAGTAATCATAGGGTCTCAATTAAAGAACCCCTCAACTTCTACAGTGCAGGGAGGGCAATTCAAGAGGGAACTGGGTGGATGTGAAACAACTGCTACATTCAAAATAAGTTTGAGCGCAGAAAAGAGAAGATAGCTAAAAAAAGTAATTATTTGAAGTATAAACCACATCAAAAAGATATGAAGACAATACTGTTGGAGGAAGTTTTCAGAAAATTTTTGGTTCAAAGTAGTGTATTTTAACTGTTCCTCAAGAGTTCTCCTGGTTATCAGAATAAGGTATTATTTTTCTTATATGAGCTGGGATTCAGTTTTATGGGAAAAAAAAAATAGATTCAGAGGTTAAATCCAAGAAAGAAACCACACCCTCAAACACTATGTATTAAGAAACACCCTCTGCCTTGGAAAGTGGTATCCACATTATAACTCCAGAGGAGCCAAAGACAAATTGCTATACTTATTTACAAAAAGCAAGAAGCTGTGAAGACTTACTTAGGAGGGCTTTCAAGGGCAATTTTATTTGGAAGTCTCAGACTTTTTTTAAAATTGAAACACCTGGCTCATACATAAAGAACTAGAGCTGTTTTTCTCGCTGGAAGTCCTTATGGTTATTAATTGGAAAAACAGCATGAAAATCTTTAATTTAAAAGGTAATGCTGATAGTTATATGACAGAATTGTGCTCATAAACTTTCCTATCCTTTCCTTTCAGAATGATAATACTTTAAACAATTATTAGCTGAAATACTGTCATGGTTTGATGCTGATTAGGCGTTAAGCACCACAAAATCTATTTATTTATTTGCCTCTGTTATAATTGAGTAGAGAAGGGGAAAACTTCATTTTCATGAAGTGAGATAGGATTATTGAGGAAAACAGGAAAAAACTTCAAGGCAAAACAGGTACACACTTAAACAGCTACAGCATAAAGAAAATTTATTACTAACAGAATTAAAGGGAAAAAGAATAATAAGAAATTAAAGCAAAACTTCGGAACACCTTTTTCTTTCAGTACCTCCCTCTTTCTACTAACCCCTGCAAGAGAAACAAACATGGAGTTTTGGTCAGTGTTTCGTTTCTTAGGAGTCTTTCTTTATATTTAAGGGAAAGAGTTTCATCTGCTATGCCATAGGATCTTTCCCATGGGAGATAGTTCTCTGTGAACTTCTCTAGTGTGGGTCAAACTTTCACGAGGAACAGCCCTGCCCGAATCAGCTGCAGTGAAGAAATCTCTCCCACAGATTTAGTAGTCTTCTCACAACTGCCAACATGGGCCATAGTGGTTCATGGAGTTTTAGTCTTTTAAGAATAAACTATTCCAGCCTGAAAGCAAAGGCTCTCTTCTTCAAATCTCTAAAAGCTTTTCACAACATTTATGAGGCCTGGTGTGAGCACTCTTTCTTCGCAGGCTGGACGTAGAGTTTTGCATCCCCCCATGTACTTCAATTTATTATAGAGAAACAGTTCATAATACTACAGTCCTCACCACAGCTTGTAAGGAGAATTTTCAGCTCCGGTGCTGGAAACACATCTGCTCTCTTTCCCTTCCCCTACAACTGACCGTGGCGCTGCCATGTTGGCTTCGTCTCACATGATCTCACTTTTCCTTTCTCTCTAACCTGGAAGAAAGTTGGTCTTGTGTGGGCTTTACATGGGGGAAAATACTTGCCATGCTTCTCATTGCCAGCTGTGTTGTGTTTTTCTCGGTTTGGTGTGAGCCGTGCCGGCTGTGGGGACTTCCCACCAGCCCCGCGGGCTCTGCGCTGGCCACAGTGGCCTCAAATCTATCTCAGCAGCACAGTCCTGGCTCAGCTGGGGGCTTTTCCAGCCAAAAGGCTGCTCGTGGCTCTGGGGTGGCTTTCCTGGCAGCCTGGCCCCATGCTGCTGTGCTGGGGTGGGCTCGGTGGCCCACTCTGGGAGGAGGCCTGGAGCCACCCCTCAATGGGAGAGGAAGAAAAGGAGCTTCCCGCCCTTCCTCATTCTTTAAATATGCACATCATGGAGGCATTACGAGCTTGTTTAACTGGTTTAGCAACCTATCTATCAACTATCAGCTCTGTGTCAGTCACAGAAGCACTTTCAAACTCGGCAGTAAGTGGGAACAAAAGTGTGTTCTCACGCTTGCTCTTCCTTTAAATATGGAAATCGCAGAGGCTATACCAGCTTTTCCATTGGTTCAAAAACCTGTCCATCAAACTAAGTTGAAACCACTACAAATACAAAAGGAAACACCTGAGTAGACACCCTTTGGTCAGGAGTCCTTAATTTTCTGCTACATTTTGTAACTATTGAGTAGCCAGACTTTCTTTCACTTGCTCTGTCTCCAGCTTCTTGAAATTTTGTGTTATTTTTCTGCATTACATCTGACCTTCACCAGGATATAGGAAAAAAAAAAAAAAAGAGATTTCATGGACCATGAAGAAAAGCTTTTTATAAAAGTGTTTTGAATGAAAAACAGTCCAGGGTTTCTGTCTACACGTAAAGACAAGATAGCAACAAACCAAATAACAGAGTGGAACACTCTTACCGAATTCTTTTAGAGATTCCTCATGTAGAGGATGCAATGATTACTACCAAATTTACTTGCTTGAGGTATTTGATGTTACATAGAATTTTGATTTAGCAGGGCAATACAACAACGAACATAAATCACAATACAAGTACAAATTGTGTGTAGCAGAGTATACTGACTGCCATTCATATTTAGTTTACAACATGAATGTGATTCTCATTGCCATTCTCTATAATGACATAGTGACATAGTGGGTATCCCCAAAATCTGGAAAGAAATATAAGCACTTAAACCACCTTAAGTCCATTGTTCTCTTTTAATATTCGTCAATTATTTATTTTCTATACCGCACATTGAACTGCCATTTATACAATAACCCCACCGTAATGGTCTGACTAACTCAGAAAGACGTTTATAATCTTTTAGTTAAATCAAGGACAAACAGTAACAGCTGGTTCATTCACTGAGCTGATATAACTGCTTGATGAGGTCAGTTAATATAACCAGTTGATCCACTCAGTGGTTGTAGCCACTTACCTAAAATAAAAGCCACTCCTGGTTCCCTTTGTGCTGACATAATTTCAGCTTTATTTCTGACAGCTGTGGTCAGCCCTTCCCCACAATTTCTGCTGAGATTCAAGAGCATGTTGTCCTTGTCTATATTTCTTCCACTGCAGTGATTTATTGATCAGTCACATCAATAAAGCACAGTTTATTGGGAGCTGCTAACTTGGCTGAAACTCATGAAACAGGAAGTTGCCCATTTGAGGCCAACTATTCTAGCAGATAATTCTTCGTATTTTTAAAACAAAACTTTTAAATACTTTTACTTTTCACTGCCATCATATTGCTTTCTGGGCATTTATTTGAAGTACAGCAAAACATTTTTCTGTAAAGAAACCAGGGAAATGCCTGGCCTATATACCTCCAAAATGAATTCTATGATCATTCCAGGTGAAGTTACATAATTTATTTATTTTATGGAAGTTTATTTTGGATATTTGTGTAGAAACACGGATACTACCTTGAGTTCTGCATAACACTGCCTTTCCCACTTACTATTTCCTTTTTTACAAGCATGTCAAGAGTTCTTAGCAGCTTCATAAAAAAGGAGTGAACTAAGTCACACTGCCTAAAACTTACATCAAGGAAAACGGTTTGCTATGTAGCTTTTGATTTTATAATTCTTTCACAGTTGTTTTAGCATTCTAGAACCCCAGATATAAAAACTATTTATGCGACAGTGCCAAAGCTATTTTTCAGTAGACTTTATCATATCTTTGCAAACTATATTTCTGAAGGCCTTGTTTTTAAACTGTAGCTGAGCTAACTGTGATTACTTAAAATCCAATATTCTCAATATCAAGGCATGTGTAAATGATTTGGGACATCATTAGTAGTTTAATATTAAGGTTTTTCATTATTACTGTATTAAACTCATGTTTCTCTGTCTTAAGTAAACAAAACAGTACTGGGGGTATCAACACATATTAATTAATCCAACAGATGAAAAGGAACATGGGAATAAAAATTTCAGATAATAAATCAGTGAGGATCTGTCATACTGAGGAAAAAAAAAAAGTCTTCATAAAATGTCACAGTATTGTACCTAACATTTGTTCTGTGTTATAGAAAAGATCTATTCCCATTTATTCTCTGACAGGAGATTTAAGGTAAGCAATCAGCCAAGCGTGGCATGTATGCTCTTTGAAGGAGAGGCATTTTAGGTGAGTGACACAGTTTTGATATACTATCTTCTTACATCACAATGTCATTTGGAAAAGACTTGTGCACAAAAGACTTATCCCCTCTCTTATTTATACAGGAGTGTACACACAGGGAAAAATATTTTCTTTTCCTAGAGTTTATTTATGCCAAAAATATCCATACCAAGGAAAATCAAAATCAAAGAAAACTAAATCTTCTCTCCATGAGAAACTGACAGGATAGCTGACTAAGAAAGTTAATCAATTCAAAAAAGAGGATGGCAAGATCTGAAAGTCTGCTCTAAGGAGCTAACAGTGCCTCCTTTTAGGTACCAATACAATGGTATTTAAAAAAGAAAAATAAAACAAAAAAGCAATCATAGTTTAAGTAGTTGTCATGGTTTTGCCACAGCTGGGAACAAAGCACGCACCCACTTGCTCCTTCTACCCCACTGAGATGTGGGAAGAGAGTCAGAAGAGTAAAAACAAGAAAACTCAAGAACACAGATAAAAAGACTGCTGTCTCTCCAGGACAAGCTGTAAGGATTTCATGGCCAGCATTGTAGCTGGTAGTGGCCCAACCTTTGATCTGTCCCAGTCTGGTCTGAACTGCTGCATTGCTCGGGAGCTGGAGAGTGTGGGGCAGCCTGACTGGCTGTGATGGTGCTGGTCAGCTGTGACCATGTGCTAGCAGCTGCCAGGAGAGGCAGGAAGGTCATCAGTACTATTTCACACACACTGGGCAAGGGAGGCCAGAATGGTGCCCCTAGCCCTCACATTGGCAGAGAGACTGCCAAATACACTCTGACCACCCATCACCAGGCTTTGCCTGGCCACTGGCTCCAGCTTGAGGGGCTCTGGGTGGACCCAGTCTCCTCTTACCAGTGCACAGTAGTCACACTCCTTCATGGTGGTGGTGTCTCTGAAGGCAGAGCACCAGTTGCATGCCTTTGACACGAGAGGTAGAACAAAGAAAGATGTGCTGTGGCCTGGAGAGGCAAAAAGGTGTCTACAATAGCTGAAGCTGACAATGACACCAAAGGAGCTAACCAAGGGAAAATGGACCTAAGCAAGAGAGAGTCTGATTAGAGCATGCACATGAACACACAGGAGCAACACATGAGCGAGATGAAGGTTATAAAAATGTCCTGTGTTGTTAACATTTACAGAACCAGGTCAACCAGATCTTACCACACTGCTACCTACGATTGCTCAAGACAACTCGTTCTAAAACAGAGACAGGCACTAAATCCTGATGACTCACAGAATTATGGCAGGATAGAGATCAAACACTGTCAGCTCCTAAAGAGTAGGAGATGTTTAAAACCAGCATGCCTTCAGGCGGAAGCAGGAAGTGTGGAGAAATGATTCACAATCAACTCACTTAATCCTCCATGCAAAGAAGCCTGTGCAAACTACCTGGATACTGCCATTTCAGTGCTTGGACACTCACAGTTTGTTTATATATGTCTTGGGGCTTATGGGTATGAGAGTGTGAGAGACTGAAACCAGCTGAGGTTTAAAATATGTTCTTATTTCTTTTCTGTGAGGTTTTACACTGAGCTACATTCCTGCTACAGTGTTGGAACATTACTTCCTTCAGGGCAGTCTGGAAATATTTATGTTTTCCACAGTCTGAAAAAGATATCTATGCTGCCATAAGTAATGTGACATTCACCTGTGTAATTAAAACCTCTGAGACTGAATGCTCTGTTTATCAAAACCTGGTCATCTTTAGTGCTAAAACACAAAAGAAAGTCAGCATTTTAGGACTGGGTTCATTTCATCCTGACATCCTTCACAATTAAAAAAAGAAGTTCAGATTAACTGAAACCTCCAGAGGACAACACTAGATGAATATCTCCTGGTATTTCACAGTATCAGATTATAGGGAATTAAATTTAGATGCATAAATGTAGGAAAGCAATTGAAATGCCAAACCATATAAATTTAAAGCAATTTTCAATGCCCTAGGATACTTGAGATATGTGCATAGCCCTGCTATTACTGACACAGGATCTATGGGTATCCTTCTTGATTTCAAGATGCAACTTCACAAATCTCCCATCTAACAATGTCCCCTGTCCTGTGGGACTTCAAGAGGCACACGGAACATTCAGACAGAACAGGAAAATACTATCCAGCTGAAGATGACATTGGCCATTACAACACAGATTTCTGTCACCCTCCAGCCATCACTTGGTCACTCTATTTGAGAATGCTGGTAGCCTGTGCAAAAATCGCTGTCGATCAGCTTTTTAAAAAGCACTCTGCCCTTCAGTATATGTATATCTAATCCATGTTTTTCTGGTTTCCTTTTCTTGAAAATGGCCTGGTTGTTGTCTGGAATCAATGGTTCCTTAGTTCTAGTATGGCTTTCACAGTACAAAGCATTCAAAAATCTTATTCTTACAGTAAACAGTGATTTGGCAGGATCCATGAAAATGTCCTAATGTCCTCTACCCATAACATGTATTTATTGTGTGACAGGCCAGCTGACTGGAGTCATAAACCCACTTTATTTTATATTACAAACCTTCTGGCACATCCCAGTTATCCATAATTAACATGGTCCATAAAATGTATGAGATGTTTTGTTGCAGAGAAGACTACATAGATGTGCATTTTAAATCAATGAAATGACACACTTATATATAAATATATTTAATACACACAAGGCTAGAAATTTATTAAAATTAAGCATATTTAACACTGAGGCTTGAGAAACTGTTCTCTCTAAAGTCTTAGCAGACAGTTCAGGCTATGCAAAGATGTCACTATGCTTGTCAAAACATACTGTACTCCTGCTACCACTTCTAGGAGTGCGTACTCTCTGGCTTTTTCTGCATTTCATAAGTTTCTCCAATCAGTGTTCCATCCTCTTTCTTCCAAATAAAAGTTCAACCAGAGAGTGCCCCTCATTGAAAGACTTTTGTCTTTAGCCTGACAAAAAGTTAGTTTCCTGGAATGATATGGGATATTCTTAGAGATGAGCAACCCTACTGATTATGTCAGAGATTTTCTAAAATCCTTTTAAAAACCATGAATTTAGATTAGCTTGTTACAAATACACTGAAATGGCAGTTGAATTGTTGCTACCCTCCATGTGTGAGAATTTCAATCAAGCAATAAATGCAGAAAGTTAATATTTTGATATTATCAACTTCCCACTCATACTTTCTCCTAGTGAAAAAAAGAGAGGGATAGGAACTGAATCATCCAATCAAGCATTAGTGAAATTAGTGAAATTTCAATTAGTGAAAATTTCAGAGCAATGGATGTATGGGCACTCAAGATAAGCACAGTGACAGAAGAGATCTCTTCACATTTCTACAACAACAAAGACCATACTGGGTTTGCACCGCAAGGTCTTGGAAGCGGGAGCGCTACAAGGGTGGCTTCTGTGATAAGCTGGTAGAAGCTTCCACACTGTCCAACAGAGTCAATGCCAGCCAGCTCCAAGATGGACCTGGCCTTGGCCAAGGTTGAGCCCATCAGCGATGCTAGTCATGCCAATACATGATATCATACTTAAGAAGAGGAAAAAGGTTATTGCAGAGAAGTAAATGCAGCCAGAGAAGGTAGGAGAGAGTATACGTGAGAGAATCAACCCTGCAGACATAAAGGTCAGAGAAATGTTCCAGGTACCAGAGCAGAGGTTCCCCTGCAGCCCGTGGTGCAGACCATGGTGAAGGAGCTGTGCCCCAGCAACCCATGGAGGTCCCTGGTGGAGCAGAGATCCATCTGAAGCCTATGGAGGACCCCCAGACTCCTAAACACCATAATTATCATCATCACCATTATCACTACTACTACTACTACTGCTGCTACTACTACTTATTATTATTATTAATATCATGAATGCTATGAATATTATTTTCCCCATCATCCTTTTAGCTTATTTCTTTGTGTTCTGCCTCCTAAAGTTTCTGATTTAAGTGCTGGTGAGGCTTAAGCTCATAAATATGCTAACTGTAGACCGTTGAGTGTGTTAAAGACTGTTTTGTGACTTCAGCCTTTCAAACTCATATTTTCTGCATGTATAAATTTAACAACATTCTTTTTGTAAAGGAAAAAAGTCGGTTCATTTTTTTCTAATCACAATTGTTTAGCAATCTATAAAATAGTTACAGATGTCTTCTAGATCTTGTGAGCCATCCCATCTCAGATAATCCAATCAAATTTGAACCAACCAAGTGTTAAGATTGCCATTCTTTCAAGATCTCATTCCAAGACTTTTAAAGGTCCCTGAAAATCTTAATTATTTAGCAATTATACGTAATTACACATGTACACAAAAATATTCACACACGTATCTAATTATATGCATATGTGTGTATATTTACACACACATTCACATGTATGTCCATGTATTTTTCCAAACTGCTACTTATTAACATTTTCAGACATTTTCACATATCTAATTAGGACAAAGTTAATGGCAGTAATGCAATTTATTTACTTAAATCTGTTTCTCTTTAGACTCTACCATGACTCTTATCATCAGCAGTTTCAATGTCTTTTTTGAGAAGCTGGAACTTTAGATATGTAGATTGCCTTGAAAAACTCCTGAGATGCTGAGTCATACAGAATTCAAATTATATGTCTAGAGGTGACAAAATGGTGCAGCAGTCCAAAGAACATAAAGAAGCATGATTGTAGAGTCTGAGCACTTTTAAAATGAAGCTGAGATCACAGAACAATTTATCATTCTGAAGTAGCTATCCAAATGTAGTATTATTAAACCTCAAAAAGAATTTTACTTATAAATCTGAACATAATCAGCATATTTAGTGGAGCTCATACAAAGGAGTACTTTAAAATATGAAGGTTACAGCTGAGCATTTAATAAATTATAGATATTGCTTCTCAAGGTAAACATTAATCCAAACAGTAATATTTATTAAAAATTATTGTACAATGTCTCTTTGGAAAAATAAGAAAACATTGCTTGAAAATACTAGAAATATTAATTAGTCATAAAAAATATTGCACCCATATTCTTGACATTCACATAGCACTCTGACGGTGCTATTTGTAATACTGAAATTGCACAGATCAGCAAAGATATTTCCTGTCTCGAAGCCCTTGCGGTCCACTTAAAATGAAGATTCAGCTTTCACACCCGGAAAAGTAATGGACACATTAAAGAATACCTTTATGTGACTACGTGAGCTAGTTATATGCATCAGATGATGACTCTGGATCGTTTCTTCCTTCTGCTACAATTCAAGATTTAAAAATCTTTTAGAGTTTATGTGCATATATTCCAACTGGAATTTATATCAAAATTTCAACTGACTTAGATTTAGGCATAACTGAGTCCCAATCAAAATCTGAGCTTTCAGATACAAGTTCAAGAATAATAAAAAAAAAAGTATCAGCTCTTTTCTGAGCATTAAAATCTAGTCCCCTGATTGATACTTAAATGAAGTGAATTGCTATGGAGTTCTAAAACATGTTCTAAAACTGTGCAGCATCACCTTACTTTTTAAGCTTTGGAAATCTGCACTTTTTTTTTTTCCAATCATATTAGGCAAAAAATGCAATAGCAAAAAGTATTATTTTCATTCTCTACTCCTCCTAACTTATGAATATACTCAAAATTATTACTCTTAATATTCATAATGATATTTTAAAACTAAACTGTAAAATCATATTTATATTTTTATCGTGTTATAAATTAGCAAAGAAATACTGGAAAAAAGAGAGCTAATAATATGGTAAAGTAAATTACAAGAAAAGTTCATTGCAGATTCATATGTAACAAAAGCCAGTTCTATGGTTGAACACTTAAATTTCTATTTTGGTTTTATTTTAAACCTGCCATTAAAAGGAAGGGTTTAATTTTGTCAGACATTGCACTTCAACAGGAAAAGAGAGCATATCTTTTTCCAAAACAAATGTGCAAGTCAAATTGAGAAGATGAAAAAAATGTGAGTAAAGGTAAATTACTTTTGTAATAGGCCTAGGTGAAGAAATGTTACTACTCCTTTCCAGTGCCAGATGAGAAAACTGTGGTAGAGCTAAAATGAAGTCCAGAATAATCTGAGTTCACTCAGCTTTATCAGAAAGAAATAATTGCTTTGGAGTTGTCTTTCACCAATTTAAAGATTTGCATATGTATGCTTAATATCAGTCTGTAAGACGCTTTAAACAATTAGTTAATTTCTAATGGTGACTCAAAATGCCCCCTGTAAGCTTTCCATACCCAATATTTAAAGGTATGATAAAGCATAAGCACTTTGTTGGCAAAATGTTTTTCAAAAATCTTAACCATTTCAGTGGGACACATGGAAATGCAAATAAGTATTTCATTGGGGAAAAAATGTGTTTGCACCTAATTATTATGTCAACATATATCAGCACTTAAGTACTTTACCAAGAATGAAAATGCATGCATCCATCCAGATCCTATATCACAAAATATGAATATGTGCAGTTAAAACACAAAAAGGTGGTACCAGAGCTGCTACAACAAAATTCCTTTGTCTCAGAACTACTTCACTATCTCTCCTATGAACTTTTTAAACCTCAGTGCATATCTTGTAATAGGCAACATTTAGTGATATGTGCTGTAGTTACCATCAATTTCCCTCAATTTCAGGACAGAGAATTCTATGATTGAGTGCACATTTAAAGGTCATAAGCAAAAGCTGGATAATTCTTTTTATCCCAGCTGCTGGCCTCAGCTGAACTAACCTAGAGCATTCTAACCAACATGCTAGAGAAATAAAAACTTGCCATACACCTGAAGCAAACAGTCTAACAAAATAATTTACTCACTTCCATGAGTGAAGTAGCTGGAAATACTGAGCAACTCTACACTTAAGTAATTTAACATTCAGTAATTTGTTGATACGTCCAACTAATGAAGGCTGAATAATTTTGGAATCAAAACCAAAAACTGATTAATTTTTTTTCCCTTTGGTATATTTTCGCTTGGGGGNGATATAGAGATGGAGGGGTTTTTGCTGAGCAGTGCTTGCAGAGCATAAAGGACTTTTTGTGCTTCTCATTTAATCCTGAGAGCAAGTGAGCTGGGGGGGCTGCAAGGAGCTGGGAGGGGACGTGGCTGGAACAGCTAAAGCCATCTGACCAAGGGTGTATTCCATGCCATACAGAGTCAGAATCATGGAAATTGGTTATACTATATTCCCTAAATGTCAGGAATGTGTTCTTAAAAATTAATGTTTCCTTCAAAAAAACAAATACTCTAGACTCAAAAGATAAAAGATCTTCTAAGATATTTGTACATCTTTTTTTTTTTCAAATATAGGCTATTCTGCAGTGTAGAATAACACAATATTGTCATATGAAAAGTGAATTAAGTTCAACACGTCTGCAAAATTAAGTTTGCCTGAGGTGCTCATGGTAAATTCAACTTGTGTCCCGAAAGTGATACGCTTCTGTATCCTTGTCATAAAGATGGGTGGATAGGTCAAAATAGAAGAAATAGACAAAATTGCTTCTCTTTCTGCTCAAGGAGCCCAGTAGCATAAGACTTTTTAAAATTATGCTTACACTTCATAAATTATGTATCCTGAAATAAAACATATCTTAACTTCCTATACATATTGTTCCATGCCTGGCCCGAATTCAACTCTCATGGGGGGTTCCCCCCCCCTTTCTTTTTTTTTAAAGAAAGATGCTGCTCGCAAAATAGTCTGTCTTGAATATTTTTCTGACTGTATCTTCCATTGTTTAAGTGTACTTCCTGGTATGGATTTGCTGTTAGTTTTAAAATTCCTTGGCTCAATATTTTAATTCTTATCCTCCCCCTGGTCCCCACGAATCTCTAAGCACTCTCCCTCAAAGTTGCAAAAATGGCTACTCCTTTGTCTTCCTTCTATCCCTACCAGGATGTTCCACAGATTCTCAGCCATGTTCCAACAAGTAAATACAAAGGACCAGGGTCCACTTTATAACCCTAACATCAAGATATATGGTGTGGCTTGGACCCTTTACTTAGATTTTTTCCCTAAAAAATCATAGTGGTTTTATCAATTCTTCTCCATCCATTTTATTCCCTGAAGTGTGCTGAGTTGCTGTGTAGGATTACTGCAACTCTGCAGCAATGGTTACTGATCCAGCACCAGTAGACAAACTAACAGGTAATGGACTCACCAGTGCCTAAAGCTGTGTCTTGTGCATGTTAATTTTGTCAGGGTAATCATAGCCTGAAGCTGTAAAACTATTGCTGAGCAGTGCAGAGTCGAAATGAGGTGTGGCTGTGTAGTGGGTTGAAACCTCGCTGTTTGGGACGGCCTTCCCCTGGGAGAGATCTCTCTGGGAGAGAGTGAGCTGGACTGGTCTGGAAACAGTCAGTGGGTTAATTCTTAATTCCAATTTTGGAAAATCAGTGATCCACCACTTAAGTGCAGTCTGGGCTCCCTTTTTAATTTGTAATACCATTTGGACCCTCTTATCTAGGAATAGATGATCTATTAGCTAAGAAAAAAAATTGCCTTAAAAGAAAAATCCCTCTATATTTCTGTGGGCTAGCAGTAGAAAACAAATTGATAGCAATGAATGTTAAGCCTTGTTTTCTAGGAATACTCAAAGGTCTAAATAGTGAAAGAATGAAACCAATAAAACACACACATTTTCTGAAAATGCTGATGGTTTTTAAGTTATGAAATTTGAAAAGACTGAAGAAAAGTAGGACACCAGAGAACAGACTTTACAGCAATGTCTATGGCAGGAAGCAGAGTTCATTCCACTTACAGAAAGTAATGTTTGAGAAAAGGAAAAATCATAATGCTCAAACTGCAATTTAAACAGATGATTAACCTTCCTTAGTATCTCTCATGTTATAAAAAGGAGCAGAAAATTGGTTTTAACTAAGTCCTATTAGACAAAACTTAATGAAATATTTGTTTTTATTTTTATCCTCATCCACTTAGATTTAAGATTCCTAAGTAGAAAGAGAGATTGTGTTTAGTGCTCTTTTATTTACCTCAGTTTTAACCCGTTTTAATGAAATTGCATACATAGAACAACATAAAATATTAAAACTTAGATGGTGTGACTTTCCCTATTGTCATTTTTTAAAAGTAACTTTAAAAATTTTAAAGGCTTTCTGAGGGACAAAGAAATGTAAAAGGAAGACATAAATCACATTATTTCAATTCTCTCAAATTTTTAGGAGCTTTCTGGTTGTTCAGTAAACTGTTTGACAGAGACTGAGGGTGACAGAAATGCAATTCCCAAAATACACTTCCATGTAGTATGAACACTATATTAAACTGAAGGAATTATAACCCAAAAGGATCTGCATGTTTTTGAAGTCTTTTAGAAAACAACATTAATGACAGACACAGATCTACTTCAAAGATAAAATGAATTTGCTGGATATGACAGGACACCTGAGATAAGGTTATTCTTTGCTGGTTACAGAACCTCATGCCAAGGATGAAAATATCCAAAGAAAATAACTTTGCAATTTAGCCAAACTCCTAAGTATGAAGTATGAATCAGGAGCTCCAAGAAGTTTAACATCTTTCTTTTCTGATTTTGATAACTACCTGAACTGTAAAGGCATCAAATATTATTAGAATATACATCTGTTATTGTAGCCCTCTTTTTGCTCACATGATCAGAAGGCAATCACTCATGCTGCTTTTTTCTTAATAACCAGGATTTCAGTAATCAGTTCTTCCAAAGGGAACTAAACCCTAGAGAAGATGAACATCATGTATTTTAGGGCATTACTTTGATAAAAGTCTCAAGCCATGAATACCAAAGGATGTTCTGTTAAATGACTTGTCCATTCTGGGTGCTGTGAACTAACTGTATAGAAATGAAGGGCATCCCTTTCACCTGGATATGTCATCTTAAGATATTTTACCCAAAATATGTGTACCTGCTCAAAATTTTGCTTTCTAATATTGATTATTGAGAAAGTAGCAGACTCATCCTTTCCTTTCCAAAGCCAAAATGTGTAGCATTTTTGAATATTACTACTTTGGTTTGAGTTTGAAACAAGGTCTTAAAAATAAGTAAGAATCTCCTTAATTTATATCTTTGGAGCACTTTTCCTAAGAATTTTAATTTTACTAATTTTCAGGTGTATATTCTTCTCTGGGACCACATTTAGTGCAATAAATCCAAGACAAGAAACCACAGAATTTTAAGAGCCCCGACTTTAAGACTTGATACAGAATCTGAGAATCAATTAGGTCGGAAAAGGCTTTCGAGACCATCGAGTCCAACCTATGACCGAACACCCCCATGTCAAATAGGCCATGATACTAAGTGCTACATCTAGTCTTTCCTTAAACACCTACCTCTAGGCATGGTGACTCCACCACCTCCCTAGATGTCTCATTTCAGTGTTTAATCACCCTTTCTGTGAAGAAATGCCTCCTAATTTCCAGCCTGAACCGCCTCTGGCACTGCTTGAGGGTATGTCCTCTTGTCCTGTCATTAGTTGCCTGGGAAAAAAGGCTGACCTTCAAATTTCAGGTAGTTATAGAGAGTGATAAGGTCTCCCCTGAACCTTCTCTCCTCCAGGTTAAACAATCCCAGCTCCTTCAGCTGCACCTTATAGCACTTGCTCTCCAGACCCTTCACCAGCTTTGTTGCCCTTCTCTGGACTGAGCTCCAGCATTTCAATATCTTTGCTGAATTGAGGGGCCCAGAACTGGACACAGGATTTAAGTTGTGGCCTCACCAGTGCTCAGCACGGGGGGGATTGTTAGTCCAGCTTCACCCAACAGCGTCCCTTGGCCTGATGTAACACATCTTCTTTGTTAGGATCTGTGTATCTGCAGACAAGCTTTGCTACAAGGGATCTGAGGGCTCTTGAGAACCCAAAAATTATTTTCTCAGAATCCATTTTAGATTAGGCTTAAAAGACATCTTGATTAACCCTTTCTGAGATTACTGGGTTTCTCTTTGCAACAAAAGGACCTACATTTTTAACATATCAAGAAAAAAACCTAAAGTATCTTGCTCACATAGTTTTAATAACAGAGATTGAAATTTAATCAGAAGCAAGAGTAGCTTCTAGATAGTATTAGGAAAGGATCAACCTCTGTCTCTGGCTTGGAACAAGAGATAAGATAGTGATTCCCTGTAAACCTCTAAATACAAATGAGTAGTAGTGTGGGCAACAGTGATGACTGATGCTTTTCCGCAGGTTGGGTTCTCCATAGGAAGATAGGCAAATAAATTATACTTCCTTTCCCAATGTGTTCTAATTCCAGTGTTGATGTAATGAGAACAGTGACATTCTGCATGGATGGCATGTGCAGCCCGTGCTTAGTGCAAGAGGGAAATAAGACTTGGGAAAATTTCACTGGTGCTGTGCATTAAGGTGGGCATGGGAAGGGCTGCCTGTAACTGTCTGACATTTGCAGATCCTTGACCCAGCAGCAAAGCTGCAACTGTAGCTGCAACTCTAGCTGAGGGAAGACAGTATTTGTCCTGGAAACTTTGGATGAACCTATCCAAATTTTTTGCTTAACAGAGGAAGTGCTGCAGCATTTTGTTCCTTGTGGAAATTACTTTCCCTGAGCAAATATGCAGCAGCAACCAGGAAAGAAGCCAGGGCATTAGGTATCCTACAGTGCTCTTGGATTAGAGTGAGCAGGAAATTTTACTAGATAAATATGGCTGTAGGTGCACTGAGACAAAAAGCTAGAGTCCTGGCAGACTTTTTTTTGGCAGTGATGTTTAATAACACTCTAGCTCTGACTCTCAGTGGTGTACTTTGCCTGCAATGTAAAACATGAGCCAGAGCACAGGTGTTTGTCACATACCTAATAAGCAGCATCAGTAAAACAATGTTTTCTAATTTTTTATTGCAAAAAGGTGTTCAGAATAGTTGTGTTTTCATTATTTTTTTTTTTTTTTTTTGCCACTGGCACACTAGCATGTGCAGTCTTTCCTCTTCAATACAACCATATGATGTTTGTTACAGAATCATAACCGAAGGGAAAGTCTTCGGTCTTGAGGAGCCATTAGAAAACTTCATTTTTTTCTTATGTATTTTTGATATGTAACTAATTGCAGAAGAACAATGTACCAAGCATTACCTGTCCTGTGTAAGAGAACACAGTTCCCAAAGAAAGTCACAATGGATTGATTTTAGACTGTACCCACTGGCATAAGAGGAGAAGTAAAAAGACTGAATGAACTTCTAATATAGCTACTAATTTGAGACTTCACCAAGGCCACACTGTACAAAGTAGATGTCAGCTTATTCTATAATAGTTTGAGGGTCTCTAATATACTGCGTTCTGCCATCAAGAAATGGCCTTATACATCTAAACATATCTGACTTTCAGATGTTTACAAAAGTGATATTTTACAAAAATTCTTCCCTAAATTATTTATGCCATTATTCATTTCTAATTTTTCCAACAAAAATGTAACATAACCCATGTATGATTTCTTTACCATTGCAGAATACACATGTCCACTGGATTACAGGGCTTCAATCATGGAGCAACTACACACCATGATTTATAAGGCTGAATCCTATGATCCTGTGACAGCAGGAAAAAAAAAAAAAAGAATTGAGAAAAAAATTCATGATTAAATATATCTCAAACACAGATTCAACAGGGATGACCTGACTTTAACCCCCCTCTATACCCTTTTAATGCCAAGTATTTCTCCACTCTTCCTTTTACATCCCTAGAAATTACTGGAGGATATCTAAAAATGGTACGTTTTCTGCAATTTCTACTTAAGTATACATGACATTTTAAGGCTTGCTTAGAGCCACAGAGGCTATTAATCATCTACCTAAAATTTATCATCAGAAGATAAACAGATCCTCTAGCAATTTACAAGAATCATTCCCAGCACCCCAGGAGCACTTTTTTTGAAGGCATATGCATGTCTTTTTTTTACTGAGATTTAATACGTCTGCTGGAGTAGATGCACTGTGGATTCAACATTTTTTGGTTTAATTTTTCCCCTGTAGCACAGAACTGTATAGAAGAGATTTATTATTCAGTGGCTAAAGGCAGACATCTCGCTACAAAGTTGAAACAAGAGGTCATGATTTTCACTATGCAAGCAAAAACACAAACAAAGAAAATAAAAGCCTGGATCCTAATCTATTTTCCTCACTGCTTACATTTCTAGTGTTACTTATCTTGTATCTATGTGTGTCTCAGAAGCTGCATTTCTTCACTTCTGTTCTATACTTTCCTCAGCACTCACTGACTACTACAGATTTTTAAAGCAGTCTCAGATTGAAGTGTTGGTATCACGTCTTTCGGAATCTGGATCTCATCCTACTCTGTCTGTGGCTCCTGCACAGGAGCTTTGAAGGCTGGTGTCCTCACTGTCAACACTATAATCCCATAGGAGCATTTCTAGTCCCAGTGCATTTTCCTCTCTCGTTTTGCTCCAGTTGATTTTTTGCCTTGTTAATTGGCAGAAATACAGATAACTCTGTTAGATACTGAGTTTCTTAGAGAAATTTGGGCTATCACCCATAATATTTGAACTCCTTTTCACCTACTTCCTCTCCAGGCAGAATATTTACTACAGACTAAAGGTTCTTCAGATTTACAAACTGCAAAGAAGAAAACTTAAATGAAGTAACTGTTATTTATCTCTCGAGAAGGTTCTTGACACTTTTTACTTTTTGAAGGCATGGTATCTCATCAAGGCAGGTGGCAGATACTGTGATGAAGTCGTTCATCAAACTTGCTTCTCCATAAGGTAGTGGTAGTTTTGAGGGGCCTAATGTCAAGAATTACATCGACAATGTGAGATCTTAAACCCCTGGATAACTGAGGATTTTGAGATGAATTTATTCTTTTTTTTCTTTCTGAGATTGTAGCATAAGTAACAGAGATCTCTACCCACACCTCTCCTGTTGCTTGCATTCTTAATTACTAACACAGCACATCAGGGAATTAACTCTGAAGTCTACTAATAGCATTATGTCAATAAAGGATTCAATTCAGGAAAATGCTTCTTACAATATCATTTGAGATACCTTGTTTTTTCTGCTTTATGGTGGTAGGAATTGTCACATTTGCTGGTGGAAGATTCCTTTCCATATAGTCTGTCTAATAGATATATAGTTATAGGGTCTTAGAAAAATGGAGAATGGATTGTTTAATTTTCCTTAGAATGCAGCTATCTGGTCTATCTGGGCACCAGATATTTGTTCCCTTGATGGTAAGTTGTTTTTTATTAAAGTAGGTACTGAAGATGGCATTGATAGCACCTGATATAACTGGAACTGTGGCTGTTATAAACTACCTTCTTTTTTTTTTGACTGTTTGTATACGTAGTCCCAGATATTTTAACTGCAATTTACAGTAACAGCTAAGCCTAAAAACCGCTTAGAGACACATCATCAATTATGCTGAAAAAAGTTGTCTTTCATTTTAAAGTTGCTAAACTTCCAAGCAGCTATCTTTAAACTGGTCCAGACATATATAGACAGTATTCAGGTTCATGACTTTACATATTCATTATTTTTTCTTTATTTTCTATTCTAAGCAGAAGCTTTTTGAACTTTAAAATGTCAAGACTGTTCATTAGAATTAATTCTCTGATATTGTCTACCACAAGGTCACGGTCATAAGCTGTTTTTGTGTCATATACCCTGAATATCTAAAGAACAAACTTGAAAAACAAAATGACTCGTGGCATTAATTATAAGAACCTCTTAATAAACATTCTTCATAGCAGTCTAAACTGATGTTTAATAATAGCTTTTAAAAAGTTACAGAAATACCAGCAGAACCAAATGAAGTGCATTATTTCACTCCAAGTCCACAATGTGTCTGCAAGTTAAATATCATACTCAGTTATTGTTCCCCTGTTCTCAAATAGCACTTAACAGACAGAGAAGGCAGAAGAAGTTGCTGAGAGGTGCAAGAAGAATATAGAATTATTTCTATTCAAGGCCAAATTAATAGATTAGGTCTCTTCAGTCAGGAAAAAAAGACAAATGACCAGAAAGACGATAAAAGTTTCTCAGTTGAGAGTTACTTGGTGAGACTGGTTAAGGAAAGTTTGCATGTTTGCAGTACTGGAATATGTACAAATCTGGGAGTGATTGGTTAGAATGAAACAGAGAAGGCATTTCTTTACCTAATGGTCCTCAGAAATCTGTTTCCCACAAAGAACAGCTTTCCAGAAGTTAGTTTAGATATAAAAAATTTTACCTGGGTTCAAAAGTTTATTGAATTAAATCACATAAGAAAATGCAATATTTGGCTTCTGCTCTTTCTAAGCCACAGGAAGCTGTTCTAGGCCTGGCAGGGCATACAGGTATGGAAATCATTAGAAGCCTGCCTTGATCTGATACTCCTCAGGTATCACTGCTAATCAAACTCAGAAATGGGACATGGACATAGCTTTTTTACACTGATTTGGTAAAAAACATTTTTATATTCATATGTGATGTGTAATAGGAACATATAGAAGACATTTTACTGTTTCTTTGCTAAAAATTTGATCAAAATCTAAAGTTGTTATGTATAACATTTTTTTCTTCCCTCAAGTGGCTAAGAACTGTATAAAAACATTAAACTTATTTACTTTGCATATTGGATCCTAGTCTTTCAGGTCTTGCTATTAAATATGTAGTATAAAATGTGCCCTTCCTCCCTCTTCTGTTGTCTCTGCAATTTGCATTGCTTTGTCAATTACATAAACTGCACATTAATGCTATATCAAAATGTTAGCTGTTTCATTATTCCACTTTTTTTTTTTCAATGAAATTTTGTTATTCCCTGGAGATGGGTAAAAATAAATCACTGTGAAACTCTTTTACTAGGAGAATCTGCTTTATTGTATTTTCTTCACATGTACAGTTTTGTCAGCAGTACTTCATACCCAGATTGTCAGAGAGAAAATCTGAAAATAACCTGTCTCTGAAAATGCTTAGATTACCATGGATCAAAACAGTTATGATGACTGATCCAAAGGAAAAAAAAAAAAAAAAAGGCAAAAAGAACCCTTCACGTATATTAATGTTCAGCATTTTTATGATCTGAAGTACTTACACAAGAGAAAGAGGGATTTAAGTCTACGTAATCAGAATTACAGTATATCCTACTCCATAAACATCTTTTAAAGGGCTAAGAAAAATAAAATAGCTAAAAAATTGCAGGAAAGGAAACAATCTTCCATCCGTATGCAAACATCCATATGTACTGACGTTATAAGAAATTAATGTGACCAACAAAACCCAGATAATTATTATAGAGTGATATAAGGCATCACCATACGAAATCATTCCCTTTCCAGTTCTTATTGATGCTTTTCTGAATCCACAAAAGCAAATTCTAAAAAGAAGCAAAATATTTGGTAAAAAGGACTGACAGAAATCGGAATAAGTAAGAGTATCTCTTCAGGCTGTTGTGGAACAAAGAGTGCTGTTGAATCTATGAGATCCTGCCAGAACATATTGGAATCTTTTTGATGAATGTATAGTTACCTCACTTTATATCACAATAGTTTTGATTCTCATGAATTCTATAGTTATATTCCTGGCTTCTGCATAAGAAAGCAATTCATTTCATTGCGATTTTTTCTTGTGGTTGGGTTTATTTTAATTCATTTTATTTATCTTTTTAACCAAGAACAGAGTTAATGCATCAAGGAAATTGCCAGTTTAAACCACAAATGTTGGCAGAGTTGAAAACTTTATGGTGAAGAAAATACACTAAAAGCAGAAGAAATGTGGAGAGCAGGGTAGGAAACCTGTGGGCCTTTATAGAAACACCTTTATAAACTTTGTTATTCCCTGCTTATATTCTAATTGTTCTTTGACTGATCCTCATATTTCTAATTATGTATCCTTTTCTGCCAGGCAGTTCTGTGTATTTGCTATTCTACAGGTGAAAAGGTATTTTATAACATCTACTCTGCATTGTTTTTCTTTCATTTCCACTTATACTTACTGAGCTTGTCATCTGAAATCATCTGGAAATACTTTCCTTTGCAGTTATTAACCACTCAATTTAACAATGTGAACACTTTAATATGGTCTTACTCTTTTTGAGTCATCTTTTCCTTTCTTTTGGTATGAACAGGAAATGGATTTAAAATCTTTGCAATTACTATTTTTAGGAGGGCAATGTTATGGTGAAATTTTTATCTTATCTATGCTAACACTATGCTGCACCCTCTCAAATATGTGAAAGTATAAAAGTGCTGTGATGACAAATCTGATTAATCAAAGATATAATTAACATCCTTTCATGTATTAAAGCACTCATCATTAGCAGGTAAAGAGGTGGGTTTTTTCTGATTAATTGGAATTATTTCCCCCATATTGTTATTATCTAAATTAGTGATTGAGTTAATAATAGTTTCAATTATTAGGATAAATAATTCTGAAGACAAAAGCTTTAGTCCAAAGACTGAGAAATGTTTAAAACATTTAAAACATTTAAAATAATTTTTTTTCTGTTAATCCTTGGAAGGCACACCATATTATTTGAATGTAAAGGACTAAATGATTGCACAAATTGACGTCTGCTTACGAACATTAAGGGAAGAAAAAGTAAAATCAGAGTAGATTTAAAACAAAAATTAATCACAGAATCACAGAACAGATAAGGCTGGAAGGAATCACTGGATGTCACCTAATCCAACCTTTCCTACTGTAGCACATTCATGTAGAGCAGATTGCACAGGTTTGCATCCAGGAGTGTTTTGGTGAAGAAAGAGACTCCACAACTGCTCCAGACAGCCCGTTCCAATGCTCTGTAATGCTCAAAGTAAAACAATTTTTCCTCACATTCATATGGAATTTCCTGTTAAGAGTTTGTGCCTGTTGCCCTTTGTCCTGCCACTGGGCACCTCTGAAGGGGTCTGGTCCCATCCTCTTGGCACCTGCCTTTAAGTTATTTGTATTCTTTGACAATGTCTTTCTTCTCAAGGCTGAAGGGGCCCAGCTCCCTCAGCCTTTCCTCATGAGATGCTCCAGTCCCCTACACATCTTTGTTGCCCTCTGCTGGACCTGCTCTGGGTGCTCCATGTCTCTCTGCTGCAGAGGAGCCCAGAACTGGACAGAGCACTCCAGATTGTGGCCCCACTAAGGCTGAGTAGTGGTGTAGGATCACCTCTCTCACCTGCTGGCAAAGCTCCTCCTAATGCAGCTCAGGATCCCATTGGCCTTCTTGGCTACAGGGGCACAGTGCTGGCTTATGGACAACTTGTTATCTGCCAGGACCTACAGGTGTTCTCCTCAGAGCTGCTTTCCAGGTCGACCCCCAGCCTGTGCTGGTGCATGGGGTTATCTTCTCCAGGTGCAGGACCTTACACTTGTCTTTTTTGAACTCAGTTATGTTCTTTTCTGCCCAAGTTCCCACCTTGTCCAGGTCTCTCTGGATGCCGGCACAGCTTTCTATTGTCAGCCACTCCTCTCAGTTTTGTATCATCAACAAACCCAAACCAGGGTACACTCTGGTGCAACTGTCTGTTCAGTTGCTCCAACTGCTCTTCCTTTTCTGAGGAATAATAACTATGAAGAGATTAACTATGAGCATAATAGAGATAACAATTTGGCTATTGTGAGTGGGTTGCTGTGGGTGAGGGGAATCTGAAGGGGGGCTAAAATTACTGCTATTATCAACAAAGTGAGATTAAAATTGTATATGGCATTTCATGTGGATTGGGACACCTAAGGATTAAATAAGAAGGTTTGTAACTAGTGAAAGGAGAGGAGTGAAAAAAAACCCCACAAATCTTCTGGAAAATATTTAATTAAATTGTATTTGAAGTTATGCCCCTCTCTGCAGTCCAGCATGGTGGAAGGATATGGTTTAAAATAACTGCTAAAACTAAAAGCAAAACGTATTTCTCTCAGATTGTCCAAAACTGCTGATAAAATTTTCAAATTAAAAATTAAATTTTAGTTTCTGGACACACTATAATCCATGCTGTAAGAAGCGTCAGTTTACTTCACGTTTGGCAAGAGTACCATCATGAATTTTCACTGTGAAATAATGTTAAAAGTCAGTAGAACCAGGAACACAATTGCAATTCTTGTATTCTGTTTTTGATCATGATGACCACAAAATTAAAATGCAAATTAAGACTAATTTAATTTTTTTTTGTTTGTTTGTTTGTTTATGCTTGTCATTTTAGTGGTCAGGATTGCACTTCCCTAAAGAAGATGTACAGATATGTTTTTCATAGGCAAGTGAGTACTGCCCTGCATCCTGAGGAGTAGCAAAGGGGGGAAAGAAAGAAAAAAGATGGAGCTGTCTTAAAAAATTTTACCGACAGAAAAAAAATTACTTGTGAAATCCTAACCTGTCTTAGTAGAAATTTGTCATTACATTCTGAGTTCAGTTAAGTCTTGGAATACTCCAGGTGGATTACAATTAAACTACATCTGGAGTAATTCCTACTCAGCATGAACAAGACTGAAGGCAGCAAGCAACATATGTTCTACATTGAAGCTTTCTACTAATGTTACTGCATTTTTTAGGACATTATAAATGAACAGTTTATACACAGTCATACCACATGAATTCCTACTACTACTACTCTAAGCAAAGCTTAGCAAAGTGGTCCAGCTTAAAGTAATACTTATTTGAGTACTATTAATATTCCATATTCTTATTTTTAAGCTTTTGACATTTTATTTCCCTGGAAAACTCAGGTTCTTTTATACTGAGGGTTCTTCTCTACATGTGCATGTTGAGCCATTGACTGAAAGAAGAAAATTTTATTTTCGTTATCACTGAAGAGAAGATCTCCTAAACCATTTAGGCATAAAGTACAACTCTGATCTAAGATAAAGGTAACAGAGAAAGAATTTGATACCTAATTATATGATTAAAGTCTGGATTCCTTTAAACTGCCTGAAATCCATGGAATGTTCTGATTTTAATATTTATGCAAAATCCATAGTGCAATGAATTTCTTTCTTTTATTTTTTTTTTTAAATTAAAGAAATTGCTTATTATTTAACAAGAATTCTAGCATCTTCTTTAACTGAAATGTTTGGTAAGAGATTGATTGTATTGGACTGTTCAGCTGTAGAGAGCTCCAACAGTGAAAACTGTTAGAAGGCTTTGAAGGAGTATGTAAGCCTGATAACTGAAAAATGATGCTGTCTTTACTATATGTGTGTGAAGATGAGGTCTAACTTGAGGTCTAACAAGTATCCTTTGTCATTTCCAGATGTTTGTCCATTGCCTTTCAGGGAGTTTATGACTGATTACCTGTTTATCACATAAACTGGCCTAATCTCTAGACTGTGACATGACCAGTAGCATTTGTTATGTGACAGTATTGTACCAAGGAGAGAACATAGAATTTCTGAGGAGTTGCTGTAATCACTTCTTTTTGTGGATCAATGCAAGAGCAAATTAATTGCTTTGGATAAAAACAGGAGGTTGAACTACTTACAATATATTGCTTGAAGATTGCTGGGTTTTATGGCATGAAATATGGATGGTAAAAGTGCTGAAAGTGTTAGCATATTTTAAGGGGGGCGGACATCTCTCAGACACAAACCTCTGAAGATTCCTCAGCATCTGTAATAGAACACGAGTCGCAGACTCATCATATTGTGCACAAAATATTAAAAAAAATGGATAATGGAAGTGGAAGATTATAATTTAGCAGGCTTTGTCATAAACGATTTGGAAACAGATGTACTGTGGTGAAGACCAGGTTATACAATCCAAATCATTTTTCTTTCAGGCACTGAGGAAGGTTATATCCCACTTCATCTTGGACTTAAATAGTACAGATGCCTGAGTGTGAGGCAGTCAAGCCTTTTCATAGCTGAAGCTGGATTTTTAACTGCCATCATCATAAAAAAACCCTAAATGTCTGTATGGGAAGAAGAAAATACAATCTACAGAAGCCGGTGCTTTTTAGATTCCATGTGTCTTATGTATTTCAGTATTTACTTCACAAAACAATAAATGCTTAATTATGCTAATTATGTTTAATTATATTTATTGACTACGAGAATAGTTCACATATATGTAAGTGCTTAGATAGACAGATAGATAGATAGATAGATAGATGCAACATAGATATACCTCAACCAGAGATATTTTTTTTAAGTTGCCTTCTGTGTGTTGGGTTGCTACCCAAGAGCTTAGAAGCATTCCCTCCTCCTCCAGCAGCCTATTCCAGCAGGAATAAAATGAGTGAAGGAGTTATACTGAGTGGGAAGCAAAGTAGTGCAAAGACCATCATACCTATTTAAAACAAAACCAAACCAAACAAACAAACAAACAGAAAACCCCCAAACAAACCACACCCCCCCCCAAAAAAAAAAACCCTGCCAACATTGGACTGAAATAAAATTTAAATAGCAGTTACATCTTAGAGTGTCAGGAGGATAAAACTGAAGAAGAGATAGAGCCAGCTGCTATGTACAACATATCCATCCACTGTACGGCAAAGAGAGCTAATATTAGCACTGTTGGCATGAGCAAGATGCTGACATTTCATCTATGGAAAATTAATTACTTTTGGTGCTCCTTTTATTGACTAGCAAAGACTGCCACACAGGCATTTTCTAGGATGCAGCCAATATAAGTCTGATGGATTTTTCCCTGTATATGAAAAAGAAAATCAAAAAAATCCATGAATGAATGAACCTGAAGCAGGAAAGAATCCAGTGTTCAGCACACAAAGCTTGATCTCACAAGAGAAAAAAGAACAATGAAAAGAGGAGGGAAGAAATTACACTACACATATTTTTTTACACATAAGATGAAGAAGTCTTAGTGGGTTGACCTTGGCTGGATGCCAGGTGCCCACCAAGCTGCTCAAGCTCTCCCCTTCCCAGTGGGACAGAGGAGAGAAAGTAAGATGAAAAACAACTTGTAGGCTGAGTTAAGGCAGTTTACTAAAGCATAAAGAGGGAAAGTTTGCATATGTATAATCAAAAAGACAAAAAAGCAGTTTATTCTGTACTTTCCATCCGTGAGAGCTGTTCAGCCACTTCCTGGCAAGCTTCAGCACATGTAGCAGTTGCCCAGAAAGGCAAACACTGTAAATAACAAATATCCCACCCTGTCCCTTCTCCTTTCCTTAGCTTTTATATCCCAGCTGATTTCATATAGTATGAAAATGTTCAGTTCAGGTCAGCTGGTCTAGTTGTGTCCCGTCCTAACATTTTGCCCACCCCAGCCCCTTGCTAGGGGGTAGGAGGAATGTTGAGAGCTAGCACTGATGCTGTGCCAGCCCCACTCAGTACCCAAAGCACTGGGGTGCTATCAACATCTTTTCAGCTACCAGTGCAAAGCACAGCACTGAGGGCTGCGATGGGAAAATGAACTCCAACTCAGCTGGACTCAACACAGAAGTAAAAGAGACTATTCGGCAGATGTAAAGAATATTTTAGGTTGAATAATAGTTCAACAGCATGGGAACCATTACAGTGAAAGAAATTCAGACACGAGGTGATAGCAGGTTATTTACAGTGTTTCTTAAGGGACAGTGGACACAGCTTCACAGTAAAATCAATTATTGTTTGATAAAGCTGCTGGAGATTGCCATTTCCACAATCTTCAGGACCCAGGAGAGTTCTGCTTCTCCAGTCTGGCTGCTGCCATCCCTTAGTGCAGGCAGTAGACAGACAGCTTATTCCCACGGGCTGGCTCATAGTCCTTGAATTCCCCAAGAAGCTGCCAATTCAGTTCACTGAGCAAGTCACTGAGGTTTCTCCACCCGTTATTGTCCCTCTGACTCTGAGCAGGTCTTTGTTTATTGTAATTATCATGTTATCAGATAACCTGGCAAAGGTTGTGGAACACTTACTCCACACAAGTAGACACAATCACGCAAACTGAGGCGGTGACAAAATCAGCAGTGTTAATAAATATTGTTAACAAGAGGCACAAAAGGTGATTGCAGAGCTGATAGCCATGACTTTTGCTGCTGGAGAGAAGCAGAGGACAAGGGAGACCACAGGCAGGAGGAAAAGGATGAGGGCATATAAAATACATATACAAACTGAGAATACACAAAAAATTGAACATCTTAGATAATGTGCAGTGATGGCATCTTGAGTTAGAGAACAAAATAAACAATTTATATTCTAAAATATACTAAGGAACGAAAGAAAAGTACATAGAATTTAAAGATTTTGAGGGACATTACAAGGCTAATGATGCTAATGACAATAAGGTTCATGCTTTTAAGAGTGTTTCCTTCTCCTTGCAGCAGAAGGTAAAGGGCTGCTAAGTAATTTAATGTTTCAGTGAACCATACCATGACATATTCTCTGAAAAATGAGGAGGAAGAGAAGAAACACCATTTTTTCTTACATATATTTTCAGAAGAAATAAACCCCTAAACAAACAGATAAGTATTTAGTAACCTTTGCATATGACAAATTTTAAAGCCGAAGGACATAAATTGGGGAGTCATATGTGTATTATTTAGTAATAAACCTTCTATTATGGTACTGATTCTCTTTCCTTTATTTTCTCCCCTCACATGATGTACTGCATTTTCTTCTTCCTGTACAGACACTTAGGTTATTTGATGATGATAGCAGTTAAAATAAAATGAAATAGATGATTTTGGAGTCTTAGAATACACTAAAATAGAACCGGTGCCTGCAGCTATCACAACTTTTATTATTGTCTTTGTTTATTTTATTTTGCTTTCCCTTTACTTTTGTTCTATCACATAAACAAAATACTTTTAAGTGAAGTATAAGGAATTATGAATATCATATTAAGAATCTATGTAACCATGTTAGAATTTATGACTTTTACTGAGGGAATTCCAGCAAAATTGATTTAAAGTATCTTAAGGAGGGGAGCTGTATATATATGAAATGTCAAAATTATTTTAACTTTTTTTTTTTTTTTAATTTAGAAGAGTGTTAATGTGAGTTCAAAAATATAATTCTGGTATTTTCCAGGTTTTATAGAAATTATTAAGTATCAAAAGTCTCTCTTTATCTTCAGAAATGTTCATCTAATGAAAAAGTTCATGCAAAAAGAAAGAAAGAGAGAAAAAGTTCATGCAAACTTTCTGTTTGATGTGTAGGACATGTAAGCAAAAAATAATCTGCTTAGAAAGAAAGATTTTTTTTTTAATGAGCCATACAAAATGATTTAAAATAAAAGAAAGGTTCTCTGCTGCAGCAAATTACTTCTAATACATGAAACATTAAATTACATGAAAGGAAAGAAAACTAAAAGCATTTTTAGGAGTTCAACTACTTAGAAAAAAATTTTGAAGATAAAACCATAAAGAGCACAATAACAGGCATAGGCAAGATTAATTATTTTTGTTTCCTCAATGTCTTGATTGCTGATAAAGTTTAGTGCTCAAGAACATGTCAAACAAATAGAAAAAAGAAATTATGCCCAGGCATTATTTTCTACTTAGGTGCAGAAAATTAATGATTAGAAATTGAGTTTTCAGAGTAATGTCTTATGTATGCTGTAGCAAATTTCTGTAAAGAAGTCTTCTAAAACTGTGATTATTAAATAGCAAATAATTTTATACATGAAAGTTTGAAAATAATGCAACACAAAAAATTCCACATTTTAATGTGTTAATACCAAGTACTGGGATGAAAGATGCATATTTTCTCTTTTGTAATAGTACTTACTGTAGTGTCTAAATTTACAGGTATTGGCAGGTAAAAATGTTGCTGTGCCAGGAAACCCAAAATTTGCTGTATCTCTCTGAGTTATAATAGTTCGATCCTAAACTCTTGATTTTTCTTTGGCCAGAAGTTAGAAGACTAATGATAAACTGATTCATAAAGTGACAGTGGAAAGATACATTAAAATCATGCTGACAAAAACCCGTTACCTTGTTTTCACCCTACCAAACCAAATATGTTGTGGTGATTTTTCGGTGACACTCTTGTTGTGCAGATTTCAGCATCAAAGATGTTTTGAAAGCTCACTAAAAGCAGAATGCAACTGTTGTTCCAAAGTACTGAAGACTCTCAGTCACATGAGCATGGGTCACTTGGACCACTGCACTGCAGCAGCCTTGTAGTACTGAACCAGCAACTTCACAGAAGCCCATGTCAAAGTATCACCCCAGGGAAGAGCCAGTAAAATCATGTATTCAGTAGCATACCAGAAAGAGAAATAACAAACCTATATCAGAATAAGACAGAGACAGAAGATAGGATTTTCTTCCTGCCAAACATCATGGAGACATTCATAGAATAAATGTAGTTAGTCAACAAACAGATGTCTATAGATTTGATATCATCTAATCAAATTCAGATATGATAGTTATTCATGGGAACACAAAAAGTACAGAAAAAAGTGTTTGATCTCCTCACACAGACCTTCTCAACTTTTATTTTATTAATAGTGTTAGCCCTGACTTCAGACACCAGTATTAAATCATATATCTTTCTTGAAATTGTCACGGAAGTCATGGATCTGCGAAATCCCTAACACTACCCATTCTCAAGTCACTTTGCTGCCCTTCACTTTCTCATCAATTTTTTTCTTCTATTGGTCAGAAATCCACAAAGAACTCTTAAATCTTCATTATTTTGAGTACTTTCACATTTGCTGTGATTTTTATCCAGTTGGTTGACAAACCTAACAATTTGTGCAAAATGAAGGATATACTATGGATTATTTTACTACTTCTGCCATGAGCCTTTTCAACGTACATTTCATATTCTCATGTTTGCTTTTTTATTGTCCATGCTTCTTTTCTCTCTATCCATCGTCTTAATTTTTCTTTAATACCAACCTCCATTCATGCAGCCTTTTCCTACTTTTAACATAACTCTTAAATCCAGTGAGGTGGGTTTTTTTCCAGAATTTTTTTTCTGGTTTTAGAACATCTTGCTACCAATTTTCTTTCAATTTTTCTAAATATTAGCCTCCACTCAACACCTACCCTTCTTAAACTACTCTCTAATTCTCCAACCAACCTTTTACTTGTTTTGTTTTGATTTCATATTTGTAGCTGTGTGTCTTCATTATTTAGGGATCTATTTTGCTTTTAAGTAAAAAAACCTCTATAGACATTGGCTTTACCATGAAATTGGATGTCCATGCTCTTTTCTGATGCTTAATATTGTTTTCTGCATTCTTTTTGGACGTATGAAAATATTTTCTATATTCCTCAAGGAATCTGGTTCCACAGGACTCACCAAAGACATTTCTTGGAGACAAAGGAGTTTTAATAACTGTACAGGTCTGGAGAGAATTTTCAGCTGTGGAATTCATGATAATATCATGGGAGAAAAACTTATGTGCTCCCTCTCCCACTTTGCAAATATGATTTAAACTTGTGACTTTTAAAAAAATTCTTACTTTTACAGACAAATTAAAAATTTGAGTTTATAGATACAAAGAAAAAAAATTACTTCTGGACTCAGAGACAGATACTTTTAAAGTGCACTTAGCAAGGAAAGGGGAATATTAAGGGAACATGCAAAAAGAAGAAAGAAAGAAGGGAAAGGGAAGGCAAGAATAAGGGAGGGAAAGGGAAGGGAGGGGAAAGGGAATGGGAAGGGAAGGAGGAAAGAAGGAGAAGGGAAGGGCAATAATAGAAGCACCAAGATTTGAAAAGACTCAGAACTGGACACATTACTCAAGGTGCGGTTTCACCAGTGCAAAATACAGGGGAATGCTCACTGCCCTGGTCCTGCTGGCCACAATATTGCTGATACAGGCCAGATGTCATTGGCCTTCTTGGCCACCTGGACACACTGATGGCTCATGTTCAGCCGGCTGTCAGTCAGAACCCCCAAGTCTGTTTCTGCAGGGCACATTTCCAAGCACTCTTCCCTCAGCCTGTATTCCCTTCCAGCGCTGCCTGGAATTGTTTTGTCACAAGCGCTGACTTAGTACTTTGCTTTATTGAACCTCAAACCCTTGGCCTCAGCCCACTGATTCAGCCTGTCCAGATTTCTCTGCAGAGCCTTCCTACCTTTCAGCAGAGCAACACTCCCACCCAGTCCAGGGTCTTCTGTGAATTTACTGAGGGTGCACTCGATCCCCTCATCCAGATAATTCAGAAAGGCATTAAACAGGACTGGCCCCAATACTGAACCCTGGGGAATCTCAGCAGTGACCCTCCACCAATTGGATGCAAACAATTCACCATAATTCTCTGGCTCTGCACCTAGTTTTTAACCTAGTGAAGAGAGCACCTGTCCAAGCCACGGGCTGCCAGATTTTCCAGGAAAACACTGTGGGAGACAGTATCAAAGGCTTTACTGAAGTCTAGCTAGACAACATCCACAGCCTTTCCCTTATCCGCTAGGCTGGTCATCTGGTCATAAAAGTACATGAGGTTGGTCAAGCAGGATCTGCCTTTCCTAAATCAATATTGGATGGGCCTGGTGCCCTGGTTGTCCTGTATGTGCTATGGGATCATACTCAAGGTAATCTGGTCCATAGCATCGAGGTCAGGCTGATAAACCTGCAGTTCCCCAGATCCAACTTCCAGTCATCTGGAATCTTCCCAGTTAACTAGGACTGATTATTAATAATGTCTTGGTGAGCTCTTCTGCTGACTCCCTCAGTATCCTCAGGTAAATTCCACCCAGCCCAAAAGACTATTCTGACCCTCTGACAATTTAAGTGGCACAGCAGGTCACTGACTGCTTCCTCCTCTTTTACAGGGGGTCTGTTCTGCTCCCGGTTCCTGTCTATCAGATCAGGGGGTTGCTTGGCCTGGGGATAGCTGGTACTTCTCTTAAAGACTGTCAAAGAAGGCATTAAGTACCTCAGCCCTTCCCTCAGCCTTGGTAACTATATTCCTCTACTTGTCCAATAAAAGAAAAGTGTAAGATGATGTGTCTCTTGGCTCTCATGTCTCACTCTCTTCAGAGTTATCACTAATCAAGTTCTTCACCACATCATCATCTCTCCTTTGATTTTCCTCCTGGCAGACTAATTATCATCTATTACAAATGTAAATCAAGCTTGTAGCACTGAAGTATACTTAACATGTTGCATATACATGAACTGCAATATTTTATCAAGGATGCTCACTCCTAAAAATAATTTGTATGTAACATTTAAAACCTGCTCTTGGCATTTGAAGGACTCTTCTTCAGTAAGTTCTGCAGAACCCAGGGAGAAAATGGAACAACTAGGGGGAGAAATAAACCTCTCTCACTCTTTTTTAATGAGGGTATGCAGAATATTGCCATTTCTCTCCCTAGCAAGATGCCATGCTGAGAACTGGAATAGAGAGCTGTTGTCTAAAAATGTTGTATTTCTTTACAGGAAGATTTAAAAAACCCTGTTGGCTTTTTCAGGCCCTTAGTAAAAGAGCAATTAGCTGAAGTCTTTATAGTCACAAGTGCAAAGCTTTCTCTATCATGGATGAAAGAGAATTTTTTCAACTCAATGTGTTTCAGGGGCTGTAAAATGCATCCCTTGTCATTAGGGCAAAGGTTCTACAATTTTGTCTACTGATTTCAAAGTTAGCAGGATCATATTTCAAAAACAGTCAGTGATGTGTAGTTAGGAACTAGTTGCTTATTTCACCATTACAAGTGTTATTTACATGTGTCTTGAAAAAATTCAGTGTCCTTGAAGATACTAAATAACAAATACCTTAAAGAATCATGAAATTACATTAAATTACTCTGTAATACAGGTTTGTATGTTTTTATATTAATAGCTCACATTTTGGTTTTTTTTGGGATTTTTAGGGTGTTTTGTAGTTAAACAGACCCATTTACTATAGTTTATTGAGAAATTATTCTTTCACAGTCCAAAATAATGGAAACATTTCTGCTCAAAAAATGTCAGGATGTTGCCATTAGACATACAGAGGATAATTCACTTACAGGGATTCATTTTTGTCAAGAATTAAAGATGGTCCTAAGATCCGTTTTTGTTATCATGACCTGTCCCAGAGTTCCTGTTTGGCCTTGGACAAATCCTGGTGAACCCACGGTAGTGCCAGTTAAGCTTTGGTTTTGCTAAACCTGAGTTAATAACTGTTATTTTAAAGAAAGTTTTCATTTTCTCGGGAAAGTTCTTTCATGATTATACAGGCCACATTTTTAT
This sequence comes from Oreocharis arfaki, assembly GCA_013398015.1. NCBI lineage: Eukaryota > Metazoa > Chordata > Aves > Passeriformes > Paramythiidae > Oreocharis > Oreocharis arfaki. The sequence continues at coordinate 419,890 of VZRR01005959.1, forward strand.
TTTTCTCACACCGTCTAGCCAGTCAATCACACTGGCTTAGGTGAAGATTACATTAGATCAGCCTATCTGATCAAAATTCAGAGAAATATAAAACCTTCTGTAGTGCCAGATGAAAGGTTAGTTAATTCACTGGCTAGTGGATCCACTGCTTGGATAGGCATTTAGGAAACCTGGCTGATTCTAAGTAGTCTTATGGCCTCTTTCCTAAGCTCACGACTACCTAAAATTTCCGGATGTCGCTCTCCTCTATCCTCACTTTTGTAACCTACTGTTTTGAAGTCTCACAAATCAGAGAACCTGAGAATTCTTAGCAGGGTGCTTTCAAAGCCACAGGACCGGCTTTTTGAGAGAACACCGTATTCAGCTGTCTGGGGGGGAATTCAGACCAGAGGGATGCCCCAGTTACCCTGCTGAGGTGCCTATGTACAAGACTCAGGTGGTCAGGCACAGGAAGACAGATTTTTTTCTGCATAACATGGAAAGAGAGACACATGGTGGAGGTTTTCAGGTGCCTTCTCATATGACTACTTATGCATTTTACCCACACATTTTATCAAATAAAATGCACAAGCAAAATACACAGACGATTAAGAGAAGTGTTGTGCTCTTTGAGGGATATTTTATCCTTGAAACAGGAAATTGAAAAAACCAAACTTCTTTATATAGTCCACCACTGATAAACCTTAATTTCTTTAAGACTGAGGGTTTTTTCTTTGAGGAGAGAGTCATGGTTGTCGGTAGACTCTTCCTCAAGTACTCACTACATATCATGTGGGTGCAAGTTTTGAAGAGAATAGTCAGCTCTATTAATTAAAATTCAGTACTGCAAATATGCTTAATTTACAATCCCGTAGAAAATTATGCACAGTTGGTTCGTGTCCACAGATTTCTAAGAACTTCTTTGTTACACAGCTGCTGCAATTTTTATTTCTATTCAATGATTTCTTTCATAATAAACCCAAGCTTTTAAAGCAATTTGGTAAAACTGTAAAATGTAAAAGGACTGTAGCCCTCATAAAAACGCAGTGATAATAAAGAAAATTGCTGTGAATGATGTTCTGTCACGTAGGTGATAAAAAGGAATTAGAACCAAGTGCTTCATCGATTGCTAATCTAATCACAGAATCACCACTCTGCACTCTGGAAAGTAAGCAGCTGACAGTCTGGTTAAATCAGTATCATTATACAATCAGTATTTTTGTACCTTTAAATGTGAAGCAAACACAACTCTAATTGAAGGCATCAAGAAGAGAAAACCAAAGATTGTGGAAGGGTCCTAGAGAAAAACTTGAGATCCTGTCTCACAAAAGATTGTTTGGTCTTGAAGAAATTTTCCCTTTGGTATACTGACCACCCAGAACCCTTCAGCATTTATGAGGCTTGGGGTGTCCTGTGAAAGGAGCCTGACATGTCTGTATTGACAGTCCTGGAAGAGCTTCAAGCTCCTAAATCCTGATGTGTGCCCTGCCTTGACTTTGTATCACTGCGACAGCCAGGCGTGCAGCAGCCCTGCCCCCCAGGTCTGGTGTCACAGGATGGGAATCGCGAAGGGCACGGCACAGCAACCTCATGGTGCCCTGCAGTCAGCGTCCAGGGTAGCGCCCCAGAAGTTCAGAACTGCGCCTCCAGTGGACTTTTTTATTGATCAGCAGTTTCCTTGCCTCCTGGCTTATTTTCTTGTCAGAATTGTATAAGCTTCCTGGGAAACTGAAATATTTTATGGAGAGAAATGGAAAATTTTGCATGTGATTTAAAGTTGCTCTATAAAAATTGCTGGAAACCATAACATACATAGTACAGGATAAGAACTCTGCATTTACAAAAGATTGCTCTAGTCGTTGTAACAGGTCTTTCCTATCTCTTACCTTCAGGGTTCTGAGAAATGGGATTAATTTTTGCTTCTCAAACTGTGCAAATACCTATATTCTACCACGTTCTTTACTAAAGTTGTATCTTCACTAGAAAGCATATTTTAGATACCATTATATTCCAATAATATTTGACTCTTTTTTATTCTTATTTCACGAGGGAATTCACTCATTTTTTTATGTATAGAAAGAATTTTGCAAACCTTCCATCTGAAATATCCATGGTGATCTATTCAATATCATTACTAAGGACACTACTGCTTAGAGACTCATTGCTTTCTGATTTAAAGAATCTGCAAATGTGATGTGATATTTAAATGATACAGCACAGCCTGGATTTTCTTAATACATTTTATTTTACAACTGATTATTGACATAACCACTCAGTTGTCATTGTCATTTGTCTCCTATCAAATAAATTATGATCAGCAAAACAGCTTTCATTACACTGAGATGAAACCACATATACTGTATTTTTAGCTACTGAAGTATGTATTTTACTGTCAAGGCATATGTAATATAAACCAGAATCTCTTTAGCTACGGACTTTCCAAAATTACTGCTTTATAGGCTTCTACTCTTCTAAAAATGAGGAGTTTTTTCTTACTATTTTTTTTTTATTCTGGGTTTTCAATTTCAGTTGCATTAAGAAGCAATGTAATTCCTGCTCCCTCTTAATTTGTCTTGAAAACAACATAACAAAGCAAAAAGACATCAGGTGAAGACAATGGCAATTTTTGATATTAATTTAAGCAATATCACTATTTCTTAAGTAGTTGGTGTGCCTCTGAGGTGGCCATACTAGAAGGCAGCAAGACAAAAGGTCAACACGCTGAAAGGAAATGGACTATTAATACCTTGTCGAACTTCTGGCATTTCTGTGTTTTCTACCATAATACAAGCCTGGAAAGTAAATTGCTGAATAAATTCATGAAACTATTCCAAGTCTTTGCACTGAATGTGACTGTTTGACAAGAAAGTGAGAATACAATGAAGATCCATAATCTTAGAAATAACACTGTTGTGATTTTGAAAGATGAAAGATTTTCAAAGTAGGTCTGTGGCACTGTACCCCCTCTTACTGATCGCTTCCTGCCCTCTCCATGGGGTCTCCCTCCTTCCCCTGCCCCTAGTCCTGGCCACTCCTCGAGTTCTCCCTATTGGTTCCTGTATCCCAACTCCGCCCATGTACCGCCCCTGTGCCCTGAAACCATTTGCCCATGTGCTCTCCCCGCCCCACTGGTACCCGGGTAAACTGAGGCTCCAGGCC
>VZRR01005959.1:423121-506751 GCA_013398015.1 Oreocharis arfaki
AGCTGGAGCAGCGGTGCGGGGAGTCCGAGATGGACTGCAGGAGGGCAGAGAATCCCTGCCTTGTCCCAAGAAGCCCCCGCTGCGCTCCCAGGGAAAGCTGCAGCAGCTAAGCAACACCCAGCACTGCAATATAGGTCAAATAGCTTCATAGTGCATTTTGTAAATATAAGGAGTTGTGCAGAAGTGGAGAATAATTGGTAATGATATACCGCTTCCTACCATAGAATCACCCCTTATAACCCTATGATAACTGGGCAATCAGTGACATAAAAGAGATAAGTTTGAGTTTACATTAAAAAGATAAAAGAATGCATAAAATAAAATCCTGTAATTTGTATAGAAAAGGAATTAATTCAAGATGAAAAGTTGTCCATTGAAAAAAAATGTAATTACAAACTGGAATTTTAATTGAATTTTGGCTCTACAAACCAAACCAATCCTTAAAAGCAAAGTGTGCTGTCTCCTTCCATTACAACAAACAGCTCAGTAGGAGACAGGAAAAACAAATTTTTTTTCTTTCTTCTCCCTGATTTTCATGTTTTGTTGATATGAACTGTTTCTAATATGGAAAATATCCCTTCTGAATATATACTGTACTCACCTTGCCTTTGACAAGACAAAGTAAGGTCCTTTCCTTCGTCTAAGCATTCTGGATAGAAATAGATATGGTGTTGGCCTCAAATGTCTCTAAGTAGAAGGTTATTCTAAAAACAAATCAGTGAGTATACTTTGATAGCAGGACATTAAATCATTCTTCATGCTCCCTGGAGAAGTTTTGTTATGATTGTCATTTGTTTCAGACCCGTTTGGGATCTATATTGATGAAAACTTATTAACTCTTCTTGACCTCTTAAGATCTCAGTCACAGCAGCTAGCAGTAAAAGCCCATTTTATAATAGCAGGATATCCACACCCTACTAAACACTAATTGAACTCTCGTTGACAGTCTGAACAAACACAGTGACCACATTTCCTTCTCACCGTCAAAGCCTTTATCCTAGGCCTAAAGCACAGACACAGGTAGTGTTAATTGCATAAAACCTCTGTAGAATGCCTACAGTTTTTACTCTTTTGCTACAAATGAATGGTAGCAGGGTGGTGGAAAAAGTGGAAGGTATCTTTTGGAGATATTAAGATTTACTTTACAAAGGCAATCATTAATGAATGATATTTGCTCTTCACTATTTTCCCAGCAAGATATGGCTGTTTTAATGATAGATTTATAACAGTTTAAGCACCTTTTTTTTGTGTGTAATAATCTTCTTGAGGGACTCATTGCCATACATCAGCGAGGAAGTCAAAGCTCTACTAGTGCATTAGATACTGTCAGCAGAAGTCTAGTTCTCACCTCTGATTCCCAAGTCCAGAATTCTTAGAGTGTAGTCTAGTAACTGGGTGTAGTCTAGTACATGTCTACTACAAATTCATTACTACTAAAACATAATTTTTAATGAAAACTATAAAACCTTTATGGTAAAAGAGTAACATGTGTCCCTTATCACTACTAAACTAGAAGATAGGGCATTGCTGATCTAGTCAGTCTTCATCACATTTATTTCTGGTTATGGAAAACTATGTTACAAAAGATTACACTACATTAAAGATTTTCTGGTTCTGAGCAGTGTATGTACCTCCTGTCTCTTTATGCCTAGAGCATCTGTTAACAGGAATATTATCAACTCCAGCTACCTAAAGGCAGATTGTAAGGAATGCATTTGCAAAGCAATCTGGTGCATAAAATGTGCAGAATTTTCTCTGCCGTATCAAATCATATTTCTTCAGTTTCATTTCAAATTAATTTACGAATCACTACAGATAATGCAACAGTCTGAGTGCATGATCTTACAGGATACAAGTCAAGAAATAATACTTGGAGTAGAAATGTATCAACTATCTTTTTTTTTTTTTTTTCCCCTAAACAGCCGCATTCTGTGAACAAGACTGTTCAGATCAGAAAAACTTCGAGTTTTTTTTGTGAATGTGACAATAAATTTGTCTGGTGATGGAAGCAGTCAATATGGTGGAGGTCATGCAGATGCTGCCATCCAGAGAGATGCTGACAGACTGGAGAAATGGGCTGAGAGAAACCTCCTTAAGTTCAGCATGGCAAAATGCAGAGTCCTGTTCCATGCAGGGAAGACCCCTCAGCAGTATAGACTGGGCAGTGATAGACTAAGGAGCAGCTCTGGCAAAGAGACTGTGAGGGCCCTGGGGGACACTGAGCTAGGCACAAGCCAGCAGTGTGCCCTGACAGCAAAGACAGCCAGCAGCATTAATGGAAGCACAGTCAGCAGGTCCAGGGAACTGGTTATTCATACCTTTGCTCAGAGCTGATTGCACAGATTCTAATTACTGTGTCCTGTACAGGAAAGACATTGATAAGCCACGAGGGCAGACAGGACTGGATCACTTGCCTTATGAGATGAGGCTTAGGGACCAGGGCTTGTTCAGCCTGGAGAAGAGATGCCTGTGGGGCTCCGACGAAAAATGTGTATTTGCCCATGGGGAAGTCAGAAAGGAGACAGAGCCATGTCCTTTGATAGAGAATCATAGTATCATGTAGGTTGGAAAAAACTTTTAATATCATTAAGTCCAGAAGTTAACTTATGACTGCTGAGTCCACCACTAAGCCATGCAGCACGGTGGGTGGATAAGAGTCAGTGGGCACAACGTGAAACAGGGAAGTTTCTGAGTTTAAAGAGAAGCCTTTTCCCAATGAGGACACCAGGTCAGCAGAGCAAGTGGCCGAGACAGATTCCACTGTCTCTGTCTTTGGAAACTTTCAAGACACCCAGACAGAGCTCTGAAAAACCTGGCTTGATCTCAGAGCTGACCTTGCTTTGAGCAAGAGGGGTTTTTTGAGGTACCTTCACACCTGAATTGCCATTTGGTCCTATAAATAGGCTACAGAACTGCATTTTCAAAGGGGTCTTTGCTTATGTATCCAGTTGAGAGCATTTCTAAACTATTTGACTTGTGTCATTTGGCTATGCCATAGCATATTGCTGTGAAGCACCCACGGTAAATTCTAGACAACATAAATTTTAACGATTTTGAATAATCATTAAATAGTTATTTTACTTTTTCTAACATTATAGCAAAATCAGAATGAATCTAAAGTGTTTATCTGCTAACTTTTTGTATTAACAGTATTATAATTTTATCCCCATATTTCAGTGTTAACAGAGACAATGATGGACACAATTATTGCTATCAGTAACATAGGCACAGGCCAGTTAAACCACGTAACATAGGTGATCTGATCAATTCTATATAAGTAACCAAACAAGGCATCTCCTTTATTGTGTTACAGTGGTAACAGAACTGCACAGAATAAACTGTTTTCCTCTCCTTGACATGACCACAGCTGTGTGTGTTCAAGACCTTCTAGAAAAGAAAACCAGAAAGCTTTGATGCAAAAAGAAGTTTGGAGCAACTGGCATATATCCCTTCAAAATTTATCCAAGGGAAAAGTTATTCAGAACATCTGTTTTACATGTCCTGTCTCTTTTAATAATACCAGAACTCCAATGAATGGCTTAGCTAGGATGCACATACTGGATTACTTGCAACCTAGACACCAAGAATTGAATTTCATAACATATCAAACGACTTCAATAACCTTTTTAATGGTATTGTGTACGTTTTAAACATGAAGAGTTACAGAATTGCAATCCCTGAGAATAAAGAAGGAAAACAAAAAAACCCCAGGAATTACTCAAGACTTTCCTCTATATAAGCCCTGGACATCAACAAAGTATCAAGTATTTCACTAAGGTCCTCTTGGCCCACTCCAAGACGTCCACGTCTTTCCTGGAGGGAGGGGACACAGCTGGGACATCTTGAAACATTCTTTTTTTCCAGTTTTGAAGACAGAATTTTGCATGATCTTAAATGTTAGAGAATGATGAGATCAAGCAGGAAGCTGGGAGCTGAGTGAGAGAGACCAGCAGACGAGAAACTCATCAAGAGGCACAGTCCCACAGTATCTAACCAAGAGAGGAGGGCTGGGACAGGGATTGTGAGCAGGATATCTGATGATCAGACAAGACTTCAGTGACAAAGCAAACCCAAGGCTATGGGGAAAGTCTGTGCCATCAGGCCAGGGCCAGGACCAGGGCCAAGATGGCAGCCTAACTCCAGCTATGACTCAAAGTGCCTGCATAGAAATGCTGCTCCCACATGAAGCAAGGAAGGTGCCAGACAGGTTTGCTTCATGTCCGTCTCATCCAGCTCGTCTCAGACACCTGATGTATACAACAATGGTTGTACAGCCGCACTGCATCCATCCTTGAGCAGAGACTAACATGCACTCGGGAACATGGTGTTTTCATGGCCAAAACCAAGATTATGCTCTTAGCATTGTCTAGTTTCAGAAGGAAGCTGAGATTTAATGTAAACACATTTTTTTTTGCTAGAATATTACATTGTACAGAATAATATGATGTGGCACAGCTACATGACAAGATGCTAGCTCCCTGCCAAAACACATTTGACAAAAAGCTTTTTGCAGCTCATGAAAGCTTCCATCAATTCATACATTCAAACTGAAGGTATCATGGGAGACTTATTGGTATACAAATGCCTTGCACCTGTTCTTTTAATGGATACAGATGAGAACAGTGGGATGCTGGCTCTTATAATGCAGAGCAGAAGGTATTTACCTTACCTGGCACAAATAGCAAGCTATAGGATTTGTTGTAAGATTTAATGTACAATTTAAATAAAAAACAAACAAGCAAAATCTTAACAGTACCATAAAATGTTTCCTTTAAGTAAAACATATGTTTTAAGTCAGTGAACATACTTGATTTCCCCACCTTCCTGAAAGCACAGTAAATCACTTGTCACACCACGATAATAATGAGTGATATACTGAAAGTATCTCTCACCAGAGAACATAGAAACCAGTGACAGATATAAGTGAGAAAAAAGAAACTGTGTACAAGAGCAGTAAACTACATGACAGCCATAAAGATGAGCACAGAATAGTTGTTTCCCTGGTTATATTTGTATGTATAACTTATATTTAATTATTTATGTTATCCTTCCTTCATTTTTTGCCATCTTGGGTACCAGGCATTCTTCATTACATCTACATTTCAGAAATAAGGCAATTCTTTATAACCTCTGTATTTTACTTTCTAGAGTTTTACAGAAGTCACTGACAAGTCTTTAATCTCTGTTAAAGGGGAGCTTTACTTGGTACGGAAGAGACATGGAGCTCCTGGACCAGGTCCAGCAGAGGCCAACAAAGATGATGAAAGGATTTGAGCATCTCTTACAAGGAAAGGCTGAGGGAGCTGGGCCCATTCAGCCTCAAGAAGAAACAGCTGAGAGGAGACCTCATCAATGTCTATAAGTATCTGACGGGAGGGTAGCAAGAGGATGGTGCCAGGATTTTCTCAGTGGTGCTGAGCTCTAAGACAAGGAGGCAATGGGCAGGAAATGACGTACAGGAAGTTCCACCTGAATGTGAGGAAGAGCTTTACTTTGCGGGTGACCATGCACTGGAACAGGTTGCCCAGAGGGGTTGTGGAATCTTCCTCACTGGAGATATTCAAGAACCATCTTGATGCAATCCTGTGCTATATGCTCTAGGCTAACCCTTCTTGAGCAAGGAGGTTGGATCTGATGACCTACTGTGGTCCCTTCTAACCTGACCCATTCTGTGATTCTGTTCGGAAAATTGGACACATTTTTATTTGAAATTATATGTATTTGTGACACTATTCAACTGTAATGCTTATGAAAATCATAAATTAAGGAAAAATTTACATATATTTTGAGGAATTTCTTCAGGTTTTGAAGCTACAGACTTCCTAGGCTTTTGGTTGCTCAGCGAGGTAGAAGTGTTGCACAAAGCTCTGAAGTACTGTAAGCGTTGTGTCAACCATGCTTTGAGCAGGAGGTTCAATTCTAGACAGCTTCTAGGTTCCCTTCAAATTTTATTGATTTATAATTTCAAAAAACATTTTTCATCACCATTGCTATTTATGTGGAGTCCAATTAATTAATCACGTCTATGACAGTTCTAAGGTTAACAAACCTTTCTTTAAAATGGATAGGTTGGTTTGGTTTTTTTTCACTAAAGAGAGTAAACTATAAAGGGGGAGGCAATTATCAAGCTGTTTCTATTACAGGTATTTTTCAGGATGTCCTGAAACTTCTGAAATCTGACTTGCAGGTATAAGTTTATATCTGTAACTTTTTGTGCACTGAACTTATTTTGAAATGGACACATACATATATAATTTTAAAAATAGATTTTCTATACAAGGCAAAATGGCACCCTAAATATTTACTTATTTAGACCTCTAATTTGGATCTTTGTTTATTATTCATGAAGTCAGAATCATAATGGATTAGGTACAGTTGAAAAAACTTTTCACATACAATTTCATACAATTTGATTATTTAATTTTTTCCTGTTTCTGTTGACAGAATTTGTTATGAAGTTCTTGTTTTCAAATATGTTTGCCTCTACTTGACAAGCAGTTTGTGAGAAAGCAAAACAAAACACAAGGCAAACACCCTATTCCTTTCAGGTGCTCTTTATTCAAGAGAAGATGTTCTATCTGTGTAATATATTTTTCCACCTGAAATGCTTGTGTGAGGAGCCAATTCAGCCATTTTAGTTTGCCTCAGCTCTGGTTGTCAGGGCTGTCAGAGGCATGTGAGGGGAGGGAGAGTACACCAGGAGTGGGGGAAGCCTCATCTCTGGGGAGACTTCACCTGGCAACACCCCACACGAGGCAGGCAGTGGGAGACACTATGGGGGAACTTCTCCAGCCAGGTCATGAAGAGCTCTTGACCAATGGACGGCACAGGAAGATTGGACTGGACCCGTTGTTCCCTGTTAGTGGGCAGGCTCTGGGAGGGGCTGGAGGGTATAAAAAACAAATGCATCAGGGCTCGTCTCTCTCTCGTGGGGGCAGGGGCTCTCTACTGTTTACTGAGGCTCGCTGGGGGGAACTCGCTACTGATTGCTCGCTCACTGAGGTTCGTTTCGGTTCGTTTGCTGGCCCACTCGCCCCGTCCTTTGCTCTGGCCCCAGCCTGCCTGCCTTCTGGCTCTCCTGCCCTCTCTGCTTTGCTCTCCCACCTGCCCTGCCTTCCTGTGCCCCTGACCACCTGCCACTTTGCCCCGCATCCTTGCCTGGACTGCCCACTTCACCCCCTGCCGTGCCGATCCAGCCGTCACTGCCCACCTTGAAACCCCAATCCATCCGGTCACCGCGACCCTCTCCAGGGTCCTGGTCCTTCTGTCCGAGCGCCCCGCTCACTGCGTGTCCGGTGCCATCGCTGCGGGAACTGCGCCTATGGAGCTGCGCCTCTCCAGGAGCTACTCAGGCTCGCTACCCAGCCCGTCTGCCGGCAGGCAGCGTGCCCAGCCCCTGACCGCCGCCCAAGACACTGACAGCACTGCCCCGATTCGCTGGTGGTAAAGCCCTCTTTTTCTCTCTGTCCCCTCTCTCTCCTCTCCTCCAGTCCTTTTCCATTTTCCTTTCTTCTTTTCTGTCTCTTCTAGCTCTCTTTCACTCAGGCATCTCTGTTTCCTTCCCGTTTTTGTTACCAATAAATGGTTCTCAGATACAAGGTTTGCCTCGCTTGGTTTCATTTCATTCCCGGCCATCCATTTTTAAAAGAACACTTTGCTGTTCCCCGCAGTGGAACGTGACAGCATGTATGTAATTAAATGACCCCAGTTACACATTTGGCATTTGCCTTAACACTCACACGAGAAAACATTCTCTTTCACAAGTATTTGCAAACAAAAATCAGAAGAGGCTGCAACGCTAGTCAAAAAGAAAGTACAGTAAATCTAATTGCATTGAGGACTACGAAAGTCACAATATAGTGGAAGATACGTCTCTGTGTGGGGTTCTCAAAACCTAAAGATGGGAGATGCTTTGGAACAGATTTAGGCTCTATATGATGTGTACATAGTTTTTTCTATTGTTTAGTAGAGACCAATAGGTTACAATGGAGGATGGTTGGGAAATTTAGAAAGATTTTCTTATTCTTTCCTTATTCTGTGGGAGGCAGAATAAGGAAAGGCTTGCACCGCCAGCCTAGTTCAGAAGCCAATAAATGGTGAAGACAATCACACCTAGTCATGTAAACACTCCACCTGGGCTTTCAGCTGCACCATGAAGATGAAACCCAAGGTGGAAAAACTATATGTTGAGACTGGGACTCAATTGCATTCAATTTGGATTTTTTTGGTGAAAACCAACATTCAATATGTGTTATTACTGGCTACTACATGATTTTTCTCTCTTGATATTTTAATAACTATTTCTATTGACATAGATGGATTTTATGCATAAAAAGTGCAGAATTTGTCCTTTTGAGAAAATAGCTTGATGTTTTCTTAAAGGTATATGTTTAACATATGCAACAGAGAAAGTATTGTAAGAAAGAGAGAGTTTTGTTTCGAAGGTCCCTAAACAAACTAATTGGAATCCAATTTGTTTTTAAATGATTATGTATATCTTTCTTCATTAAAGATGAAAGCAGATAAATAACAAATTTTCATTACAAACCTGTTACAGAGTAAAGTGTTGATTCATGGTAGTGATGGACAAGACACACTGAAAACTTTGACAGGGGCCTGCTCTGGCAGAAGGTTTCTCAGCAGGGAAATATGGGCATANATTTCATACAATTTGATTATTTAATTTTTTCCTGTTTCTGTTGACAGAATTTGTTATGAAGTTCTTGTTTTCAAATATGTTTGCCTCTACTTGACAAGCAGTTTGTGAGAAAGCAAAACAAAACACAAGGCAAACACCCTATTCCTTTCAGGTGCTCTTTATTCAAGAGAAGATGTTCTATCTGTGTAATATATTTTTCCACCTGAAATGCTTGTGTGAGGAGCCAATTCAGCCATTTTAGTTTGCCTCAGCTCTGGTTGTCAGGGCTGTCAGAGGCATGTGAGGGGAGGGAGAGTACACCAGGAGTGGGGGAAGCCTCATCTCTGGGGAGACTTCACCTGGCAACACCCTACACGAGGCAGGCAGTGGGAGACACTATGGGGGAACTTCTCCAACCAGGTCATGAAGAGCTCTTGACCAATGGACGGCACAGGAAGATTGGACTGGACCCGTTGTTCCCTGTTAGTGGGCAGGCTCTGGGAGGGGCTGGAGGGTATAAAAAACAAATGCATCAGGGCTCGTCTCTCTCTCGTGGGGGCAGGGGCTCTCTACTGTTTACTGAGGCTCGCTGGGGGGAACTCGCTACTGATTGCTCGCTCACTGAGGTTCGTTTCGGTTCGTTTGCTGGCCCACTCGCCCCGTCCTTTGCTCTGGCCCCAGCCTGCCTGCCTTCTGGCTCTCCTGCCCTCTCTGCTTCGCTCTCCCACCTGCCCTGCCTTNTCCTGTGCCCCTGACCACCTGCCACTTTGCCCCGCATCCTTGCCTGGACTGCCCACTTCACCCCCTGCCGTGCCGATCCAGCCGTCACTGCCCACCTTGAAACCCCAATCCATCCGGTCACCGCGACCCTCTCCAGGGTCCTGGTCCTTCGGCCCGAGCGCCCCGCTCACTGCGTGTCCGGTGCCATCGCTGCGGGAACTGCGCCTATGGAGCTGCGCCTCTCCAGGAGCTACTCAGGCTCGCTACCCAGCCCGTCTGCCGGCAGGCAGCGTGCCCAGCCCCTGACCGCCGCCCAAGACACTGACAGCACTGCCCCGATTCGCTGGTGGTAAAGCCCTCTTTTTCTCTCTGTCCCCTCTCTCTCCTCTCCTCCAGTCCTTTTCCATTTTCCTTTCTTCTTTTCTCTTCTAGCTCTCTTTCACCCAGGCATCTCCGTTTCCTTCCCGTTTTTGTTACCAATAAATGGTTCTCAGATACAAGGTTTGCCTCGCTTGGTTTCATTTCATTCCCGGCCATCCATTTTTAAAAGAACACTTTGCTGTTCCCCGCAGTGGAACGTGACAGCATGTATGTAATTAAATGACCCCAGTTACACATTTGGCATTTGCCTTAACACTCACACGAGAAAACATTCTCTTTCACAAGTATTTGCAAACAAAAGTCAGAAGAGGCTGCAACGCTAGTCAAAAAGAAAGTACAGTAAATCTAATTGCATTGAGGACTACGAAAGTCACAATATAGTGGAAGATACGTCTCTGTGTGGGGTTCTCAAAACCTAAAGATGGGAGATGCTTTGGAACAGATTTAGGCTCTATATGATGTGTACATAGTTTTTTCTATTGTTTAGTAGAGACCAATAGGTTACAATGGAGGATGGTTGGGAAATTTAGAAAGATTTTCTTATTCTTTCCTTATTCTGTGGGAGGCAGAATAAGGAAAGGCTTGCACCGCCAGCCTAGTTCAGAAGCCAATAAATGGTGAAGACAATCACACCTAGTCATGTAAACACTCCACCTGGGCTTTCAGCTGCACCATGAAGATGAAACCCAAGGTGGAAAAACTATATGTTGAGACTGGGACTCAATTGCATTCAATTTGGATTTTTTTGGTGAAAACCAACATTCAATATGTGTTATTACTGGCTACTACATGATTTTTCTCTCTTGATATTTTAATAACTATTTCTATTGACATAGATGGATTTTATGCATAAAAAGTGCAGAATTTGTCCTTTTGAGAAAATAGCTTGATGTTTTCTTAAAGGTATATGTTTAACATATGCAACAGAGAAAGTATTGTAAGAAAGAGAGAGTTTTGTTTCGAAGGTCCCTAAACAAACTAATTGGAATCCAATTTGTTTTTAAATGATTATGTATATCTTTCTTCGTTAAAGATGAAAGCAGATAAATAACAAATTTTCATTACAAACCTGTTACAGAGTAAAGTGTTGATTCATGGTAGTGATGGACAAGACACACTGAAAACTTTGACAGGGGCCTGCTCTGGCAGAAGGTTTCTCAGCAGGGAAATATGGGCATATTGGAAGAAGAAAGTCTGCTCCAGCTGGTCAGGATCCAGATTTGTGTCATTCCAGCCTAACAAGAATTGTCCCTGGCTCCCTTGAGGTGGGGGACCAATTACAGCTGGCCATTTCTTCAGCTGCATAAATGATCTCTTGGTAAACATAGTTAATTAATAGAATGACTCAGTAAATATCTACTCCTTGACATGATAGACAAATAAAAATATTTCCTTTTGCTCAACTTACATTTCATCTTTCTACCTTAAACATTTTGTTATGATTACCATTTTCCTGGTAGCCCTTGTCAGGGGAACCACTTAATTGCTACTCCAAAGATTTTCCAACCTTTTCAAACAGACAGCTTTAAGGTAACTAGCTACCACAAATCCAACTTTTATTGGACCATAAATATAAAAAAAACTTTTCCAGCTATGAGACTGGAGAAACTCTCTTTAGTCTGATCTTGTAGAGTTTTGGGGTTGTTTTCTTTATTATGGCTTGTATTTTTTCCTATTTTTTGGGGTTTTTTTTGTTTCAGCTCCAATCAGCCAATTCAGGGCCATTGTGTTACATAACTCACATTTTTTTCAGTTCACTTCTTCAGTCACTTAAGTAAAACGTATTAATGATATTATTAATGCTAACAAATTTTATGGGATTACTTATGTGAGTCATTTTAGACCAGTGTTATAAGTGTTCGAAGGACTCCCTTATACACAAGTATTTAACTGTGTACATATGTATGTATACAAAAAATATATAGTTATGTATACTATATATATGCTGTATATGTACTCAATATAACTACACATGCATTTGTGTATAACTATATAGATAGTTATATACTGCATCAAATACCTTCATATTAGGCTCTTTGAACCAGATACTGGAAGGATAAATTTATGTCTGGACTCACTCCCCAGTGAGAGAAAAATTGCCAGCATGATTACACAAGATTGAATACCAGCAGTGAGACACACCTGTAACAAGTGCTAGAACATACCGCCTGCACCATTACTTATGTCCTGAGTAGAAAAACAGAACAAAATAACCTTAACAAAAAGACCTTTTTGCCTCTTGCCAAGGGATTTCAAATTTTTTGAGGTTGTCATAAACACAGAATTATTTCTTTGGCTTGCTGTCTCCTAGGTTACATGTGAATTTACACTATCAAGAGGGTTCTTTGCCACTGTCCACCACATTTGAACTTCAGCTATTTGCATACATTGGCTTTCACTTCCCTGTCTTCTTAATGCCTTCTCATGTGTCCCTAGACTGTCCCCAGGGTGAGTTCTGGGATTCAGAATGGTTAGTTTTCACGTGACAAGGGACACTTAATTTTGCAATGATTTAATTGTTTATTGAAAGATGAGTGCAAGCCTAACACGTCTCTGCATTTATGAGTTAATGGATTTGAACCTTTCTTTTAACTCTATCTTGTACATACTTTTTATTTACTTTTTTTGTGGTCTTAGTCTATATTTGATACAATTTTATATCAAAGTATTTTAACAAGTATAATGCTATAATTTAAACAAAAATGCAAATGCAATATTGAAATATCAGTCATGAGTTAAGAAAATGTATGGCCAGAGAGCTATATTTAAAAGCACATACTTATTGCAAATAAGCAAACCCCAATTCTTATTCTATGTCTAAATTTCTATGAGCAGCCTTCCTCAAAAGACTGAATCCCTGCTTCTGAACATACCTAACAAACGTCATAAAAACTGAGTGGTTGGAGGTTTAGCTGGCACCTAAATAAAACTGGGACCCAAAAGCTTGATTTTTCTTTCACTTATGACAATCATTTCTTTTTCTAAACTCTTTCATCCCCCTAAAGCAACAATTGTAATGAACTATGGTATAAAACATTATGCCCATCTTGAGGATGAGAAGGCAGGTGTGCAAAATAAGATAAAAAATGAGCTAATAGAAGCAGGGGAGGAGTTAAAGTGTGGGATTGTACTGACTCTTTTGTAGAGTTACTTGAAACTTTTCAGACTGCTTCTTGATTAAAATATGGATAAAGTACATATTACTACAGTAAAAAATATGGAAATGTCTTAAAGATTCAATACCAAGTTGCATATTACATGGAAAGTTATATTTATGCCATTGGAATTTCCAGCAATATTCCAAGGAAGGTGTTGGTTTTGGTGAAGAGGTCAGTTTATCTGTCTGAAATGCATTGGTACAATTTCCTGTTGTACTCTAGGTTTTGTGCACAGTGCTTGCACCAATTCCCAGATAAGACTTAATCTTGCTAAATGTATGGGACAAATGAAGAACAGCTTGCAGTAGTATCATACTATACAGAAAAAAGGGCACTTAATATCATTCAGGAGAATGCTGAAAACAATTCTTTAAATAAAGCAATTAGTGCTCATTATTAAATTTCAGTTGTTTCACACATAAACATCTGCTCAGTAGCATATAAAGACAGTTATGAAATATTCCTTGAACATATATTTTTTTGTGAACCTCTAATGTAACGAAACCTACTGGAACTAGTGGCAGTATACATTCTCTGAAAAAAGAACAAATTATTTAAACCACTTTACAAGCATATCTGAGGTTTTTTTAAAAAAATCTTATTTATTTTTTATCCTTTTTTAGTCATTTTTAAATTTTTTTAAATCTTTTTTATAAGTCTGTCTGGTTTGAAAGAAGTTTCAGATAAATGTGAATTTGTTTTAGTATAATTGATCTTATTATATAAGAAAAAATATGCAAAGATAAGAAGCAGTTTCCTTTGAGCAGTGTTCATGATTCAAAACTCTCTTGCTTTACATCCAAGGTCCACTGTACCATTATACCATCCTAACCTTGCCATATGAGAAGGATTATATACCTAATAAAAACAAGTGACTGGATAATGAGATGTTTTGGTATGCACTAGAATACTCTATGCAGTGACTATTACACTTAATTTTGATGCATTTTCTTTTCCCCTAGCTTAAAATGTAATGACCTTTGTAGCACAAAGTTTTCAATAAGCAAAGGAAAGTCAGGGATTGCTCTGTAAAATCGGTGCTGAATCTTATATTTACAGGGAGGAAAATCCTCCAGTGAACACTGCTAGGTATAAAAATGCTCTGATTCTGATAGGAAACCACATTTTTCATTCAGACATTTGCTGTACAGATGTATAATCCAACTGTTAAAACAGCATGGATGTCATGAAGAAATTCCTCAATTGATAAGGGATGGGGCAAATCTGCCAGAAGAGTCCCACCCACAGAAAATGAATAGGGTTCTTGAAACAAGTTCAATGACTTAGTCAAAAAGAGAGATAATTTTCCCTTTGATCTTCAGTCTGTATTTTTTAAATTATGATTGCTATGAAATTGTGATTAACTAAACATGCCAAGAGCTCTTCTTCTTTGAGTATGATTAGTCTAATGGCTCTTTGTCATTTCAATTTCACACAAAAAAAGGAAACTTCCCAGATGACTAGAAGAAAATAAGGAAGTGTCTGAGAATACAACCTTATCTGAGTATGAATTATTATACTATTTCTCTTTGGAAATTAATATGAACGGAGTTTATTTTAGTGCTCTCTTGATTATGAAGGCCTTACATGTCAAAATGTTGAAACAATAATAGCTTTTTCTTTTCAGCTGTATTTGGAATGTGTGAAGCAGTTTAAAACTTTTTTTTATGTTCTTTCTTTCATTTACATATAATTTCTGGACATAATTTTTTTCTCCTGATTCAGATATAAATACCCTGCTAGATCAAAATTATTAAAAAGTTTATGCTATATGTGCTAATTTTTATTTTAAGTAAATTTTCTGTGATTGATGGATAGAAGTCTCATGACAAGCAGCCTGTGGATTTTTTAGAATTTAATACTACGCATATTTATTATAAAATTTTAAACTTCACTATAATTTTCAAATAGAAAATGAATTTGAACATTCAATCTTGCCTAGAAAGAATTCACCATCATCTTCTATAGATAAGTCCTTCTATAGAAATAATGGTATTAAGGAAAATCTTTAGCCTGGGGAAGACTTTCAGAAAAAGGTTTCTAATAAACCATGTATTCTACCAGGACCTATAAGGCACAAACATAGACAAACACAAGATCTGAATAATCAATCTATTTGTTTCAATTACTCCATAAAGTTATTGTGATTTCTAGTTGACAGTTATTCTCAATTCTATTATGTGGATTGTGGATTCCATCAAATGTTGCAAATCGAAAGAAAAATATGAACAATGTTCTTAATTGTTTCAGCTTACTTAAGCATACTGAACTAATAAACAAATAAATGTGAAGCTTTAATTGCCTAAAACTTGTCTTTAATATGCACTTGTGGTCTGCGAGATGTCCACCTCAATTTCACAGAGCTTATTTTATCTAGCTAGGTGGGTGAGTTTTACCAATCACCTCTACTGCTGGGAAGTAGAGGTTAATTACAAAAGGCAGAAGTATTTTTTGAAGTGCTCCACTTCCTTCAAGATTGTTCACAGTGGCTTACCAGCCTCACCATCCCTCAGTACAAACTAAAAACTGAGTGTGTCCTATAGGAATTCACTTTAACAAAGCAGTTAATCTGTTAGATTCCACATCTGTGGCACATAATGAGGATTTTTTTATGAGAGGAAGAGAGAGAAAGAGAGCTAATATGTTTTGGAGGAATATTTATAATGATGAACTGGGTTTGGTAAAGTTTTTATATTAAGAAAATCAAAAATAAAATAGACAAGGGGGTGACACACATAGCACTTTTCAGAATAATTTCTCCAGATAATGGAAATGTATAACAGGAATTATTTTGATTTGGGGATGGGTTTTTTTACAATTTTGAAATATGTATATGTCAGAATGTAACTACTGAAGAATAAAATCAGTGCAATTTGACTAGTTGTAAAAGTTAAGTGTTAAATATAAAAGGCATTTCTAACTTTTCAGGGGACAGGTAGACTTTTTTAAGAAGAGGATTTTTGTTTGATAAATGAAGAAATAATTCATCCTATTAACACTAGAAGATGAGAGGTGAAATAGCATAAAAGTGTAATCAAACAGTCAGAAATAATGCTAATGCAGTTCATTGTAGTGGTTCTCACACTGTGCTTCATGGTCACTGGAGATATCACTGATCAAATTTGCTAACTTGGCTCTTTCCTTTTCCCAGATTGCATTAATTTCCAAAAATATTTTTTACTAGTAAGCAGTACCTTTAATTAATCCAGTGATGTGATGTCATTATGAATGACATATACATGTCATTTAATGAATGACATATACATGTCATTTTAGCACATATGAATGGCTGAGGGACACCAGTTGCAAAATTTGGTAACTCAAAGAACAAAAGCTTTCAAAGTTTTTTGAGTTTCATGAAGTCTAGTAGAAACTGATTGGGTAGATATGTTCCTTTTAATGAGAAATTACCTTTTTTTACAAGTCGCTAGGAGATAGCTTGCTATAAGATAGTAACCTCATTGAGGAAGTTTTTCTGACAATAGAACATGTATTTTCAATATAATTCTATTAATATGTTATAACTATGCAGGTTGTTTCTTGGAATATATTATTTAACTATATTAAAGGATTTCCTTCTGAAGTTTATTTATCACCCGTTATTAGAATAATGTATATACTGATACATTTCAAGCCATAATATGTAACAAAAATGGCATAATAGTTCAGGAGACTGGCCTGACATTCTTGATCTACCTGACTTCTTGTTTTCCTGCTCAGGTATTCGAGAGCATTTATTGTTGAACTTAAAAGGCTCCTTCATCATATAAACTTATGGTATTTTTCTTCCTTTAGGGAATTGTCCTCGTAATCATTTTGTTCCAGGAAAAAATAATGTCTGCTTCACACCCAGTAATAAATTAAATATTTACTGACATCTTTGAAAAGAGGTTAGTGTGTCTGGTCCTGAGCCTGACACTGGCACAAGAAGAGCTATAATATAAATAGATCCTTGCAGAAGTACACAGTGACTTAAACTACCTGGGAAATCAGCTGTTATAGTAAGCCCACTCCATCCCTGCCGTGCTCACGCACTTACAAATGAGTAAACATATCCATCTGGCATGTTGTCAGCTGAGAATACTTAGAAATACAGGGCAGATATTCTTCCAACCCTGATTTCCCCTGTTTCTACTAACAAAAATCAGAGAAGGCATGCAGACATTTAGATACACTATGAGCATCCTGACAGGTTCAGAATAAACCTTCAAGGTCTTTACAAGATCATAAAAATGTAAAATAATTTAGATGGGAAGGCATCTCTGGAGGTCCCATGCTCCCATCCGTGTCAGGATACTCATAGTGTATCAAAGCAAGAGCAAACTTCAGAAGTAGATCAGACGGCCTAGAATCCTTCTCAGTTAAGCTTTGTGTATCTTGCACAATTTATGTCTCAACACCTCCTTTACATCTTACTATTTCTCTATATTGACACTTTATTCCAGGTGCACATAGACAAACTCAGGTGTAAAATTCAGTAACAGGGACGTCTGACACCATTTGATATGATCTAGACATGACACCTGTTTCCATCTGCCAGAAGAACATGGGTCTCTCACAGGTGCTGCAGCCCTGTGTGGATGGCCTGAATAGCATAAGTGCCAGTTCCTGTCTTGTCAGTGTAACAAAGTCATCGTATTCAGCCTAATTTGCCGATCTAAGATTGAAGTATTTAGAGCTAGATGTCTAAGGAATTAAAACAGTAAGTTCACAGAAAAGGTTTTTTTCTTTTCTTGAATATCTATGTCAAGATGGGTGAATCATTCCTTCATTAATACGAGTGGTCTCATTACACTGCCTAACTCACAGGTGGCCAGGATAGGTAAACTAAATCCCATCTTGTACGACCTACATATGTCAGGAACATTAGCTTAACTCCTACACATGGCTTTGGAAAATCTTCTTGAGATATGGCACTAGAATATAATTTGGTTTGTGTTTTGGATGTATTTATAGTGACAATTTTTGCTTGGATCTAAATAAGTGACCAAGATTTATTTATTGACTGATTGATGGAGATAACACAGAGTCTCTGTGATAAGCTTTGGGGTTTTAATCATTATTATATACAAACAATAACCTTCCTTAGAAATGCCTTACAGAAACTTTTAATAAAATATTTGAATACTTGCTCCCATTGCATGCTTTTATGAGATGCATATGCATCTCCTTATATGCAGGTTGTGTGCATTTATGTGATTTTTATTTAATGGGGGATGCAAACTATTTCTGCATTAATTTTTGGTTTCTGGTTTTGCCATTCTTGCCCCTTTTTTCACACAGTTATATGAATTTAAAAGGCACTTGTACATCTTGGATATACCATTCTGACTAAGTGGGCTACTTGAAAATATTTTAAGCATTGGGGAATTCAATTTTAATCATGCAAGGAACAAAGGTGTGCTCTTTAGGAACAAAGGTGTGCTCTTCAGAAGCTATTAGAAACCTGACATAGCTCAAGAGCTCCCTCTTCTGACTACCAAACACTATCAGAATGTTCAGTCTAAAAGAAAATCTGCATCAATTCAGAAAGGTAATTTAATGGCTCTGTGACTCTCGAAGTTTACATTTTTTACCACTATTTTTTTCATGTCCAGGTCAAACCTGAAACTGATTCTATAAAAGTCTTTTACTTTAAAGTAAACAATGCAAATGCCCACCTGCACCCCCCTATTTTTAGTAAAACATGCATTTATTAATGGCGAAAAGTTTTCCAAAGTGGTAGCAGTTCACTATTATATTATATATCGTTAAACCAGACAATAAAATACTACGTTTTATATATATATATATATATATATATACATATATGTGGTGGGACAGGACCATTGAAGCGTAGTAGGGAACAATCACTAGCTTTAAGGATCAATCACAAGCATCATTTTATTGAATGTGAAAATTGGGGGAGATTTTCAACTCTACCTACAGATATGGTTCCCATTGATGTTAGGGTGTTAGGTGATGTCAGAATGGTATAGGTGTTAAGCAATGTATAAGTATGCAAGTAATGATGAATTCTGGAGCATTGTTTTCCCCAAGCTAGAATACAGAATTCAATATTAGAATTTAGACTTCTGTTACAAAGCACATAGAGACACAAACTTCAAAACGGCAACCAGGACCAACAGGATAATCAGAAACAGCTGCCAACAGCCAGCACTCTTGTTAAGGTTCCATTCAAAGATAGAAACTGGGGAAGTATGGAGAAATTTTCATTCAAGTCTCCATGTGTTATTTATTCCAAGATGCTCTACTTGAGATACAGTGCCCAAAAACAGCTGTTAGCTCTAAAATCAAACAAAAGTCCTTTCCACTGCAAATGACCTTATTTTCTCGTCCTTGAGTTTAGGTTTTTTTTTTAATGATTAAAGTACTTCTCTAGTATGTAGGAGAGCAAGGCTCCATTCTTCCTTTCAGTAAGTCCTGAAGCAGGGAAAAGTAAAGAGATGTTATGCATACCCTATGTGGCTTAAGTACTAAATCCAGGAAGAACTTCCAGCCCCTGAAATCTTACCATAAATAGAGCATTTGACTCTTGGAGAGATTTCAAATGTATTTTTCTCTCCCTTCAGCTGTTTCAACATTCTTTCTTTGAAGTATCCAAAGCTGGAGGTCTGATTTGATATTTTCTCATTCTCTGTATGCCAAATTAAGTTTTACACACAAAGCCACTTGGAAACATTACATGCGTTGGTACTTAATGGTGAGAACTAGAAGCAGACAGTCTCTGAGAATAAATTTTTTCATGGCAGCATCTGCATAGTTGAAAAGAAATAGGTGGACACTTCTTTACTTTCTGGGGGTGGGGGAAGGGGAAGTCTACCATACTGAATCCATTCAGTCAAAATAATTACAAAAGTGTTTTCTTCTGAATGTAGAAACATGATGTGTGTGTCACAATATTCAACCACACCAGGATCAGCACATTTTTGTGTGTGTCCAAAAGGAGCTCCCTCATGACACTGTTGATTTAAATAAAGAAAACTAGAGACCTATGAGATATAAGAAACTCAAGCTGAACTACATTTTTAAAAAAAAATAATATAGTTTTAGATTCTAAATTTAGCTTGAAACACTACTTTTTTTGAAAGCATTCACAAGTTCATGTTGTTCGTTTGGCAGGTGTGAGCAAGGCTGGGTAGAGAATTTGTATTACCTTGTTAACACAGTGTTACACATCAGGAAACAAACTGTCTAATAAATCATTTGATCTATGGAAAGATTTACAAGTTCTTCTATAGTCAGAATCACAGCCTTACAGAATTCATAGATATATACATAAACATGTTTTCTTACAGAATAATATTTTTCCCTTTTTCCTACTGTTTAATATTCCTGACTATTTCTTTATCTGATCCTCAGCCTAGAGCTTCTATTGTTTATTTTCTTTGTTGCAAAAGATTCTGGCAACATATATATGTATATATAATAAACATATGTTTTTAAGGGAATTTTTTCTGTTGTGGGATTCTCTTAAGGTCTTTTTCTTTGGTGTGTTATTAGTTTCCTCAGTTCTAAAGACCACTATTATACCTTAAACCTTATATCTTAAATCTTTTTTTCAAATATTTATCAGTCAAAAAGGCTCAGCTATTAATTCCAATCTTAACACAGAGTTCTGAGACCTAGTTTCATCATCACCCTATTATTAGGCTCTTGCTCACCTCTAGAAATATTCAAGTTTGTTTTTTTGGGTTTTTTTTTGTTTTGTTTTTTTGGTTTTTTGTTGTTGTTTGTTTGGTTTTTTTTAATCAAATAACCACAATGGACTTTCTAAATGTTTTTGAAAAACCTCTGAGAGAATGTCAAAGGAATGACAGCCCACCTCAGTGAGCATGAACTCCTTTTGACACGCACTGCTCATTCAGAGTCTTACAGAAACTCCAGCAAATAGCAGATAAAAGGCAACAAATGTCAGCTTTTAATCCATCTTTTGGTGTCATTTTCTGCCTCAGATATCCTCCATTCCAATGCACACACAAATTTATTTACAGTGTTACCACCTCTCTTAGAATTAATCCTAGACATCTTGTGGAGAACAGAAGGAAGTGAAAGAAAGAAAATATAAATAGGCGGCCAAAAGCCACATGTTCAAGCTATCAAAAAACTAAACACACAAGCATGAATTCAATATTTATATTCACATTTAAAGAATAACTTAAAATTAAAAAATTTTTAAAAGGTAGGTATATAATAGAGAGGTTAGTATATATATATACGTATTTTCCTGAAATGAAGTCTCTTATGAGCTTAAAATAAGTATTGTTAACCACTGAATGATCAGTATTACAACCTTGATCGTGCTGCTCACACCGAAACCTCTCTATCTAGATATGAAAATTAGTGAGTTTGGAGTCTGAAGACACAAAGTTTCAAAAGAATGATTTTATAGAAATGTTTTTATTAAGAGTAAATTATTATTGACAACACATACTTTATGGGGAGAACTGTTCTGGACTAAGAAAAGACACTTAATTCATCATATTACCAATTATGTTCTGCTTTATAGTGTTTTTAGCAATAGAAACCACTTTTATAAATTGTTGCCTCAAGGAATTTAATTTTGTAAGGTGTCTTAGGAAGGTTTGGTAAGAGCTACTGCTTTGCTTGAAGTGACAATGACTCCTTTGGGGCACTGCATAAATTTATTATGAAACACTGTAATGAATTATAAAACTGTATTATGAGACTAAAAATTATTAGGGAACATTCATCACCTTCTTCTTCCCCAAAATCATATGGAAAATTGCAGCATCAGTATAAGATCTTGTGAATGCAGGATGCTTTGTATTAGAATGCATCATTCTGACATTTATTCCATTTATAATAGAAAACATAAAGTAGATAGTGGTCTTTGTGATTGCCTCTCCTAGCAAATCCTGAAGTACACAGCAATTTCATCCTTAAGCAATGCCCTTTCTCAGTCTTTTACAACATTCTGGTTTTACATTAAATGCTTGCACAAGTGAAGACACTTGATAGATACATTAACTCTACTCTGGAAAAATATGTTGGTTTTGCAGCCGACAGCTTCTGCGTATTGACACGTTGAGTTGAGAATAGTACAAATATCTCTTAGTGAAACTCCTCCATTTTACTCTGACTGTGATGTTGAAGTTTCACCGCAATCAATTAGAAAACTGATGCTACAAGAAAAACTCCTTTGAGATTTCCCTCTCCTCCCCGTTCAAATCTAGCAATTCTGATAATTTTGTGGGTTAGGCCAGTGTAGCACAATCTCTCTGCCAAGCCTCATTGTTTCATGTCACAGAGAAACTCCAGCCTGCTGTTGGCAGAATTTGTCTCAACGGCAAATATAGTAATTAGTGCAAACTTGTGATACAAACAACCCATCCCCCAGTTCAGTGGCAGACTTCCCCTGGTCTCATTCTAACTGAACTACCAAATAAACTACAACCACCTACTAAAAGGCAGCGCTTTCTGGTCATAAAGCAACTTTGTATCTCATTAAAGTATTTCTCAAACCCACGTCAAGGCAATTCCTATGACAGGAATAAAAAATTAAGAGCTTAGCAACAGTGGTCTCAGAGATATGTCTAAACCAATATACTTTGAAGCACTCCTGGTGTCCCTGGCATAGGCAGAGGAACTATGTTATAACCAGAATCAGCCAAAACCCAGGAGCATGTGTGCCCCACATACCAGCTCCACATGTTGGTTCACACCATAGAAACCCAAGTGTTGGAGCTGAACAGGAGCTTTAGGGCTCTCTGGCCAGACTTTTGTATATGCACAGTGGGTTACACTATGTGCTAAGGAGCACATACACCTGCTAGTATTGGAGATCATAACTTATAGCAGACTAGCCAATTAATTAACTTCATGCCAAAAGCATCTCCTTGCTCCTAGGGTTTGCTTCCTGGCCATCTTAAGAAGCCAATTTCTTGTAGCTGTAACACAGAGTGCCATAAAAATATTTAAAGGAGTGTTGTATTTCCTTTCTCTTAGAACTGTTGTTGTTGACCTTCTTCACATATGCTTGGCATTTTCATCCATCTGCCTTTGGCAGTAGTACTTGCACAGTGGTGAGTCATAAAAATGTTCTAAAGCAGCCCACCTGCCAATCTGGTAGGTAAGAAAATGTTGGCTTTCTCTGTTTGCCATTTTTTCTACTTTATCTCATTTTGACAAAAAGATGTCTTTCCTTGGCACTATTACCTTCTTATTCTTCTACCCTAATTAACATGTAACTGTGTTTTAATATTATTCTATTCAGCAAAACCATATTTCATTGGTGTCACTACCATATATATCATATGTTTTTTAAAGATTCCAACCTCTATTCATATAGAACAAAAACCAGACTTGATATTTGGAAATGTCACTTAATACAGAGATTATGAGTTTTAAAGATTTTTACACTATGTGTTAAGGTTAAAATGTATTTTATTAATAATTGGGGAAAAACTTTCTCTTTTTCTTTTGAAGAAAAGAATAGAAAGTAATTTTGCACTTAGTTAAACAAAGAAAACAAAAATGTGTCATAGGATTTCATCAGGATCATGGTTTTTCCAGAAAACCTGTTTTCATGTGGATACTGGTTTGTACTGTGCATCATAGTATGGTGCTAAGTTTTGTCAGAGTAAAGAGACTTTGTCATTGCAATACAACTACTTTTCATAGAATATATGTTTATTTCTTGCATATGTGTGAAAATGTATAGGTAAATATTTCAGAAAGTTAAGTCATGCCATAATCTGACTAGTTTATGGAAATCTATGATGAGGCTAGCTTTACAGCTTAGGCTTGTTCAGAGGTAAGAATTGTTAAAACTTGTGTGTGTGGGACTTCTTACGTAAATGAGCAATAACATTATGGACTTATTAGAAACTATTTAACAAATTTAAACTGGAATCTCAGCATTTCCTTGAACTATTATAATTATAAGATGTACTATGACAGTATATCACCTTTCTCTTCAGGGAGGCTGCTTTATATCCTATTTTCTGTATTCAAATCATCTTTCAAGTTATATTTTAGAAATATAGTTGAATTATATTAATAAAGACAGGTTCAGCACAGGTTGGCTGAGGAAAAAAGGTGGATTCTTTCAAGAAAAGAAAATTCTTAGCATCTGCAATTTGGAGTCTTGTTAAAGGTGGTTTAAAAAAATTTCCATTTAAAACTTTCCTTTTAAAGAATAATTTAGAAAGAGGAATTATTATATACTTGTCAAAAGAAGCTATAAACTTCTTTTTGTTATGTAAAAATTTACAGCACCCCAGTGTGATAAGGTCATACATTTTTTTTTAATGGGTTCTTAAAGAAATTATTTTATTTATCATGACAAATAGCACACTTTTATCTTTCTTGTATATTCCCTGTATAAACTCTGCAACCATTAATTTTACTCTTCAGTGCTACCTGAATTTCTCCCTTTCAGATAACTACATGTAGGTTTCTTGAGACAAGGAGCAGACTGGCAGCTTTTCCAATAACTGTTCCTTAAACTTTCACATAAATGGCAAGAGAAGCTAAATGATCTAAAAAAACTGTCAGAAAGTATCATACAATGTGGACAGTGCCTGTCAGTTTTATTTTACAGCTGATTTGCCAATTGCAAAGCAAAAGTTTTGTGGATACTAAGCAAAATGTGGTTTGCATTACTAATTGACTCCAACCAATATGTTTCCAAAAGGAGACATGGCCTAGAAGAGTTTGAATGTTGATGTGATCATAGAATGTTGAAATCTCCTAATTTTTAGGGTTTTCTTTTTTCCTGATGTGGTTGGAAGGTTGTAGTTTCTCTCTGTTTCATTACTGATCCAAACTCTAGCAACTGCATCATTATAAATGATAAAAAAAAGCCTGTCGGCCATTAGTAAGTCAAAATACTTCTAATGGTTTTCTACATTTCATTAAAAGCACTGACATTTATTTCAAATCTGGAAACATTAAAACACTGTCAAACAAGGCTTCCAAGCTCTTTACCTGTCTGCTGTAGCTAGGATGCAGTATGACAAACCAACAGGGATTCTGAACTTGGTGCTCACAAGTTGTTGAGCACTCTACTTTTTAATTAATAATTAAGATTAATTAAAATATTATTTACTAAAATTAATTAAAATTTAAATCAATAAATAATATTCCTTCTTATTTTTACACGAGCTTCAGTTGTCATCTCCTCGAGCTTTTATATTGTTTTAGAAAGAGATATGTGACTATTACAAATCTAACATGATTTATTTTTTATCAGAATGGATCAGGAGTATTCAAGTAGTGACTTACTGCAATCCACTCAAGGGCAGACACTACTTAATGAGGAATACTATAATCTTACTACAATCAAATTATAGTGTAGACATGTGTTTACCTATGTCTTGAGCCTCAGTAGTCTGGGCTGAATCAGTCCCTCTGCTTTGGAAGCTAGACACTTAGTTACAAACCTCAGATTGCCCACTATTAACCACGCTTAAATATATACACATATATAACACATGCATAAGTTTAAACACATAACAATTTTCTTCCTAATACGGGGCACATAGGGTTTTCCAAGAGTGTAGGTATAAGCCAGCAGATATGTTCTTTTGACTATGCGTCAAACGAGATCTCTCCTAATAGCATAATTTCATAATAGCATAATTTCATAATTAACTCATATGAGTAAATACAGGGAAATGCATGATCAATCAGAGCTAGCACCTAAGCCAAATGATGTGAAATTTTACACAGTACCTTGCACCTTACATCACTCTTCTGTTAGCAGTTTGACACTCATGAAAAGAAAGAAGCAGGACATATATGTCTGAAAAAATCCAAGATACAAGTAATGCTTCCTGAAAGTTCTCTGAACCTTGCATAATTTTTGTCAATCTAATTGCAGACTAAGTTCCATTGTAAACCTGTTTTAAGATGGAATTATAATTCTTCTTTTCCTTAGCTTCAGGAAATCCACAAAAAAAATTCAAAACGGACTTTGTAGTCTGCTGTGGGAACCGACAGCTGATCTGAAAGCCTCACAGGTGTCAACCTTGATACAATTAGTTCGTACCCATGAGAATTTTAACATCAACAGAAACAAGAAGCCAAAACAAGAGGAGGATAGAGCAGCTGCAAAAGGGAGGTTACTAGCTGATATGTAGAAAGAATGTGTGCAAGTTATACGCAACCAATAATATTGTGTTGTAGTAAGCTAATAGTCAATTAACATGTAACACAAATGCCAAGAAATTGTATAAAAGACTCTATGTAGTAAAAAAGAAGACTCTTTTTTGCTCGTGCTTAGGGCATACTTTGTGTGTGTCCTGTCCGTCTCAACAGTGACAGTCTGCATGAAAGATACCTCTGATACAGGGAGTGGTAGTGCTTCTAAATTTCCAGATAAAGGGATATAATGTGACTACATCTTCATTTGCTGTGAGAATACAACCACAGCTCAGGAACATACCATATCATAACTTCCTCTAACATCCTTTGAGGAAGGAAGGAAGGAAGGAAGGAAGGAAGGAAGGAAGGAAGGGAGAGAAAGAGAAAGAGAAAGAGAAAGAGAAAGAGAAAGAGAAAGAGAAAGAGAAAGAGAAAGAGAAAGAGAAAGAGAAAGAGAAAGAGAAAGAGAAAGAGAGAAAGAAAAAGAAAGAAATAAAGAAAGAAAGAAAGAAAGAAAGAAAAAGAAAGAAAGAAAAAAAATACAGGCTGTCTAGAGAAATGTAGTAGCCTCATCAAACAAGTTCCAAGGCCAGTGGATCAAGACTACTCTGTGCAATCTGGCACGAAAAGCAGATGTAAATAAGGCGACTAAATATCTACCACACTGTGTGGTTATTCTCATGCTAGTACTACTTAATTTCATGTAAAATGTTTCAGAGATATGGTTTCAATTGTAAATAGTCTTATGTAGGACTTACTCAAATGTTTATTCATGCGGTATGCATGTGTTGGGTATTTCTCTTCATGTCTGATACCCTTTTCTGAAAGCAGAAGAGACAGAACGCAGAGATTTTCTCCTAGAGAATAGGAAGAATAGTTGCATGTGTTTGTATGTGACTTATCCATAATGGAATTCTTTCCTAACACCAGCTTTTATCTGTAGACTGACCAAAAAAATTGTAGGTATTTACATTGTAGCATCTGAAACAGGATGGATAAATGGCACCATAGATGTCCCTGCCGGAAACAAAGCAAATGTATCAACATATGTTTAAAAATATTATTTATGAGTATAAGAAGACAGTAAATAGAAAAAATAAAGCCAAAATAGAAGAGGAAGGTAAATGACAGAAGGCTGTCATGAATGTAGAGCCAAAATGCAGACCTTTTATTTGGAGAAAAAAATGAAAATTGCAGGAAACAGTACAAAGTAGTGGAATACTCTTTTAAAAAGGAAAACAGAAGATGAAAGTGGAAGTATAAAGGGTAAGAAAGAAATGATGAAACAAAGACCTGAGGTGACAGGAGAAAGATAATAGGGTAGGAGAGCAGCAGTCAAACCATATTGCATAATGTTAGAAGCAAAGGTGATAGGACAAGAAGAAATAAGTTAAATATAAAGGAAAAAAAAAAAGCTTATGTTGATAATAGAAAGGAACATATTACATGCTGAAAAAAAGAAAAAAAAAAGAGTGGGGAAAAAAAAAGGAGTAAAGAAGAGCATACTGCTTAGTATAGGAAAAACATTATCCAGGAGACTCTTGTTTAGCTGATTAGCTAGGTGCCAAAACCAGCTCAAATGTGCTATTTCAGAAAAAGGAAAAATATGACACTGCTTTTAACTATGGATATGTTTATAAAATGTTGTGTGCTCACTAATTATGATATTTTTGTTTCATTGAACAGAGTGAATCAATATTCATACTCTCAAACAGGCATGACAGTGTTTAAAATGTGTGTTGTTCATATATTCTTGTACAGAAGTATAGTGTCAAAAAGAGAAGAAAGAGCAAGAAGTAGTAAAGAAAAAAGAGTAAACACCTTCAAGATTATGTGAAAAATATTTTCAAGGCCAAAGATCATATAAAGCATGTACCTGTTAGTTTTGACTTGTGGAATAAAATAATCCTATCGTATAAAGTTAACCCCCCTGTATTAGAAAGATGAAATAGAATAGAATGAATTTTTAATAAAAATGTGATGAAATTATTGTTCATTTATTGTCCTTTTTCATGTTTGATTGCTTAATAAAATAGATTTCAGTTTTTTATCCATTTCGTCTTTGCTCTTTCTCACAGATTTTTATCGATAGATGTTTAAAATCAGGACTATGAATTGTCTTAAGGACACAGAAGAGAACTATTGTACAATACTGTCTCTTTTTGTACCTGTGACCTAGTGGATTTATTTTTGAAACATAAATAAAGTTCAGAGTACTCAGAATGACCTTGTCAAATTACCTTAATGACTTAAATAATTTGAAAATTAAACATCAAATGTTATAGATGTCACCTTCCCTGTACTATCCTGTTTAATTCCACAGGGATTTATTTTCAGAAGAAATAATGCATGTGTACAAAGAAAGAATGGACTAAATGCTCTTTTGTGGTTCATGTAATGTGATGTCCCAGTACTTTACTAATTGTACTGTCTGTAGCAGTAAAATGAAGGAGCTTCAAATCATGTTAGATGCTTCATAGAAGAACACTGAACAAAATAATAATGAGTAAAGTGTGTTTGAAGGTAATCCAATAAGGAAGGAAGACACAAATCCATTTCTTATATATTGAGATTGTTTCTCTGTCAAATCTAAGCTTGACATCCATATGGGAGACAAGGAGGGAGCAATCAAAGAAGGCATGTATTTCCTGAGAAGCGACAAAATAAATGCATTGATTTAGTTAGTCTACTGCTAGGGGAAGGAGACTCCAGTCAAACTTGGAAGTCCATCATCCTTCTGGCTCTTACCCAGGCAATACCTGGTTCCAGTGTACTGTTACGTATTCAAGCCTAAATGTCTTTAGGGAGGTATTTAGGTTTACCTTAACCTCTCTCACACTCCAATCTGTACGCATGGAGAGAAACATCAGAAGTCATCAGAGCAATACGTAATATGGAAAATAAATAGATGTTCTGAAACAACAGTAAAATGTAGCAAAACATCAGCGGAAATAAAGGCTGTGTGTAAGTCCTTACACTGTGTTCATGCAGTAAACGTCTTCATGACATCATTGCTCTGGCTCCTCTGATTTCAAATCCTTATTCTTTTCCCTAAAGCCTAAAGGAGATAGGAATGACTTTGTGCTTTGCAAGAGTGCCGTTAAGGTTTTTTGTACTATGTGTTTGATACACTTTCTGCAATGTTGCAAAGCATACTTGACTTGTCCAAAATCAAAAGCATAGTGAGAATCTCCAGTGGCACACAATTCATGTCAGATTTCCAAAGCAAGAGGTTCCGATAAGCTGTGACCAAGCATCCAAAATTTGATTAAGTATCTGGACTTCTTAGATGAGCAGGATAAATTCAAAATAATTCAGACAAAAGGCAGAATGAGGACTCAAGAGAAAAAATAAGTCTCTGCGTGTCTCAACCCTTCAAAGAGAACTAGAGGCTTTATAGTTAAGAAAACACATCTGCACAGTCATCAGAATTGTACTAAAGTTTATTTTACTCTGGGGTGGTAGAGATATAAAGACTTGGTTTTTAATTGCAGTACTACAATACACATTTAGCCATCATTAGGTAGGAAAACTTAAATAAACTATAAACATTTTGAAATAGACTATTTTTCACTGATAACTGAATTAGAAATGAGATAAATACAACAGCAAATAATGTTTGGCAATGATGTATCCGCAAGGAAAACCCATTCACCTATTCACTGGAAAAAAACCCCAGAAAAACAGAACCAAATGAAAAAAACCCAAACCACCACAAAAAAACTGTAGACTGCTATGGAGAAAAAATTATTACTTTTCCACCTTTAAGAATAAAACTAGGAAGCTCCAGAGGAACTGAAAAAGTGTATTAAAGTGAAATGTTGAAACCAAGGTACTGTAGATGTTACAACCAAGTGAGAAGACACATTCCTTTTGGGGAAAGGTTTTTATATTTGCATGTCAAGCAGAATGCAGAAAGTAGTAGAGGTGAATTTAATGGAAGAAAAGGCAATATTTTGATCAGAAAAGATTTTACGTAGACATGATATTGTAAATAAGAGTATTTTTGAAAAGAGACAATTGTTCGTAAATACCACAAATTTTAAGATAACATTTTACAATATTTAATCTTATTTTTAACCATAATGCCATAACAACAGCAACAAAAAAGCCTCTATGAAAGTAACATCTCCCACCTCAAAATCCGACCTTGTTCTTATCAGAAGGGCAAAGCTTTTTTTTTTTTTTCTGCTAACTTCACTTTGAGCAAAAGATTCATTATGGTGACTGTTATGTTCTTAATCAAGTGTTCACTCACACTTATCATTGACATGAAATGCAATAAAAGGAAACATTCGGCTGCTTAAGATGGCAGTATGCTGCATACAATGCAGTTCGTTTGATGTTCGAGGTTTTTCTGTTTAATATAGTTTCTTTCCAGGTTAACTAACTCAAAGGCAAAGACAAACAATTAAAGATATGAGTGAATATAAATAAGAAATAGGAAGTCAATTAGAATAGATATCCATATGGAAAAAAATTACCAGTATGTGTTAGTAGGTACATTTGTTAAACACCAGTTTAATCTTTGATAACCTAAAATAATAGGTTCAGATTAAGATATAATAAATAATTAAATTACTCGAGAAGAAAAGACCATCGCTTATTATTTTAAAAAGAAAAATTAATTTTTATTAATCACTCAGAACATTTGTATTGAATGTACCTGTGTGGAAGATCTGGCCTGAGTAAATTAAAATGTCTTTTCTTCAAGG
This sequence comes from Oreocharis arfaki, assembly GCA_013398015.1. Classification (NCBI taxonomy): domain Eukaryota; kingdom Metazoa; phylum Chordata; class Aves; order Passeriformes; family Paramythiidae; genus Oreocharis; species Oreocharis arfaki. The sequence continues at coordinate 453,844 of VZRR01005959.1, forward strand.
GTGACAAAATCCTGTATTACAATTTGCAAGCTTAAAACAATCTGTCAAAATAAACAAGTAAATCACTAGTTCCAAAATTACCACTCTTACGCACAGAGTCTGTACCATCATGATACACCTGTCATTCTCATTTCCCTCAAACGAAATTTTCCCACCTGGCCTTCCAGTAGTATTTGTAACCATATATATCTTCCTTCTTGTCTAGCCAGTCACAGCCAGATGCTACTCCTTGACAAATAGAAAAAGACTTTATCAAAGAAAAGATTGCACCAACTGATAGACAGAGATAAAGGGAAATCAGGAGACAGGAAGATCATCTTTACTGCCAGATTCTTATCAAAGTAAGTCACATCCTGACACCATGTGCAGCATTATCACAATGGAAGCAATATCACATAAGCATTCAGCAGAGTGGCTATGGCAACACTGCCCCCAAACTTGGCAAGAAGAGGTGCTAATAATAGAACAATGATTTACTCAGTAGGTCATAATTTAGATTGCAACTTACAGCTCAAAATGCCCTCTTTTGTACTTGTGAAACATACATGAACAGCATGTCTGGAGTGCTGAAGCTGAGCAGCTGAAGATGCTGAACGCTGAAAGCTGCCCTGGCAGAATTTACCCAAATCACACACTGGATAAAAACTACCCTTTTAAGATGCCAAGTCAGCAATAGAATTCTGTACAGGAGGCATTGCAATTAATTAATTAATAATTTCTTATAACTATTATCACACACTTATACTGAATTAAGTAGCTTCTGTAGAGATGGGGTTCTTACATTATGAATCCCATCCTGAATATTTCAATTTATTTTGCATTTAATTTTTTTTTAGCTTTCAGTCAAAATTTGTATTCAATTCTAAAATTCTGGGATCAAGTAATGCCGCAGAATAGAAACTGGAATTCTGATCTCTTCATCAGGTTGTATCCATTAGGTCAAGGGCTTCCATATCTTCACACAGGGGACTATGGTACACTGTGCTCCATTTACCTCATACCTATCGCAGACAACAATTTCTGTAAGTGGAATTGAAAACGTTAGTTTGTTTGGGTTTTTTTTTTCCACAATAATATAAAAAGGAACAGAATTAGGAAATATGTATCATTTTTAGGTCCTGACTGACTTAGTTCTTTATAAGAGTATCATTATTTTTGCTAGTAAAAAAAGCAATACTGTGTGTCAAACTGAGGGCTGTGTCCGATTTCTACATGGTGAAGCTATTACTCTGTACAGCGTTCCAGCAGGCATTTCTAGTAAGTGATCTGTCCTCATTTTTATGCTGTCACCATTTCTAAAAATTGATAACAGAGTAGTCAATTCTAGTTCATCTTTGATAAAAACCGCTATACGTTCTAAAAAAATAAAATATTCTTAAAATATTTTTTTCATAATTTTCAGGCCTTCTCCCGGTGATTACATGCTTAATTTCATCACAAAATATTTTGCTGATACTTTTCTCCTGACTTTTAAAATTACATTAATTGTTAACAATTACCAAGTAAATGCAATCTCCCAATTAATGAGCCAGTTGTTAGACAGCATATGATTTAGCTTTTTAGATGACGTTGTACAGGTAACATAGCGAAAGCGAGTCAAAGAACTATGTATCTACCATCTAATATCCTGAAATGCTACAGGAAAGAAATAATCTCATGTAATTAATTTGGTTGGTTTGTAATAAATAATTTGAGGTCTGACCTAAACTCTATACTAGTTTGAGAAAGATTCAGTATTTTATATACATTGTTTACTTTTACCAAGTCAGCATTTTTTTGCTCTGCTTTGAATTCAGTTCTGTGTTCTCTTGCTACCTTCTTTAGTGAGCCATGACTATTATTACTTTTTATACTGTAATAGCTGACTGCTGCTCAGCAGCCCCTGACCTCTCCAATTCCCTCTGCTTCCCAAGACATAAGATTGGAAGCTGACATTGCTGCAACTTTCACAACCTCAATGAACCTGAAAGGCTAAGAAAACCTCATTAAACACCTCAGAGGTAGACAAAAAGAAATATATTAAAAAATCAGAAATCTAGCACAGAATCCTTGATTGACCAATGCCCTAAGACAGCAATCAAACCAGAATGAAAGAAAAATAGCAGTAACATAGTACAGAAGTTATTACACTGTTTCTATGCATGGAAACATAGGGGTAACAATAGTCCGAAAGCTGTGAAGTGAAAAGAGAACTGGATATCTCGAAATTTCCATATAATGTATCATAGTTACACAATTTCTGTATTTGGAGAAGAAGGCCATAAAAACAATTATAGATGTGGTTTTTTGGTCCAATTACATAAACTGTTGTTACATTAATGGTTGAATTTCTTCCCACAGCAACACTGATTTTTTTAGCAAAAAGGCAACAGACAGTTTTTAATGATTTCTATTGGTTGTTGGAAGTGAAATACAAAGCTGGGACATTTTGTATATATCTGTCTAGAGTCTGTCCTGAAAGACTTACTGGTAGTCGTTTTGGCTTCATCTGGGGATACAGATTAAAACAAAGAGATTCAGGACTCTCTATTCCAGTCTCTACAGTTCATTACAGGTGGAAGTTCTCTTTATAGACAGTAAAGGACAAATGGCTGTTAAGATGGACAGTTTTCTATACCCCATTGACTTGGGCATGGTACTTGAACATAACATTCCTAAAGTCGTTCAGACAAATATTCGAATACAAAACTTTCACAAGTTCCTATGTAATTATTTAATAATTTATATTTTTTACAGTATTTTATGCCTATGTCTCAGTGCACAAAATAAAGCTCAGAGACTACTTGAAACTTCTGTTTGCCTTCTGTCTTATTAGTGTCTGTCAGAGTAAACTTGTTTCACTAATGAATGGAAAGAGCTCAAATTTTTTCTGCTTGTTAATTTGTTGTTTTGTTAATTGCTATTAAAAAAGAGCACACAATAGTTCAAAATTTCCCCAAAAAATTAATCATTAAAGCCTCACAAATCTTTGGATTTGTTCCACAGAGCTGAAGTCATTATGTCCAAGTTTCCAAGGACAGTTGTCATATTACTCTTTATATAATATATCGCATCTTAGAATAAAGTGCGCAATGATTTGAACATTTTTGCCATGAATCAAGTTTCCTGGTCTACAGATATTTCCATTAGATTGATTAGAACAAAAAGTTATAGTAGTCCTGTAACATTCCACATTCATTTTTGATATGAGAAATCACAAGTGTGTTTTCTTGTAGGAACTGTAAAATGCAACCTTTGTATTCATAACAAACCCTGATGCTAATATTAATAAGTGTTTATGCTGTGTTCACAGTTTTTAGCAGATCTACTTTAGCAAATTTCCCAAAATATTGATAGTCAGAAAAAAACTCAAGACTGGTAATCAAAAGCAATAGAAGTTGAAGGGGACTTCCTTAATGTATCATTCTTTAGGAGACCAGATTCCAATACCAGGAAGAGTTCTTCCAAAACTGTTCAGGAATATAAAACACCAATCTATGGCAACTTATTTTCTTCAATATTAACAAGAAAAAGATACTAATTTTTGCCTTTTGAGGTGGTTTTTTTTTTTCAGTTTATTTAACAGGGAAACCATTGCACAAAAATATCAGAGGGAAATCCTCTTTTTTTTAAGGAATGGGAAATCACGTATTAACTCTATGCTATATCTATTAAGTATCTGGAGTACGGGGAATTTGTTATTTTAATTCCAAGATTCACTTCAAATTGTAAATTCTGAAGATAATTCTTTTAAAACATATTATTTTGTGTTCAAGAATGTTTTAAAGAAAATATCTAACATATAAGTAAGACTTCTCTTGTCTTCAGCTTTCCCTAGGCATTTATATATAATGTGCTGTATGATATTGCCTTTTTTACGTGTATGGATGCTTAAATTAAGTTCATTGAACAAAGAACAAGGTATTTTCTCAATAGGAAAAAAATAGCTACTGGAAAAAAAATATTTGCACTGAACAAGGATTTAAATTTTGTCACAGGTGAGCATGAGACTCAAAACAAGAAAACAAACAAACAACTAAACAAACAACTCCCCAAAAAAGTCACAGAATTTATCCAACACTTGTGGGAATCTTTCAAGGAATTTAAGGAATTTAGTCTTGCTTCAGTTCATAGTCATCATGTGCAAGGCTCTTATGCTGATTTTGTTTAATTAAAAAGATGAACTTGAAAAGTAATGGTGTGCTTTAATTCATTTTTCACAGCTATAATTTCCTCACTGAAAAATAATCAGATGCTTGTGCTTAGACCATTTACATTTTAGCATGGTTGTCGCACATACTTGATTGCTGATTCAAACATATTAGTAACTGTTACTTTTTAAATTTTTTATTCCTTTTGCTAATGATGGCAACATATATGCTTATCATGCACTTTTAGACTTTTTTTTTTTTTTTAATTATTGTTTCTATATACACAACATCAGAGCAGGAAAAGTGGGCACATATCTTAGTGAGGTACACCAGGGTTGGTTGAAATCTTAACAAACCTTGAGCTGCAGCACATTTGTGAATATCTCTTTCAGAACTTAGTTTTATTCCTTAGGGAATTGTCTTTAAAATTTTTTTTTTTTTCTTACCAAATTCTAATTAACAGCCCTGATTTCAGACACCAATAAAAAGAAGGGAGAGAATAAAATAGTGAAGGCAGTGTCACAATTAAAAAAAAAAAAAAGTTTCTCATATGACATTGACAGTATATATTTTAAATTGAAAATTTATTTTGAAATGTAGTAAGAATTCAAACATGCTTTTAGACAAATGCCTATATAATCCAATATATTTGTATGATGCATATCTTATTAAACATGACAGAGACCATTTTTCCTCCCAGTAGACTGAATATATCTATTCATTATGTAACTTACTTTCTTTTTGCCTCATGGCCAAATCTTCTAGGAAGAAAAGAAAACAAACAAGCAAACAAACAAACAGACAAACAGACAAACAAAAAACTCGTGCCTCGATATCCTGAAGATAGCCTGTAAAAGTTTTCAATGTTCAAAACAAATTCCTGGCATATTATTTTGAAATTGTTTGTCTTAGAGTAGCTTGCCTTATCCAAGCAATATACACAGTTATCTAAACTGCAAATGGATTTCATATCTTCATTGTAAGTTAAAAGAACTTTTTAATTTCTGTATTATTTATTTTGTTAGCTATAAAGTTACTTGGTTGCTTTAAAAAAAAAACAAACTATGACTATGGTGTGCTCATTGAACTAACTTAGGAAGCACAAACATTACAAACATTACAAATATATTTAAGGTACATTTAGATATATTTATCTCCTCTTTTTCTAAACATTTTCTAATGTAGATAAACCAGTACAAATACCAACATAGCTTGTGAAATCATATAATAACTATCTACTGATACTATATATATTTTTTTTTTGTTGGGGGGAAGGGTGTCTTTATTGTTCAGCTATCAGGTCCCAACTCAATGACTACTAATATTTGTATTTTCTTCTCATGCTTCTTCTGAAATCAAGATAGTTGTGCATCTTATAATTCTTACCTACCTTTTTAAGCAGCAAATAAATCCTGAAACCTGAAGAAAAGACAAAGCGTAATCCACATGAAGTCATATTTTTGTGATAGAATGTTTCTTCTTACAATTTCTAATTTCAAAATACTCTTCATACTACTTTGCTACTGGCTATTAAATTCTTACAACAGTCATTGACACATAGCCTGTGTTTATACATAGTAAACACTTCAGATTATGCAGAATTTACCAGTCTGAGGTACATAGTCTAACAATTGTTAATTAATATCCAGTCTCCTTAGGAATGAAAGTGGATTGCAAATGTGGATTTAAAAGCCAGAAATAGTTGTATTGACCGAAGTAATTATTTCTCGGAAAGTTTTTCTTGTTGACACATATTGAATGAGCACTTGTGCAGATATATTTCAGCATATATTTCTTATCTATGGTAACCCAAACAGGGGGGAATCAAAATATTTTTTTCAAGAGATAGAAATTAGCTACAAAAATTCTGAAAAACATTCAAGAAATAATTAACTATGTTAACATGGCACCTAGCATGGTAAGTCAGCCGTTTGCTTCCTACACCCATACGGTCCCCCTGCTCAGCCTGTATAGGCTTTTATCTTATTTGCTTATCATGGTCTCAAATGGCAAATACAGCATGAATAGCTGCTTGAGAGAGAAGGCACGAAGAAGGTTTTTTGGCAAAAGACCTGAATGTCTGTCTATTAGGTGTGCATTGTGCCTGTGCACCAGACCCAGCCGTAGAGAGTCTAATAGACTTGCCTGTTACATTCCAGAATCTGATCAGAGTTCATATGCCGAGTTTGATATCCATGGCCTGCCCTGCCAAGTATCTTTTCTCACCTTATCATCTTCCTTATAGCATTAATTCACTGCCCCCTTTCCATTCTAGGTTTTAGGTTTTTTAATCAGGATGAGTATCTACTGGTCAATTGCTTAAAAAAAGTAGCTTAGAAGAAACAATGCAGTCATGGCAGCTTCCGGCAGTCAGGGGTGACGTGCTGGAAGAAGTTGTATTCTTCACCCAAGCTCCAGAAGCTGGGTCTCTACCCACACATTTCTCCTGACAACCCTCAAGCACATGGCAAGAGGTCAGATAATGGTCCAAACCATGAGCTTTATGAAACAAGACAAACCTAAAGAAAGCTTTATAAATTTGTAATTCAGGGAGAGGAGTCGGAAAAAGCAAATAGCCAGGCCAGAAGGATCCAGGCAGATAATACAGGCAGGCTCACAGCATGAGCTAGTTTGTGGCAGATATTTATCTATCTATGAGAGAGGTAACAGTCTTCAGAACATGAGGAAGCTCCCCAAACTATTTTCATGGCACTAAGCAGAAACAAAATCTTGCTATACCAGTTTTGCCCTTAGAATCATGCTTCAAATCCTTTCCTACTACTTATTCTAAGGTGAATTTGTAACAAAGGGTCACAGAGAACATACGGAAACAGCAAGAGAATAATGCTCCATCAGATTTGCGTGGATCAAAACAGAAGATTTAGAGCTCTGTGATCTACCACCTGAAAGACAAGATTTTAAAAAAAATGTGAAACTATGTTCTAAAGGAACAGATATGGATAGATAAGATAAAAAACATGATGGGTGGAAGGGGAAACAGGAAAAATATCCCTGGTTGTTCAGTCTCAGCAGAACACAAGAGCTACCACCCCAAGGCATCGTGCCACCAGTCATCTGCTCTAGATAGCACAGCAACTCCCCACTCTTGCTGGTTTTCTGGGAGCAGTATGGAAGCAGATGCTTGTGCTGCAAGCATGCTATCACTGATCATAGTATTGGCAGATGGTTAGTGCACCTGGGGTCAGAAGATTTCTGACACCAACTCTTCAAGCAAGTTCAAAAAACCCAATATTGTCCAGAGCACCATTTTTAATGAAAATACTTCTCTATGATACTACTCAAAATAATAATGAGCCAGCAGACAGATCTTCAATGTAACAAGTGTTATTTTTATTAAAATACAAATTTAGTAGGTTTGTCTCCAGATTTTTTCTTGTATGGTTTTTTTACTAGGTGCAAAACCTTCTGTATTCTTTTGATACTTAATTTCAGCTGATTACACCAAAGAAAGTTAAACAAACGGAATATAACTGTGTGTCTTACTGATTTTTTTTTTTTTTTTTTTTTTTTTTTTTTAGGTTGCCATATGTTAATTCTGGTATTATAGGTAGAGAGCAGTGAAAAGCACTTGTGAAAAGCCCTGAGGAAAATCAAATGGCACTGCTTAAAAGGTGATTTTTCATATATAGCCAATTTTATTATGAAAAGACAAGTTAATTCGGCAGTGATATTCCCCATAAGTTCTGTACTTACTGAATTGAACTAAACAGAGCACAAAGATATATTTGCAGTGCAATACCTAAATTTTGCTGTCCAAATTTTACTGTTGATAAGAGAATTCACACCGTTAATCTATTCATCTCACTAATCTTTTCAATTATCTTATTAAGAATATAATGAGCTTAATGCCAAAAGATTCTGTTAGTTACAGTGCCTTAAAAGAGATCTGTAGGGACAAAAGGTGTTCATTTGAAAATTATCATTCTAGACTTTCTTTAATAAATCTATCATTCGATAGTGGTTATATATATTTACAGCCATGACATGTTTTCAGTCAGTTGCAACTTGCCAAATGTAACTGCTTGAAATTAAAACAACCTCAGAACAGGTCTGTATTTTGATTCAATTTTTAATGGTTATTTATTTTTTCAAGTTAAAAAAAAAAAGTAAAGATTTTTTTTTTCTTTTTTTGCAGAGGTCTGCTGACATTACAACCATCAGAATAACCAAAAGCAAGCATGAGCTGTTTTCTTCTATGTGGACTAATAAAAGCAAGATGAGACTTAAAATAAACATTGACTGCTATTTTAATCAACAAGTTTGAATGTTTAACCTTTTGGAAATCAATAGAACAGCAAATAAAAGAACCAAGAAACCCTATTCTGACACCATTTTTTACTCAAATTCTACTCAAGTTTTAAATATTACATGTGATAATTGCACAACCTTGAAGAAATGTATTCAAAGCATTATTACAGTAAATTCTAAATGCCTTTCCTCCCAGATATGAATAAATGAAATCTGAGTCTTGATGTACCACAGCCAGATAGTGAAGTCTCTTCCCATGACTCACAACCTCCCCCCTTCTCTCTCTGTGAGACAAGCACTCCCTCCACAGACCTGAAGGGATGGGTGGGCAGAGGGTTCTGTTACTGCCTTGTGCTTAAAGTATTGCAGGCAGACAAGTCCTCAGGAGAATGCATATTCTTTTTCTCCCTGCTTGAGGATGCCGCTTCATTATCTCATCCCATAATCTGCCAGGGCAGAAGGGTCAGGAGCTACTCAGAGAGACAGGCTGATAATAATTTTAGATGGAACGTATTCCCAGCTTCTAGAATAGCATAGGAAAAATGAAGTTTAGGAATTTATTTTCTGGAATATCTCCCAAAGAACCCAAGTGACTGAGGTACAGGTTAGAAGTGTGACTTTTCCTTCCTAATTTTGTATTAACAGATGACCAGTTTATGAGTTTGTCGAGCATCCATTCTCCTAGATCCAGGGGAATTGCTTTTTCATTGCTCCTATGGGCCCTAAGGTCAGTGGTTTGGAAGGTCTACTGACAGTGGCTCCTCAGAAACAAATTCACATTCTTTGGTATGCTTGCATAATAAAATAAAAGAATCAAAGTGTTATCATATTTTACTCCTGGCTCTGTTTATGAAAATTTTAATTTGATTTTATTCTTCACTGTATTCAGCAGAAAAGTATCTGTAGTTTTAATGCAGAAAGAATTTGCCCTGGTCTTAATAAGGACTGTAGAAAGATTTCTATTCCTCTGCAAGTTATACATTAATTTATAAGCCTACCCTTTAAATTTTGCTACTCATTCTTCAGTAGCATTTGTAGTTATTTGGACTTGTAGTATTATTGTATGTAATAAATGCCCAAATTTGAATGGTAAAACACTCATAAATTTAGATTAATATGGCAGATGTATAATCAGCAGTTCTATTGATTATTCCTTTTTTAGATTAAGATCATGAATTTTTAGCTCTTGCCTTGTTTTATAATTAATATAACTGCAGGTAGCCAGCAGCTGGTACATTCAGTTTACAGGATAGTAGATTTTTCCAAAACAAATGATTCAGTACTAATGTAAATCTCATTTTGCTTATACTGAAATTATAACATGCCTGGAACTAAATATTACTCTTGAAAAAAATTGCATTTGAAATTATTTTAAATTGTAAGCCTCTCGTTAAAACCGTCTTTTTTATCTGCAATTTAATTTCACAAGTAGCACTGCTTCCACGAGCCAAATAATTCGGGCATTGTTAAGAGTTGTTCTTTGCCCAAGGTAATTGCTATTTGGCTAATGATCTATTTGGAAGCTGTTGTAAGTTGAGCAAAAAGTAATTGGCACAATGAAGAAAATCATTTTCTTGCAAATCAGACATCACAAATGGTAGCCTAGGGCCCTAGACCTGAAAACTCTCATTTATGTATGTGCTTAATTTACACATGAGTAATCCAGCTCCGAAGGCAAGGCTATCTGCTTGTTTTTGTTTATTTTGTTTTTTCTGCTACTCAATACTTGCTCCTCTTATGTAATAAATACTGGTGATTTCCAGGTCCTTAGTGGACGCTCAAGATAAGGGCGTACTCTGTTTTCAGAAAATGTACCTGTGCTACAGTCATGGTCATGCTGTGGGTTTGGCTTTTGTCATTTTTTTAAAAGCCTATAAATAGATTGATCTGCAGTTTTGAACATTTGGGGGAAATCAGTAGTCTGTAGGCTGTGACTGTCGCTCTGATTACAGTGAAACCACTTTTTCAAAGCAGGAAGGTTTTAGTGTTTCCCAGAGGTAGTCAAATCCTACTATACTTTAATCTCCTCTGGAAATTATTTCTGAAGCTTGACCTTCTGGCTGATATTTTTAAAGATTACTCCCATTGTTATTTTTATATTACATAATCTTAATACGTGCACTTTATACGCACTGGCATGTACTCACAGACATGCAGGCACAAACACGTCCAAGCTATCAGATATCCGACAATTAAATGTCTGTGTGAATAAAACATATTGATTGAAGAATTAATGAATATCAGGAATTAAATACTGCTGCCAAGATTAGCAATGAAAGACTATAATGAATTTAATTTTGAAGATGAACACTGATTACGTGGAAAGGAAAAAAAGGATTAAAATGTTTCTCAAAAGTCAGGAAGCTTGATTAAATTCTGTATGTCTTTCTGTTTCAAGTGCCCATGAGTGGATACTTGTAACTACCTACAATCTATATATTTTAGGAATAAAAAAATTTAAAATATTTATTCCTGACTATGATCAAGATTTTTTTTCAATGTCTTTGGACAATTACCCTTTCCTTAAATCAGTTATTTTTTCTAGAAGCTTTATGTGTAGATCTGCTTTTAAGACTTGGCAATATTTCCTCTAACATGCATTTTTGTGAAGAAACAAATTACTTTTCTTTCTTAAAGTCATTAAACACAGAACAAGAAAATACTTCTTTAAAAACTGGAAAACACAAACACTTGTAGTTTAAACAATTTATTCAAATCAAGAGTACTGAAGGAAATAAAAAGAGATAAAAGACTCCAAATAGTTTCACAGAGTTTCAAAGAATATAATGAGAAAATTAGACAAACAATTTACGCCAGTCAATGCACAGGTCTGAAGACCTATTTGTAGACAAGTAGCTGTCTGATAGAAGCAATCCTAGAAAAAAATCTGTCTTCCTGTTAGTTTAAGAAATATTTAAAGGAAGTAAATGATGAGTGCAATTTTTTTTCTTATCCTAGAGAAAGTGCTGTACATAGACAGGCAACGTAAGTGCAGTGGTGACCTGAGCTGAGCTGGTTTTGGCACCAAGGACGTCCACACAGATACATCACCTCTTCTGTCCTGAGTGACCACCATAACACGAGGAGTCCAGAGGCGTTGGCTGAATGAAGTCCCAGGATGTTTGTAGTGCTGGTCTGCAGACTAAGGCAATGATGTCTCTCGATATAATATAGCAAAGGACAAGAAGGGGGTGGTGCCTAATGGGGATGTATTAGATAGCGTGGGACCTGAGCATGACATAATCAGTATGGAATAAAGGGTGAAGATTGTGCCGGTTTTGGCTGCCATGGAGTTAAACTTTTCATAGCAGCTTGTATGGTGCTGTGCTTTGAGCTTGTGCCGGAAACAGTGTTGAAAACATGTTTTCAAGGTTGCTGAGCAGTGCTTACACAGAGTCAAGGCCTTCTCTGCTCCTCACCTCAACTCACCAGTGAGGAGGCTGGAGGAGCACATGAAGTTGGAAGGGGACATAGCTGGGAATGCTGACCCAAATGGACCAAAGGGGTATCCCAGACCGTATGGTCCCATGACCAGCAACAAAAGCTGAGGGGAAGAGAAAGGAAAGGGCTGGAGGGGAAAGAGAGAATATTTTACATGCATACTTACTAGATCCAACATGTAAAAGTTGCCAAAGCAGGATAAAAAAAAAAAGTTGTAGGTGAGAAACAAGGTAATGATGTTTCCTCTCTGCCTAAAAGATAGCCTGGCATCGAGAGCTAGTATCTTCTTCTAGAAAACAGACTAAGAAGTTAAAAAAAGCAGTACTCTACAATGTACATAAATACTCTAAATAGTTCTAAATCTGTGCAATAAAACTCTTTCTTGCTTTCACACAAATGAATGTGTAGAAGTGGCTATATGGTGCATACCCTGAACTATTAAAAGTGACTTATGTATTGGTAATAACTTAATATTTTAAAAATCTGTCCATATTTATAAGAATCATGAACATGGAGGATGTTAAATAAGAAAAAGTATTTGGTGCTACTGCTTAATACAGTGTCATTGAAATTCCACAATACTGAATATATACATATGTATATATTGAATAAATATATAAATACTGGCTGTTTTCTGCATACTATCTCTTGCCTAATAAGAGGCAAAATATTTGTTAAAGGGTGAAAACCTTAGCAAAGATAGCATAAGGAGATAGTATTTGGACATCAAAGACCAAGTCCATTGTAAATTCCAAAGCAGAGCAGGGAAAGTAGTGGTACATTATTAAATAAAGTATTTTAATATGATCACAGTGTTTGATATGAGATGCAGTTTCATCTCCGCCTAGTGGAAAGAGCTCTGTGGGATGAAACACCTGATTTCCTCCATATTCCCTTATTTCTGCATAACATTTTGCAACTGAATTAGGCTTCTGTACAACAGAAGCTCAGGCTCATTGGATCAGATATAATGTCTCGCAGTAGTGTGTAGCATTATCTTTCCCTCAGTTAAAACTTTGCTAAACAATAATAAGATTACACAGACTATTTTTTTTCCAGATAATTGGCAGTTTAAGTGACTGCAGGAAAGGAGGAAATTCTTGCATCTAGAGGCAGTTTATCTGTATGATTTAAAACTACCATTTTAACATTATTTCTAATTATATGTCTTTCAGAATAATAAGGCAACATGCATTTTTTATGTTAGGTCATTAAAATATTAAACACGGTTTAATCCCTAATTCCATGCTATACAAGATCACTGTGGAAGCACTTTTCCTCTTTCTTGCTTGTCTCTCCAAAAGAAAAAGTCTTTGAAAAGTCACTTGAAATTCTCCCATAAATTATTAAACAGTCTGTATAAGGGATTAAGATGCAAAGTTTAACTTCAAAAATCATAGTTGGGTTGGGTTGAAAAAGCTTGAAACTTTTTGACTGTGAATTTTAGAAACCTTTTGAATGATTCTTACATAGACTGAGTAGAGAACAGCAAAGCATTAGACTGAGCAAGCTAGATATACTAGAGTGACAATTCACTAAAAATAGGATCCAAGAATAAATTCCTTCACAAAACTAGCTATCTGAAAAGTTATTTAATAACATATTTGGCAAGAAAGAATTTTTATGGGACTACTTTTCAAGTGTTTTAAGCATAAACTAGTTAGGTCTGTTGTTGATAAAGTTACTGAGTGGAGAGTTTGTCATAGGTAATCAGCCACATAGGAACTTCCAGGCAATATCATGAGACCGTTTTTACGTATATTTTGAAAGGTTGTAGAAATGTGTTCTCTCTCCTGTCTCATAACCAGCTCCCCCCAGTTTATGCACTAAGCCTGACTTTCTATAGCGTGGAATACCCCTTTGGCCAGTTCAGGTCATCTGTCTTGTTTGTGCTTCTTCCCATCTTCCTGTGAAACTCCTCACTGCCAGAGCTTGGGAAACAGAAAAGTCCGCAACTTAGGGTAAGCCCTGCTCAGTAACACCTGAAACATCATATCATCGAAATTGTTCTCATACTACATCCAAAACTTCAGCACTCTATCAGCAACTAAGAAAATTAACTCTATCCTAGCCAAAACCAGATGATCCCCAGTTCTCCCTTCTGAGACAGGAATCTCCCATTGAATTTCTCATTTATTTGTTTCTCCATATACATAAGTTCAACTAGAAGATGAACTGAATAAATGCAGAACAGAAAACATGTAGAGGTTGAGGTTTGTTTGTCCTGGAGGAGAGGAATTAAGGAGTGGGAAATCTAAGAAGAAAGCTACTTTCTTCCTTCAGGGCTCTAATGTCTTGTAACATAGACAATGGAGTCAGATTTTTGCAGCGGTACGGAGCAAAAGAACTGGAGGCGTTGGTATCTGACTTGGTGTTGCTGTTTGGGCAGTCAAAAAAAATTCTTCGGGATCAGCTGCTGTTTTGATAATCGGCTTGTGTAGTTTGGCTGCCATTCAGAATGAGAGGCTGGCCATTTACTGACTAGTTATAGAAACAGCTTATAAACTCCATGGGCTTATGGTAGCAGCTATGTTAACCAGGCCTAACTTAGCCTAAATACCACAGCAATTAATAAGCATTACTAAAAAGGCAGCTGTCCATGAGTCTTCTGTAAATGTGCCCTAAACTCTCTGTGTCCACATAAGATGAAAATATTTATAAGTTCCTCAGGGATTAATTCTTTCAACAGTTAATTGTCAGAGGTCTACAACGTCTCAGCTGACTTGCAAATTACTAGAATTATACTAATATATGGATAATTCTATTTGTATTTGCGTGACCTATTAGATACATTAATTTGGTGATTTAAATATCTCTGTTCACTTAAACCCCCTAAAAATGGGGAAATACCCAAACAATAACCTATTTATTTTTCTGTGTTTTAAAAAATTACAAAATTAAACTGGTATTTATAGGCTGTGAATTGCTCAGAAAGAGATTCTGGCTGGGAGACAAGTCCTCCTGACACGTATTTTCCTGCTTGTGCTCTGCTTTTTCTCTGTGTTCTCCCCCCTGACTGTGCTGGACAGGTGTCTTGGTGGGCCTGAATGGTAAGTTAACAAACTGCCTCACGAACTGAAGTGTGAGAAATCTTGTTAATTTATGTAGGTTATTTTCCATCTCTTTCTGAGCTCAGCCTCCCATATTATACTACATATAAAAATATGTAGTAGCTATGTTTCTGTTGCAAAAGTATACATAAACAGGGAAAGTACCTTGGCCCTGGAATTCAATCAACTGTTAAAGTACTGCAATGATCTTTTGAACAACTCAGCCTGTGCTAGCTGGTTTTCTCTCAGAAAATTCCAAATCATAATTTGAGCATTAAGATTGACCAGAGGTAATTAATTCTAGGTATTTACATACCTTGAAAAATAAGATAATTCAATTTTAGGGACTCTTTTTCCTCTGTTTTGGGGGTTTTGTGAGTTTTATCATTTTGTGTCTGTTTACCTCATGACCCAAACTCAATTAATTTATTAGTAGAATTACAACCCATGAGGATCTGATGCGGAAAAATGTGGCAGGATGGTGACTTGTAACTATCCAATGTATATTATGGAGTAAAAGGCTATGCATATGAGGTGAGGATGCCCTGCAGTGCATCATTCAATTCTGGCACAGAGTGTATTTTGCTTTAGTCTCAGCTCCATGTTGTGGAGAACTGTGTTAGCTCACCACTCCACTGCACATGCAAATTTCCTTCCAGAGGGAGGAGATAAAAAAATATGTTCTAGCAGGTCTCTTCATGGAGATAATTGGAGCATATTTTCCTTGCAAATGAAATGAGGCCAACAAGTCCAATGTGCCTAGAGCAGGATGTACTGAAATGCAGATCCAGCCGCAGGGCGTGCTGGAGATTTCTGGATGTTACACTGTGAAAAATAATTGAAGGATTTTTATGAGGTGTATAAAAGCCTTAAAGCACCCGTATTTCCTCACTAAGATTTATATAATGAAAAATTAAAGAGAAATATTCAAATTGGGTTAGCAGAAAGGATGATAAGGAAAATACAGGAATACATTTATATAAGTCATCCCAACACAAGAAAAATATAACAAACAGCATTCAACTAGCTCTGTTTTCTTGCTGACAAAAAGAGAGACACAAATCCCAAGAACACTGTGATTACCTCTGAATTTCTTGGTCAAAAATTTCAATAATTTAAAGCTAGACAATATTTGCTTAATACCTGAAATAACTATTTGAATCTGTTCACAAACATGACACATTTACCACTCATTAATTGGCTGAGATACAAGTGCTGAATAGAAGTGATCTTGTAGAACAGAAATGAAGTGTGGTGGCAAAGCTGTATGTGAAAAATATACCAATATATTACACATAATGGTTAATTCATGCCAGAGGTATTAATCTCATACTTCCAGAAACATTTACATTTGTTCTCAGTTATTATATTTTTAATTATATTCCACTTTAATGACCTTTTGAAAAGAAACCATAAAATTTTGCATAATTAATAAAGTAGATAGCATAGACCAAGAACTTCATTATCCTTACCAAGTGTAAAAACCATGTTCAGGTTAGTTATTTTAGGAATGGATTTTATTTTTCTTTGAGATCATAGGTTGTT
This sequence comes from Oreocharis arfaki, assembly GCA_013398015.1. Taxonomy (NCBI): domain Eukaryota; kingdom Metazoa; phylum Chordata; class Aves; order Passeriformes; family Paramythiidae; genus Oreocharis; species Oreocharis arfaki. The sequence goes on from VZRR01005959.1 coordinate 470,279, forward strand.
GTAAACTTCTTTCAAGGCCTTATAATTATCATATTAAACATTCCCTGTACTTGAAAGTTAGGGATAATTTCAATGAAGTTGAACTACACTAGCCAGTTTAACATTGAAATATTGTGATTAATGTATATAAATGTGCTTGGATTATTTCTGATATTAGGAAAAACGTGAGAGTATCGGAATTTATATGCATAATGTGGTATTAAACGGTGAAAGCTGATGAAATTTTAACATAACATTTATATGACCCCTTAAATACAGTTAAGTATAGTTTATGAGCTAGACACCCACATGTGCATTTGCATTTCCCTGGGCCCGGATACTAAGCAGAACAGAACTAATCCAGCTCTATTATGCAAAAGAACAGAATTTCCGTGGCTTGTTTATGAGAAGCACTCTTTCTGTATTTGTGTATCATATGTTGAGGAAATATTTTCTACTGACAAGAGAATAAAACAAAAATATTCATAAATGCATTCTTTTCTCAGTTAATCTCTGAATTTATATGGGGAGTTACTCAAAACATTAAGTTGGATTATACAATTTAACTGCTCAGTGTTTGTTAAAGACTGTCTTTCTGTACTTCAGTAGCTTCCTCACCATATTCTTTTTAATATGAATCAATAAGAAAGAGAACAGTATAAGTATTATGCTGGGTTTTTTTTTTACTTTAATGTTGCTTGAACTTTTCACTGTCTAGAGCAGTAAAACCCTAAAACTCCATTACTGTCAAATGTAGTTATTGATTCAAAAAGTATCTATGCTCCAGAATACTTTCATAGTTTTGGTAAATGAATAAACTCAAGCAAAGCAGTGGTAGTACAATGTTCAATATTACTGTGCTATAAAGTCACATAATAAATGGTCAGTGATTTGAATTTTGGTCACCTCAAATTCTAGTAAATAAAATGAATGCATCATGCGTTTGAGCTAAAAATCTGCAAATAAATAAAGCAAGTGACCTAATCTCAGGAGTTTCTTGAACAAATGTATTCTGGTAATATAAAATAATTTTATTTTTAAAATGTATAAGATAATTCATAATTTATAATATAAGCATAATGAAGACTACAGGAGGAATTATGTCTCTGAAATATAATGTATATTAGTATACAGTTTATGAGTGAAGATAACCACAATTTGATATCCTAATAAGTCAGGTTAGCATTAGAAGAACATAGATATAATTAGCCTACTATAATGAATTATTGGGGGGTTTTGTACAATTCTTTCTAAAGAGAATAAAATGTTCTGTTGGGAAATTTTGTTCGGTTGTGTTTTGCTATTTCCGTATTACAGGTCTGAATTTTTCGAAATGCCTTCTCAAAATTTACTGTGCAAAATAAAGCAGGGAAATTCTGAAAGGTTACTCAGGACACTTGAAATGTAGTTATATTAACATTTTATGTGTTCTTACCATTGCTGATATTATCATATTGCATTAAAGTCAAATTTTTCGACAGTAGTTCCTGTGACACCACACTAATTTTAAAAAGCAGAAAAGTCATTACGCTAAGCAAGCAATCACACAGTAAGAGAGAAAACTATCAAGGGTAGTTAATGCTTCAGGGCAAATCTGTTGCAAAAATTATGCTGGGGAAGAAAAACACAGACAGAAGCCAAATACATGATGTGCATTAAACTAAATACTAAAATGGGAGACATGAGAAGTGGATACATTTTCCCTGAAGAAAATTTTCTGCTAGCCTTTGGGTTGATGGAGATTTCTCTTCCTCTCTCTTGAATGCACTGAAATTGCTGTTTCTGACTCAAATCCAAAAAAAAGTCTCCACAAACTCTGCTCATAAAATTTACTATTCCAGTTATACATCTGTACATCTGTGTGGTCTCATAGTTATTTCACAATCTGCCTACTATTTACTCATTTTAACAATTCTGCTTTTAGAAATCATTGTCATTCCCAATCATTTTTGGGACAATGATTTTTTCTATTTAATGGAGATGGGTGTGGTTTGGGTTTTATCCCAGTAATAAGGTTCTTATACATGACATAACAGGATTATTTAGGGTATCTTCAGGATCAGATTGTACATAAATTCTGCATTCATCATTTGATGTTTTATAAAAATGAAACTTAAGTTTAGAGGACTGTGTAGCTACTTTAAACAAAATAAAATTTTAGTAGTCATTAAAAGGTTATTGCCACCATACAGACTTTTGTCATGCTACATTTTCTGTACAGCATATGAGAAAACACACAATTGAAATACACACTGTTCCATGTGAAAGGGATTTGTTTCTTTGGGGATTGATTGATTTTTTTTTGTTTTGTTTTGTTTAATTTGCTATCTGTATTCTCAGCCTTAATACATTTTGGGAATATCTCCTTTTGTAATTAAACTTTGTTGTATTTCAATTTTGCTTGACCAGTAGAAAAATCAAAATTACAGAATTTAATAGCAGCTGCTGCTCATGTTAGCTGAAAATGGTGACTTTTGTCTTTTAGTGTCGTGGGCTATAATGCTACCTTTGAGTTTCCAGCCACTTACCTGTGCAACTCAATGGTGAAATCAGTGGGAATGTGTGCACACTGTGCAGTATGTTGGGCCTTATCAAGAGGATAAGTTATAAAAATTTAAGTCACATTATTTATTGAACTTTTTATTCTGAATCTTTCTCACAAGAAACTCATAATATTTTCTCACCATTAGCTGAGAGACACATAGAATCGTAGAATGGTTTGTACTGGAAGGTACCTTAAGTATCATGGAGTACCAACCCCCTTGCTGTGGGCAGGGACACCTTTCACTAGATCAGGTTTCTTAGGGCACCATCCGACCTGCCATTGAACGCTTCTGAGGATGGATCATCCACAACTTCTCTGGGCAACCTGTTCCACAGCCTCATGTCCCTCACTGTAAAAAACCTATTCCTTATGTCCAATCTAAGCTTACCCTCTTTTGATATAAATTTGTTACCCCTTTTCTTCTTTTTAGAGACACCTGTAAAAAGTCTCTCTCCAACTATCTTTTGAGCCCCCTAAAGTATTGTCAGGACATGGCTTTTGAAGCAAGATGGAGAGTGGCTTTTAAAGAAATTAAAAATATTGGCTTACCCAAACACTTTAATTCTAATAAACATCTCTGAAAACAGTCTTTAAGATACTGCTCTTGCCTTGATCTAGTTTTTGTCTGTCAGCTCAGTGTGGTTAATATTAGAATGGACAAGCTTGAATATCTGTCCTGAATTTGGTTCTTAGCATCTTCTGTTTTTTTATCTCTGGGGGCTGGCACTTTGCTCAAAGATGAACTAAGTCTAGAGAAAAAAAAAAAACAACCAAAAACAGCTGGCATTCTTCATATTGTTTAAGGTAAGGAACTCCAGGCTTTACTGCCAAGCTTATCATATAAGCTGCAGAAATCTCCCTTTCTCGTCTTTCATCATTAATGACAGACTTGAGCTACAGGGCCAATGTACTTATCAACAATTCCCTAAACATATTGCTGCTGCAAAGAACTACAGATACTTTCGTATTCTGAGTTTATTTTGAGAAAAATTAAAGTGCCTGGTATAACGTCATCAACAACTTATCTGGGTTATTCAGTCTTGGTCTAAGCAAGACCAAGACTTAGGGAACCAAGACTTAGGGACTGCACTAGAGAAAACACCTGCCCCAAAGCAAATGCAGTCCCTTTGAGACCCTATTCTCCAGCTTGACATAGAATGACCTTGACATGATTAGCCTAGTATGCCTCACAGCATGCATGTCTTAATTTAACCTGAATTCCAATTCTGAATGAAATGACAGTATTTTTATAATATAAAACGCCATTTACAAAAGGCAAAACACATACACATTTTCACCTTTAACTTTTGTGATGATGAGAAATTAAGTTTAAATTTTTAAAAACATTTTAGAAACAGCCTACTGCCATTTCTTTCCTAATTCTCTTGAATTTACGCTAGAAAATATTTCTCTCTTCAGTAGGTGTGCATGAGAAAATAATGGATTCTGTCATGGACATGGCGTTCTGTGGCTGTACTTGACAAGTTACATTCATCTGACTTATCTGAATGGAAATAAATTGAATTGCTTAATAACAAGTTAGAACAATGGATTTCCAATAAAATGGGCTTCCCATTAAAACATTATCACAAAAAGGTGCAGAATCAGCTTATTAAGACAGCACTTAAAAAGAGTGAGTACTGATAACCAGCTGGGGGAGCTTAATTTTTCACTAAAAATTTTAGAAGAAATCAATATACAAAAATGACTGAATCTAAAAAATGTGGAATATTTACATGTTGTTTCTTAAAAAGCATCGACAGCAATGTCTGGTGGGGTTTTTTTAGGAATCTAATGCATTAAGAAGCATATAATATAATTATTATCCATATATTTGAACAAAATATAAGTCACTATGTATACATCAGCCAAATAAAACACAAATTAACTGAACTGGAAAGGAAAATAATATAAATGAGTTGGAAATTACACTTAAAACTGGAATGGGCTGCCCAGGGAGGGGGTGGAGTCACCGTCCCCGGAAGGGTTTAAGGAAAGCCTAGATGTGACATTTCGTGCCATGGTGCAGTTGACAAGGTTGTGTTCGGTCATAGGTCGGACATGATGATCACAGAGGTCTTTTCCAAACTAATTGATTCTGTGATTCTATGATATAGGGAAAGTATACTGTAAAACTTATATCTAGGGAGCCGAACGATAATTGTCTTTCTCCTACAAGATGTCACATCTCCTGTAGAATTTTATAGCACTTCTATCCTCTATTAAATTTTACAGGAAGCTAAAAAAAGCCCTTTAGCCCTCTAGAACAGATAGTAAGGTATAAAAGATTTTTCCCATAAAGGTCAGTAAGTCCCTGAGGCCTTCTTATAGGCACTGAAGCAAAACGCATGGTGCTGGTCTGATGAGAATCGCAAATTTCACACAGACAACTTCTGAATCAAGAATCAGTAAGTGCTTGATTCCCTAGATGGTGAGTGTTATATTAGACAGTGTTTATCTCCAAGAAGGCATTTGCCTAATGGTAGTATAATGTTATCAGATATCTATATTTGTTGACTAAATGCTGTTCTTTAGCAACTAAAGTCAAGATTTCTAGAGCTCTGTAGGCAAGATCAAGAACTATTTGATCACTGTGTATATAAATGCCAACAGAAAAATTATGACTTAAAATCTAGAGTCTTAATTTATTTCTGATCTCATATACATATTATATATGGAGTATAACTTGAAAAGAGAGCAAAAATAAACAACACACTGCGGAGTCACACTTGAGTATATTTAAACAACTGTCTATTTACAGAATCATAAATTCATAGAATGGTTTGGTTTGAAAAACACCTTAAAGATCATTTAGTTCTAACCCCCCCCACCATGGGCAGGCACATCTTCCACTAGACCAAGTTGATCAGGCCACTGTCCAGCTTGGCCTGGAATACTTTAAGGAATGGGGCATCCGCCATTGCTCTGGGCAACCTGTTCTAGTGTGTCACTTCCCTTACTGCTTAAAGTTTAGAGTCTCATCCACACCACTAAACTGGGTGACATCCATCAGCTTGATGCAGTTGTACTCAATCCAAACAATATTTACAATAATTTGTATAATTGTTACTGCCTAACATTTAGAAATTCTGTTCTTTTCTATGAAAAGAGTCTTTATAATCAATTAAAAGGAGCCAAGATTATAGCAGATTTGAGTTTTATAAAATTATATGGTAACCAATTAAAAATAATGACTGGATTCCACTGAATATGTCTATTATACTAAATACATGAAAGTTAAAGGTAATTAGGGACCCTGAGGTGTAAAGATACAGCTTCTCATGTCTCCAAGGCTTCCAGATGGTTCCTTCTAAAGAAGATTTGTTAGAGAAAGAACTAATTGTCTTGGGCATAGCTAATGTGCTGGCTTCCGACATTGCTATAAGAAAATATTTGCTTCTTGTTAGGGTTTGAAATTGGGACACTTGAGAGGATCAAAAACTCCCTCTTGTGACCTATTCTCTCCAGAGAATTTAAATTTTTTAAGTCTTTCATAGTCTTTATAAATTTTTCTGAAGCAGTATTTCCTTGGATGCTCATGAAAATGTATCTCACAAAAAGAGATTTTCTTTTGTCAATTCTGCTTAACACCACCGAAACGGTGGTTACAGGCCGATCAGAACTCCTGACCAGTCTTTTTAGATGAGTTATCATAAGCATGACAGTCATTCTCTTTAAAATGCTCCCTGCAGCATAGTACGGTATAGTAACCGTCACTTACTTGTGGATAAAAGAAAGCTTTTAAATAAGTCCTTTTGTCCTTGTCCCTGAAAAGAAACAATGGGGTATGAAGACCACAGGACAGTACTCCCAAGCATGGGACTACGTACACCATCACGTAGAAAGCCTGCTACGGATATAACTCTACCCATTAGAATTAACTCATTCGCTGTGTTTTGTAACACAGATGCAGTGACAGAGTGGGGACACCTTGCTGCTACGCTTAGATTCACTACAAAATGCTACATGTAGCAAGCTACACAGACCAAAATTTATATCCATACATGTGTATTTATATACCTATACCTGCACACACATGAAGGATAATTCTGTATAAAGCAAGGAGATTTAACTTGATAGTTAGGCACAAATGCAGCTAAAATTACACTAATCTGTTTGAAGTGTAATATTCAAACTGGATACTTGCGATTCTAGTGATTGCAAAATAGTCTTAAAAATACTTCATTTCTTTTAGTATGTCTCATTGGTTTGTCATGGCCTGTTACAGTAGCACCATTCAGGACAGTTTGTGACATGACACAATGTGACATATTCTGACCAAAAAACAACATGACTTCATACAGAATGTCAGGAATTTGCATTAAACACATGATTTGTTTTGAACTATCAATATGAATTTCAACTACTAAGTATGACTTCTTTTTGCATAAAAGCTAAAAATTCCAACCCTGTGTGGCTATACTAGAGACTTTAGAATACCTTAATTGATCAAAAGATTACAGAGAAGTTTAGCAATGAGTTATAGATGAAGCTTCATTTAAACCATATCTACAAATCCATCTACAGTTTACTGAAAAAAAATTAATTACAAGGTTGAAAAATTCAAGCATAATTTCACTCAATGGTAAATCAATACTTTCAACTTAAAAAATAGCCTCCTAAGATATGAAAAAAAAGCATTATTTGTTAGTCCTTTTATATTCTGTTAATGGATTTTTAACTGTCATCACTGTCTGCAGAGGATATCAACTTAAATTACTTTCACTGCTCATTTCAACAAAGACTTTAGGGAGTGGTTTATTAATCACCGAACAATTTCACTATCATTTCTGTCATAATTAAAAAAAAAAAAGGCAAAAAAAAAAGCGTTTTGAACAATGGTTTTGCCGGCAATATTTTTCCCACTCTTATAATGTGTATTTTTATAACATTGTTGGTTTGTGGCTACTTTATTAAAATTCCATTTATAAGAAAAATTTAAAGGATGAAAGTATACTTTCAGAGAAATTTTCTTAGACATTGATATAGAGAAGTAAAGTTATTTTATACAAAGATACTTCAGATACAAGCTGTTTCATATTTCTCAATAAGAAGAAGCATTCAGCTTAAGATAGAGACATTATCTTTCTCATATTATGTTTGTCTCATTAAGTACAGCCAAATCTTAAAAGAATTTTGACAGTTTCCTTTAAATGAAATAGAATAAAAGTAAAACATTTGATACCGTCCTCACAAATCCTTGTCTCTAAATTAGAGACATGGATTTGACAGCCTGTGTGGTTTAAGCCCAGCTGGAAATCCAGCTCCACTCAGCCACTCATTCAACCTCCATGTCTCCCTCTGCCCCCTGGTGGAATGGAGAGGAGAAGAGCAAAACTTGCATGTAGATATAAGAAGAGTTTAATAATTGAAAATTAAGTAAAATACCATAATAATGGTAAATTAGAATAAGATGGATACTAATAATCATAATAATAATGATACTAAAAAGGGAAAAACAAGTGATCACGATGCAATTTCTCACCATCCACTGACCGATGCCAGACTTCCCTTCCTGACATTTAATCCATGACTGGCTTTCATCCGTGGTAACAGTCTTTCAAGCAGGAAAGAGGTGTTGGATTGTTGCATGTTGCACATTTGAGTCAGTTCTGATTCCAGTATTGCTGTTCTTGTTCAGTTTTATCCAAGTTCGTTCTCTACTGGTGTGAGTGTGACAATCATAGGGAAGTCAGGCTCAGATTCCCAGAATGCCCAGGTTAAGATCGATGATATGAGGTGCCTGGTGAGGTGATGCACACATAGCCACCATAGAACTGGTGATACACAATGTTAGACAGTTATTAACTTCATGCAGTCTAATTTATTGGCTATTTTCACCCAAAATCAAATAACCTTGAGGCACACACTGGACTTCCCCATCCTGCGTTATCCAGTTCACCCGGGTCCAGAAGCAAAGGTAAAGCCACAGCCCAAGAGAGGTGGTGTTGTTTAGCCTAGAAGAGAGAAGGCTCCTAGGAGGCCTCATGGCAGTCTCCCATACTTCTAGTGGGACTCTAGGAGAGATGGGACCTGTAACTTTGTTTAACATATCTAAATCGCAATTAATTGGCGTGGTTTACATTTTTGTTTGTTTGGTTTTTTTTTTAAATTCTACCTTTGTGATTCATCATTTCCATTGATCTGCTACCAATGTAGGTAGAAATGCTGGATAAATATTTTTTCCTCTCTGACTTTGAAGATTATTTTTCTTGTTTAAAAATAATACCTTTCTTTTCTCTTATTTCTGGCTTGGACTTAAGATATTACATATTAGTTATAACTCAGAGAAAATGTTAAAGAATTATTTCAATTTGAACTAAGTAATGTAAGTTTCAAATTGTTTCATGTCTTTTCAGGTAGAAAATTAATTTAAGGAAGATTTTAAATATTTTTCATACACAGTTGAGTTGTGTTCATAGTTTCAGGTCTATCGAAGTTTTCTAAAACAAAAACTGTGCTCTGAATTCTTTATACATTTGTTCTGCTTTACCTCTCTCAAAGCTGCAACAGGAGTATTCGTTTTTGATTGATCTACACATGAAAAAAAACTTTATTCAGTCCAGATATAATTCTCTCAAAAAGTAACTAGGAGAGCAACTCCCATCAGCAGCTCATGTTACTTGTCTTATTAAAGTGCACTGTGCTGTAACAGAAAGAGCAGGATGAAATTTTGGGAACAAAAATATTACTCGTTCAATTTCATCTTCTTCATACTACATCCCCACCTTCCAGTCATGAAATATTAATGCACAAAACCCAAAACTTGACTAATATTTCCAGAATATAAAAGATACTTTGAACCTTTTGTCCAATGAAGCCTTGACAATTTAAAAATTATTTTTAGAAGCTGCATAACTACCATCCAGGATATAATTACATAGTTTTTGGCTTCCTTTTCATCAGAAAGTGTAATAGTAGCAAGAAGTTCCCAAGAAATATCATCAACTCCTACCTTGTTCTACATCATTAGTTGTACTAGTAATATTAGTAGTAATATTATTATTAGTTTCACACATCACCTATCCATGTATATTATGAATTGACACGAGCTGCATTTTGTAGATTTTTTTTTTCCTTTGGTTTTATTCCTTAATAGATTACCTCTCACTTTATCCTTTCCATTCAGAGGAATACAGATATGGGACTCAGTCAATGCTTTGTTACCTTCTTTGTATAGTGGTTGTCCAAAGAGTAATAAGGAATTCACAATATTGCAACAATCTGTGGAGCTTTTAATTCAGAATTTAGCTGGCATTTTATGAAACTTGTGCCCAGGTAGAGGACTTCAATATCAATCTTTCTAAAAAATTTGCTTCAATTGTTTCAACACTTCAGTCTTTCCTATGGTACACAGAAGCATAAAAATACTCAATAATTTCTGAAAAGAAACCAAGAAGGTAAGACTGGGAAAAACCTGTGTAGAGATTGTGTTGGCACTGAAGTAGGATTGGAAAGCGAGAAAACTAATTTTTTTTTTTTTTTGATCACACATGCACATTATTTCATGCTAGGCTGACTGTGATCATACAAAGCCATGATGTAATGATATATGGCACTGCTGACACAACTCAATATGACTTGGCATCATGTGAGAGTTCTGAATTTGGTTCTGTTTAACCTTCCATAAACTCTTTTAACAGGGTTCTAGAGAGGCCAGCAGAACAGTGTTATGTTTTCTTTCTTATTCACATGCTTTCTTACAGAGTAACAAACACTAAGGAGTCTGAAAAATAAATGCAGAGAAAAGGTTTTCAGCAGGTGAGTTTCAGAGGACTTAGTTACACAGACTGTTTACAAGGAGCTTACTTCAGCAATATTTTACATACTTCTAGGATATGATAAATTGATATAGCAGAAAAATTATGTGAAATAAAAATTTGCTTTAGACATAGCTGCATGATTATCTAACTAGGCAGCTGGTTACTATCAAGAGTTTGTTAGGTATGCCAGTCTTCAATTGTGTTCAAGAACAGAATAGAACTTGATCTTCACTTCGTTGGTATCTGCAGCTTAGGAGTGTTGCATACTTTGATTATTAAAGAATACAGAATCTAGGCTGTTTTCAAAAAAACTGCATAAAACCAGAATTCTTTGATCAATGTTTCTGCTGTCTAAGATGTTTTAAATGTACACTATGTTTTAAATATAAATAGCTACTTTTTCCTGTTAGCTCGGTGGAGGAAAGTGTTGGGAAGGAAAACAAGTTAGCTATAATTAATTGCATTTTGTAGTAAGTCCCAATCAGTTAAAACAGAAACAAATAAAAACCACAAACAGCACAAAACCAAACCAAACCCCACAGCCAATCAACCAGTTAGGATATCTTTACTTGGGTATTTATATGAGTTTGCTGTCTAAGCCAGATGTCTAAGCATCACAGTCAGTAAAGCCTGAGAAGCTCTTCAGCTGATCCTATGCATTCACTACTTAGCATTTACTCCTAGAGGAGCTGAATGACCCTCTAGTCTCAAATGAGAAAGATTTATGCCTAAATGATATATATTTAGTGTCACTTAAAATATCTTATCATATTCTTCCTCACCATATTTGTTGGTCCAGAAGGGCACAATTATCTTGTATCTCCTGTGTCACATTTTCTAGCCTACTGAAGACACCTCGAACACTGTAAGATATTTATATTGATGATAAACGCTTGTCTGTAGACAACTGAATGGAGCTCTGTGTTTCCCTTGACAATGACAGGAACTTAAAAACCTAGAGATCTTAACTTGTACAGTGATGAAAGAGATTTACTCTATCTAATGTTTTATCATAGTCTGTAATATAAAATAAAAAAACCTAGAAATCTAAATCTGGAACCCAGAAATTAATTCCTGACTTCTGACAGATGAATAGATCAGCTGATGCTGTCAAAACACTTAATATAGGTAAAATAGTATTTTCCTCACCAAAGTTCATTCTCTTTCTGTAGGAGTGCTTCAGACTTCATCTTTCCCCTTTTTACACTGAGAAAAAATATTTGCGAAGCAGAAGGCAGAGTGTCCATTTACATTAGTTGGTTTGTTTTTTTTTTTTAATATAGGAAGCATTTTCCCCTTTTGTTGAGCATGTTGTATCCTTGTTATAAAATAGGTTACCAAAATTCTCTGTCACCTTGTTACAGTGCAACTTCTGAGTTTACGTGTGATTTATTTCTTATTAATCGAACTTAAATCTTGCTCACCTGAACAAACATTTTGTCTCAGTTCAATTACATTCATTTTAAGAACTAGTTCAAATTACAGATGATAAAAGTTCTATACATAAAATTTTTAACATTTACATTCTCTATGGTGAAAGAATCCTCTTTTCAGTGCCTTTCTAGACAATGTAATTGATGAGTGAGAACAAGAAAGAAAGAAAGAAAGAAAGAGAAAGAAAGATGTCATGATTAGCCATTAGCACCATTCCTCAGGACACAAAGGATTGTCATGTCAATATTTCACTTTATATCATAGATCACCTTGGACTCACTTTTATATTCTTGTTAATCCACTCTACACCTTGTTCTTCACTACTCTCTCATACTATCTTGCATTCTAATTTACAAAGTACCAGGTCTTTTACATGTTTTGGAAACCTGGGGTTTAATCCCTTTATGTCTCTTACACTGGCTTTAAACAGCTGCCAAGATTATACTACTTTAATGAACACCAAATTAGTATTTCTAACTTCTTGTAGCCTTAAAGCCTGTTGTGTTCTCTTTGTGTTTTCAAGGCCCTTGTCATCACATCAGGTGTATAATCTGCTACGCTTCATTCTGATTCTGAAGTCATAGATGGCTCATTTAATCAAAAAGAACTGAACAGTAGTAATGAATTGCTTATTTTGCTTTGCTTGAACAATTAAATCTGCCTATAAAACTGCCTTCATCTCAACCCAAGAGTTTTTCACTTTTACTCTTCTGATTCTCTCCCCCAACCCACTGTGGGGAGTGACCAAGCAGCTCTGTGGGTCTGAATTGCCTACCGTGATCAGCTCAGCACCAATATGTCTCAATAAGCATTACCTAGCATATAAAGCCAGGTAAAAACTAAATCAGATTAGGTAGTGGTCAACGTGTTGTTGGATAGCTTCTGTGGTGGGTATATAAACTAAATCACAGTTAAGGCAGGCCAATAAAATCTACGACAATCATGAAAAATCCAGAGATCTGTTGTATCTGTTTTATTATCTATGGTCTGCTACAAAAACCAGTGACTCCATATTCTCTAGGATAGAATCCTGTGCCCCCTAATTCCTTCAAAATCTGTTGCAATGTGAGGAACTTGGATCAGATGTTAAACTGTAGGTTATAAAGACAGTAATAATAATAGGGATCTCAGCCCATTATAGTAATAAGAACAGCTTGATTTATTGCCAAACAATGAGAGAGTCATAAAGTAATATGTCTTATATATGAAAGTAAAAAGTTCATGTTCACAATCTTAAACAGGGAGTTGTCTATTTGCAATATGAGGGGGATCATTGTATCTTGCTTAATCACCCTTCTTTTTCTGCCTTTTTTGTGTTCATCCTGTGCAGTCAACACTGATGCCTATGGTCCATGATGGTCATCAGTTGCTGAGGTCGAGCTGGAAAGACTTAAGAGCAATTGGAGGAGGGAAGCTGGAATCAAGTGGTCGCTTTCTTTCACTCCTGGTTATCCCCAGCCATCAGCAGTGGTTTTTGTTCCTCATCTCTGTCCCCAAAATAATGGGTAGTGATCTCATATGGCCTGACATATTTGATGTTTTTATGGGGAGCAGGACTCATCCTGATTTCACCAGGCACCTTGTCAGTTCTGGTTGCAACAGCCATCTCTGCTGGCTCTTCTACAACCTTCGCTCTGATCTGACAGATCTTACTTTTTGCACATTTTTCTGTATTCCAATTTGTGCAGCTATATCACAAGCCTCCATTTACATCTTTGTGACTAGTCATTATATTTCTCTCTAGGCTTAACTCACTTATAAAATATTAATACCTCCTTGAGTAATAATTATGTTATTAGCATTGTTAGCATGTTACAAAATGATTATGCACTTCTTCAATTACATTATTTCAGTATGTCTGTGCCTGGATTTAAAGTAAATATTTTAACAACTTACTTAATATTTGCTCATTACTTTACACTTGCACCAGGGCTCTGCTTTGGCAACTTCATAAATTAATAAATAATAACTGTTCCAGAGAAGAACTGCATCCGTAAAATTAGGGAGAAAAGATGATGTAATTGAAAACTTGGCCTAACATGGAGGGGAAAGGATTTCAGTGAACAGGAAATGGTTAGCGAGTGTAAGTGGTAAATATAACAAAATAGTAAGTACATATAATACAGAGAGGATCAAAATTTCATTAAGAAGCAAAAAGTTCAACATCAATAAGATACAAAGACACTACTGTGTTTTCAGTAGACCTTTTCAAAGACACATATTTTTCATCAGCAGAGTCAAACTAACGTTCCAAATTATCAAGGCCTTGTTTTTTATTTTTCTGTTTTCATCCTTTCTGTGTATATTTTTCTGTAATACAAGCAATACTTGTGTATATATATGTATTGACTATAGCTTTACTTGGTGCTAAATTTGAAATTGTCACAGTTAATGGTTTTCAAATGCAAAACTACAATATAATGTCTTATACACATATGAAAAATTTTCTGCTACGGTAAGATCTAACATAGTAAATTATATATTTTTTTTTCTTTTTACTTTGCACATTGAAAGCAGTCCTCTGCCTAAAGAGTGAAATTATGTTAAGTAATAAATCTGTGTAGTAATTTATGTTGGTGGTCATAAACTATCCTTTACAATTTACAGTCTGTTAAGATTCTGTTAGGAAGTGATGCTGAGGAAAACTCCTTTCTAGTAGAAGAGGCGAGCTCACTAAGTCCTTTGGAAAAGGAAAAGAGGCCCTGTTATGATGCACTGGGGGCATTAAAAGTCGGTCTGGTTGCTCTTCTAAACAAGCCTCTTAATTAAAATTATGATTTAATCAGAATATTATTTTTTCTAAAGACCTAACCCTGTGTCCTGTGTGATTTCTCACTTTCTGAGCAGATATAGCCCTGAAGTTTGATGTTTTAGTTAGTACAAAGCAATTTTTGTTTTGTTTTGATTGTGGTTAGTTTTTACAGCTTCAGTGAAACAATTGAGCCAGAGGTTGGTTTTTGGTTTTTTTTCCAGTGCATTTACATATGAATTGCAATAAATCTGAAAGGATAGAAGAATGCCACCAATTCTCTAATCATTAGCAGTACCAAAACCACTTCTAGTGTAATAATTATCTAAGCCAAATATTTATTAGTAAAGGGACCAATCTAATTACAGCTTTATATTTTGATATTATCTCTCATGTCTACTTCAACAGATATTTAAATGATTAATAAATTACTTACAGAAAGTGGACAAACTCCAAAAACAAGCAGTTACACAACTGTGACTAGTGATTAGCCACTTTTCAGGAAAGTAAAGGACCATTTTGAATCTTTTTTTTTTTCATTATGCATGCTCAGCTCATCTCATTATAGTGAGTATTACTCTGCAAGGGAAAAAAATAAAGAACAGATTTCTCATTTCTTATTACAGCCCAAGAGCTGAAGTGACCCATAAGTAGTCTAGAGAGAGATTATAAATAATTTGTGGGATTTGCTAAGCTTTTCGTTCTGTCGAGAATGGGCATACTTAATAGCAAAAGATACAGATTTCTGAGAGAGCACTCCCCAGGGAAGTGGTCACAGCACTTCAGGAAGTGTTTGGGCAATGCTCTCAGGCACACGGTGTGACTCTTGGGGTGTCCTGTGCAGGGCCAAGAGTTGGACTTGATGATCCTGATGGCTACTTTCCAGCTTGGATGTTCTATGATTCTGGGAGTGTTTCCACAGACTGATCCTTTGGCACTGCCAGGTGCTAGGAATTTGCAGGACCTGTGAGACAGCTAACCAAGGATATCTAGCAATGCAGCTCAGCCATAGTGCAGTCTGAAACTCACAAAACTCACAAAAACTCACAAAATCTTTTGTCATTTATTATTTCACACAAAAATCTTACCGTATTTTATGTTTTTCAAAACTGTTGTAATTTCATGATTGCAGCTACACACAGTTTACAATGTAGATGTCATCAGAATTGCTAAAGCACTGATATTCTCTGCTCAATCTGTCATAAGAGATTCTCTGCTCTTATGATCTGCTGTAAACTTTTAAGCCAAAGAAGCTAAGTACATTTAAGAAGAATCAGCAGATATATGTCCTAAAGTAACATATTGACCAAAGCATTTTTTAAAAATCATCATCAAAATATTCACAGAAAGAGATAGGAAGTAGACTTTTATCTCACTTCAGCACACTGAATCTGTGTCAGATGTAAGCCATAAGTACGCAGATACTCCAATGTTTCAGTAGGTACCTGAGATAGGGAAAATATAATGAATGTAAAACAAGAAGGAAAGCGACTACTGGCACTAAGGTGAAAATATATCAGTCATTACCATTGTGTCTGCTAATCTGTAGTGAGGTACTGCAAAAAATACACTTAAAACTGTTTTGTCCTCAATGATGCTAGAAATAGTTTTATTCTTCTGTAAAAAAGAAAGGAGCTGTTTAGATTTCTTTTGTTCTTTTGTGAATGGTGCTCTGAGTTTACTTCTTATATTGGTCTAAAAATTAATTATTTCAATAGAAAATTACTTCTGTATATTCCACAATGAAACATAATCATGATTGTTTCTTAGAAACCTGTATTATTGTCTTCATGATTCTTATATTTTTCTTTACTGGCACTACTGAAATAGTTTTATCTATATTTTCTCCCATGAAAAATAAAAGCCTAACAGAACACTCCTCATGTGCAATGTCAAGAAATCAAGGAAGGAAGAGCCTGATGCAGCTCTCTTTTAAATGTGCTCTGGTTTTATTGTTCAAATTGTGGGATAAAACTACCTTAAGAACTAAGATTTAAGACTTGAGAACTAAGAAGATATTTCCATCTTCTTTATTACCTTGTGGAACCCAAAAAATTTGTAGGTTAAAGAGACTAATTGCTAAACAGAGCCTGTCTTGAATAATGGAATTAGTTCATGCACAGAAAAGTGATTACAAAACTACAAACATTAGTTTTCTCCTTACATTTTTTCTATTTTCTAGGCCTTTATAGAAAGGTGAAAAAAGTTATATACATATATATATATATATACATACATATATATATATATATTTCACACGTTTGTACACCAGCAACAGTATCAACAGTAATATTCTTCTCCCTATCTCAGGTCCATTTTCGCTTTTTGGAACTTGAAAGGTTCTTTTCCCCTCTACAGAGCTTCTTTAAAGTGTTCTTTTAAAGTGTTTTGTGGAAAAATAAAACGGAATGAAAAGCAGAATATATTTGTATTGGGTTCATGTGGCAAGGTATTGGTAGTGAGGAAACTGCCATAATTTATGATCATCCAGAAATGATCATAAATTTCTAAAAGTTTTATCTATTTGTGAGCAAAATTTATCAGTTGCTGATGACTTTAACTATCGTTTTTAATTTTAACTTTCATTGCTTGTATATAACAATACAAAAAAGGAGAAATTTTGTTTCTATCAAGAGAGGTTTTATATTTATGGACGTTAAACAATACTGCAAGCAGAAAAGGCAGAACAGTGTTGAAATTATGGTATAGCTTGTCAACAGCCAAGATATAATTAATGAGGACATCTTTTGATCCACTGCTGAAATTATTACTAGTGAAATATTTCAAAAGCAGTAGAGGTCTTAAGTGGTTACGGACCACATCTGATTTAATGCTCTCTGGATATTTCCTGTCTCTTTCCACAGTCTGTGCAAAGAGCAGGGTTTTTTTATTATTATTATTTTAGGGAGTGGTTGAAGACTATCCTGCACCATCATTTTGTAGAAAGTTAAGCTCATATGGATTTAGAGCTGGGGTTTCATTGTCTACACCCAGGCATCTGTTTTCATTTAAGATGGCAAGCATTATCTAGACAAACCTTCTAGGTACCAAGTAGGGCCTACCAGACATTATTTGCTCATTTAACAGGGCTTGAAGCACAGGCAAGTTACCCAGGGGTGTTTAAACACACACTGTACATTTCTGTATGGGCAACTGAAATGAGTGCTGAATACCCTCTAAATGATAAAACCCAATTAATAAGAGTTGCAGTCCAACCCCTCACTCTTGATTCCTAATTTATTATTTTTAATAGTAGTAATAACAATAATAATTCAAAAAATAAAAGTGATATGGGAATAGAAGGAAATACATAAAAATTGAAGCAACGATAAATATGAAGAACAACTTTTTAGGTCTTTGAGTAGAAAGTAAGATAGGCCACACCCATGGCCAAACTTGTTGCTGAAGCAAATCATGTCGTAGGCAGTGTCCCTGTAACAATCTTGTACAATATTTGGTCAGATTCAAATATACACTGTTCTTCATCACATGGTTCTTTTGAAAATTTAATAGAACTTTGATATATTTAGCTCTTTTAATAGATTTTAATTATGCCTACAGAGTCAAAAAGATCCACTTTGATGCTTAAAATTAGGAACAGATATTCAAAATGTTTATGACAAGACCCTGATAGGTCTGAGTAGAGCTTCACCATTTAGCTATTTCCATTGTTTTCCTCCACTTTTTCTTTTTTTAATCAAACTATTTTCAGTTATTTAGAATGATTATGTTACTGAAAACAGTAAAAGAGATCAAGGTTTAATTGGTCTTTTAAAGCTTTCTGATTTGTGTTACTGACTGTTTCATTAGCCAGAACCAAAAGTATAAAAATAGATACAAAAAATCCAGGACAGAGTATAGTCACATGTAAAAGATCATTGAGAAAGCATTTTTGAATACTTATTTTTGTACGTTGTCCTCAATATTCTGTTTGGTTTTATGAAAACAAGTGAAAAAGAAAAAACCCAATCTTATTCTCTGTTGAATTTTCTTCCTTATTCCTTGTGCAAACTTCAGTATGACAGTTTAATATATCTTTTCTCAATGTGATTTGTCAAGGTTGTCAAAATCACCAGAAGTAGAGATGCTTTATTTTCAAGGTTTTCCCTGTCATTTTTTTGGGTTTTTTTACTTATTTTCAGTAGTAGCCAGAGTAGAAAAAAATGAAGATCAACATCACAATAAATGAAAATATATCAAGCAGTCATGGCACTATTGTGTATAAGATAGCTTTTCTTCACAGCCATAAAATAAAGAATATAGCCAAGTTAAAACAAATATTCTTTATGTAGAAATACATGACTGATGATGATTTGCTATTTATCTTTGTGAGTGAGAGGCACTTCAATTTACAAGTGGAACTGTTATAAAGAAATTATTAGTCACTTCACTATGAATGACAATAGGCTAGGCCTGTCATTGAATCACCATGGGTAAAATTCAGTCTGCTACAGAGAGCCAAAGGACATTCACATATGTCATTCAAGCTCCACTTCAGTCGTATTCTAAGGGTTTTACTGGAGGTTAAATGGAGCATGGGTTTTGCTTTGCGTTTCTGAATGGGATTGCACTCCACTTGAGAGTATCCTAACTGCATTCTCTGCAAGGTTTTATATGGCGCTCATCATTTCTGCATCTGAGCAGCAGTGCATTAAAGGCAGGAGTAACATCTGCGGAGTGCAAGGTCTGTCATTTTCTTCTCAGATGTGTTTAAATTGCAGTTGTTTTGAGCTATTATTTTCAGAATTTTATAAGCAGACATGAACTTTGTCATCTGTTTATTGTTGTACATAATGGAGATGGAATGTAAATTGCGGAGACAAAGTCAAAGATAGCAAATTCAAACACATGGCAGAAAGTAGTGTTATTTGGCACATTTCACCATTTCGCTGGGAAAACTCTCTCCAAGCAAACTTCACACATAACAAAAGCTGTTTTCTAGGAAGCTAGACATAGCACTGAATTCTTAGCTTTTTATTTCCTAAGTGCTCTTTTCTCAGGACCTGGGACAAACCATTTTCCTCAGCTGGACTGGACTTTGCTGGACTTGATGAAAATGGCAGCTATTCCCATTAACAGAAACAGTTCCTCTGTTTACTCAGAATAGGCCCTCTACCTCTGCTTCTACTGACTGACAATGGTCTCTGACACCTCCACCACGCTGACACCTTTCAGCTTCTAATAATTCTTACTGCTTCACTGACCTATTTCCAACACTGGATCTAAAAGTCAGCTTGACCCTGCTGAAACAGACAACATTCAGAACTGGACTGTTGATGATAAAAATTCACATATCAGTGACAGACCTTAATGAACTCTGGGGATAGGAAGTACTGATGTGCTTTTGTTCAGCACCTGAAAGATAAATTCGCTTTGACCAACTAAGCCTCATGGAGGTCAGACTTAAACTTTACAGTGACAGAGAGGACTGTGAATCACCTGGTGATCCAGAAGAAATGGTTGCAGAGAAAGAGCACATGAAATGCAGCAGCAGTTCAGGATTGTAGCAAGAAAAACACCTCCTGAAGAGGATATCTATGTAAATCAGCATTTTTCTAGGCCTAGGTACTCTACGAAACTCAAATTCAGCATAAAGAGACGCTATGAGAGCTTCGGAAAAGGGAAGCTTGCCTCTCAGAATGCTTTTTTAGCTTGTAAGAATAAGTGGGAAAAGCATAAGTATATATTTAGTTGAATTTTCCCAGTCAATGCTCTCTTCTTTCTTGTATTCCCATCAAAACATTGACTCTTTCCAATACGGACAGCGCTTGTAAGTATGGGCTCTTACATGTATCTGAGGAAAGAATGTAGTTGTTCTAGGTATTTGAAAGTGATTTAGGACTACCCAAGTTTCTTAATTTTAAAAAAGTAATATTAGAATAGAGATCCTGTTCCTGCAAAGGTGAGCACAGGAAGAGAACTAGTTCTCCTTCTGTATCTGGGTAAAAGAAAACTGACACAAATAACAATGCTACTGTTCGAACTAGCAGTGGTTTACACTACACCAGCATTTTCCTTAGATCCTAGGTAAGAAGTTAAAAGCGTTCAGGCCTCTATCCTTTTACAGAACTCAGCACAAATATCTATATATAAACTGTGTTAATAAAATTAGCTTTATCTGAATTTACACAGGATTAGTAGCAGTATGATATACAGGATTTAGTACAATGGACCCTTAGATGTCAAAAAAGTATCTCTTTTTAAAAACTGAGAAAACACCAAATATTTCTTTTTATATCCTCTGTTTGAACAAATGGAAATATATGATGTGACTTGTTTGAAGGTGGGCCTGCACCAACCTAAGAGCAAGAAGCAGGTGCTGCCTGGCTGTCTGACTTGCTGCCTGTTTGGTAATAAGCTGAGATACAACTATTTTTTTACTGCATGCATTGAATATGCTGGTGTTCAGCTGCAGTGGCATAAATTTTTTAGGAATTCCATATCACTTAGACTTGTAGTCCTCTCATGAAATTTATCTGCAAGTGGCTGGTGTATTTACATAATCATAGGACATTCACCTTAGAGAAACTGTGCCCTGAGAAGTCTGTAGAAAGGGTTTACCTATTCTAAGTGTGCTGAAAGCCTCTGGGTGTGGTAAAATGATTTAAGTCTTCTTATTGCGCTTAAAGCATTGTTTCACTTGCACTATAAACTCCATTAAATATTTTCTACCCTTGGGTATTGATCCCAAAGATCACAGAAGGAGAAAAGAAAAATCTGGTAAGGTTCTTATGTTGACCTTGGGTAACCGAAGTATAAAGATTGATAGCTCATCGTGTTCTGGCAAGCAGATTTCCTCTGCCTACTCCAGCAGCAACTGGGCACATTTTGCATGCTGCTACTAAATCATCACAAAATTACATTAGCATATTGTGTATTTATTTATTTTTTGAATGTGCTGTTCATAATGTCCATAATGGGAGCAGTACTGTTGTGAGTAATCTGACTAAAAAGTCCAGCTGCAAACTATAAAGCAATTCTTGATTTATCTGGCCACAGCAGGCACTGACTTCATTACATTACACAGCAGCCAGCAGAACTTAGCCATTACAATTATTCTGATGCTTTTCTTGTGTTACTGCTATTCATCAGAGTAAGTTTCACTTGTCATTTTCTTTGCAGTGGAAACTTTCCAGTAAAGCTAAATTTTAAGAATTTGTGCAGTACTATTACTGCTGATTAAAGTCAATTTTCAAGGAGGGCTCACGGTGTAAAAAGCCCCACAATCATACACAATAAAATTACCTAGTCCCTGCCCTGAAGAGCATACAGTCTAAAAGGCACTTATCTTTAGAGGTGAGAGAAATGTTTCATTAAAGGAATTTTAAATGCATTGAAATGCATTATTTGGCAAGTTGGAGTAGAATAAGCAAAGTAATCAAAGTAATGGCAGACAAGTGTTCTTTAGTTCCATTTTTGGGGTAATGCAAAAGTTTTACTTACTACCTGCAAACTTTTGACAATAAAATGGCCTCCATCTTCTTTCCACTTTGACCAGCTGTGTCAGATGGACATCTCCCAGACTGAAGGGAAGGAGCAGTGCTGCTGCTTGATGAAAGTGCAAGTTGTCGGTTCGAGTTGTGATCAAAGTGCTGTTGTTTGTGAGAGGACAAAAGAAAAGCATTAGTGGACAGATACACAGGTTTTTTGATTTCATAGAAATGCAGAATAAAGTTCAGTTTCCATAATCGAAGAATGTAATAGGAAATTACTTGTGTGAAGTAACCAAAAGCTTACAAAGAAAGCTTAAAATCACAAATGTAAAAAAACCCACAACAGTCTGTAAAATAAATGTGCTCATAGAAAAATTCCCTTGAAACCAGTGTTTAATAGGATACTCATTTCTTACTTGACACTTTCTATTTTTATGGAGGATACATTTTAGAACATTCAAGGCACTTTGCTGAACATAATTATCTCAAAACAAACAGTGGAAAACTATTCGGAAATTTTTTTGTCATGGAGGTTCCAGATGTGTCCAACACATTGCTCAGTGACTAATTTGAGTTTTATCTCTCACAAGAATAATGAAATAAAAAGAATAAAATGGTGCACAACGTGTCCAATATTTTCTACCCTGAAACTTCCAGTCAATTTTTTTCATTGGTACCTTTAAAATGAAGTCTTTCATAAATTTACACTGTAAAAAACATATGCTACTTTGTGTAATTTCATATAGTCTCATCACATTTTAGATATCATGCTTAGTAACAGCAGTGTTTAAATGCTGGTACAATAGCCAGAACTTAAATAAGCAACAAGGAAGGGTATCATAATAATAATGAAAAAGAAGATTTTTACATATAATTGTGATGGGAAAAAAGAAAAGCAATGCAAATTGCATTTTTTTTTTTCTAGAAGGAATAGTCCTCAAAATCTCTCATACTAAATGATGGAATGATTTATCAGCATCAGTCCTGTTTCGTACTAGAGACTAAGGCAGGAAATAAGACCGTGGGTTCATCTGAGTCACTTGATCCAGATTAGGTTAGGGTTTTCTAGCTGTCTGAGAAATAATTCTGGCATGGCAAAACTTGCTTTATATTTCTGCTTCTCCCTGTAGTCTAGAGGGAAACGGTGTTTAGTCTACTGAAAACTCAATCTTGCGCTGAACCTTGATCTTCTCGAGTGGACACCTCATTTTCACTTGCTATATCAAAAAACTAAATAAAACACACTAATACAGAAAATACTATATTTTCCTTTCCCTTATATCTGTCAAAGCTTCTTGGATGATAAGAAAAATAAATAAAGAATATGCAGAAAAGCTGGAAATTAGTATAGTTTGGAACTAATGCATACACAGTGTCAGAAGACGACTTGATGCAGTGTGCTTATAAAGATATCACCAAAGAAAAAAGGAACATAGGTTAATTTTGGAGACCTGCTTTTTGTCTCATAGCAGACATCAGATCAAGAACATGTTTGTTATATTTCAAAAGGTAATAACAATGTCCATTTAAAATTGAGATCTCAGTTAAGATTTCTATTTCAGTGATGCCATGGTAAAATAGTTCGGTTTTGAAAAGTGAAAAAAATAGGCAATACACTCAAGATGTTTAAGAACTGTAATAAAAAAGAAATTTAAAAACAAGATTAGGTATTATTTCATCCAGTTTTCACTCAAGAAGAAACCAAATATTTTTCATTAGGAATTAGTGGATACAAGTTTAAGGCTTTAATTACCAGAAAATTAAAATATTTTCCAGTCAAAACTATGTGTAAAAACCTATGGCTATGTTTTCTCAAGTTTGCTTTGTATCTGGAAATATGTATAAAGCAGAATTCTTTGGTTCACATTTCAAATGTTAGTTGTAACTTAGGCAAAAATGTACTCACTGTTAATTTATAGAATTTCTTATATAAATGTCACGACTATGTGAGTATAAAGACTCTCCTGGAGATTTCAACAACATTTAAGTTAGCTTTCATATGACAGTTGCCTAAAGACAGGTATTTAGTGCTATCAGATGTGGGAGCCTGTGAGCCTGTAGCCGCAGCAGCCCCTGGATGTGCCCCGGCCGCACTCCTGGGCTCCTTGAGACCAAAAGGTCTCCCAGGATGCCAGGGACCAGGATGCCTTGTTCTGCTCCCCTTTCCCTAACCCTACCTGTGTACCACCCCCGTGCCCTCAGACTATTGGTCCTTGATGTTTTCTCTCCACCCCTACTGACCCCATATAAAAAACCTGAACACTTCCGCTTTTATCCTCGTGCGCATCCTCTGTTCATCCCATCCTCATCTACCTCCTTGGACCCACATTACACACATGGCTGGAATAAATCCCTCCCAGAGACCAATCCTGACTCTGTGCCGTCAACTTACTGAGAAGACTCCGGGGTGTCTGAGTGTGTGTGTGTGTGTGTGTGTGTGCAGTGGCGTCGCTGCGCAGCTCTCAGCCAGAGATGCTTTTAGAAGGTTGTAGCCTCTGTACTACCAAACCCCTGGCTGCAACAATCAGACATTCCCTATCTCTGCAGTTTTGTTTTCAGAAAGGTTTGAGTGTTTGTAGGTCTTATCTGTGAGCCCTAGGCTGATATCTTGAATACTGTAGAAATTACCAGCTTCGATAGACATCCACTTTTAATGCACTTGATAGATACTTACTCTTCAATGAGCCTAAACAGGAGTTTGGGTAAGTAGGACTCAGTTTGGCTGACTCTAAGCTTGCACGCATTGTCATCTAAAATTCCCCTGATACCTGTTTGGGGCTGGCCAATGGGATACCTACACCATCCTAAAAGAGACTCTGGAGGCCAGATACCACAGATGCAAGGACCTCTAACGACGACAGCTGTCTATAGTTAAGCAGCCTAATTAAACTTCTGTGTTTTACCTTCTAGATCATCATATGTTGCATTTTAACCTGCTATAGCCAAATTGCAAAAGTAGGTAGAATGTACCTGGCCAGATAGAAAGCATGCTTTTAAAGCTGTCTATGTGGAAAAATGTGGAGTTTTGATATAACAGTACAGTATTTACGATGTGAATTAAATACCGAACAACATTTAAAAACTCTTTTTTTCTGTAGTAAAGCTTTTCATTTCTTTGAAATATAAAACTAATATGAATCCATAATGAAAAACTTTCCATATGGTGTAAAAACTGTGAATGAGTATTTTCATATTTCTGTGGTGTTTATCAAAAATTTTCTTGAGTAAATTAGTTCTAAAGATTGTGACTCAATACAAGTGGATTGAAGTCAGAAAGCGAAAATTGTTTGATTTTCCAGCCGCCTAACTTATGACAGTTTGCCGTTCTGAAGCATCTTCTGAATTTTCAGTTTTCAGATGAAAATATTAACATAAAAAGAAATTGGAGAAATTTCATATGCAATTTGCTTTTAACCATCACTCTACACAGGACCTTTAAGTCACACAGCCTTCAGTGATGTCACTCTGTGTCACTTCCTATATCATGATGTTAATGACTTTCTCTCTAACCTCTACTACATTTACATTTGCATAATTTGTTAACTAGCTATTACAAATTATCAAAATTTAACTTCTAGATGATGAATACTCAAGTATAAAGAATTCTATGTCAGTACTCTTCTCCATCTTTTGTACTTGTGTCTGACTCTGAATGAATAAAATAAAGGACTTCTTTCAAGCTAGTATTCCCACTTTTGAAGTGTGTTGACTTCAAAGAGAAGTGTGATTTTAAATGACTTAGGATACAAGGCAATAATTTAGGAAAGTGAGTAGGATGGAATAAAGTATTGAAATACAGCAGGAGCTCAACTAAGAAATGAAGAAGAAAAATTTAAATTAGGTATTAATATTGGTATTAAAAATTTTGGAAGATAATTAATTTACTTCAGTATTTTGAAAGTTTTTTCTTGTTTAGATATAATAGATCATTAATTATTTAGAACACTGTGTATTGAGAAGAAGGATGGCACTCTCAGTCAAGGTGTGTTTGTGCAAGGACAACTGATGCTTCTAGAAATGCAATGCTGTGTAACATTTTCTGAGTTCAGCCAATTATTTTATAGTAGGAAAAGCTGGTAGTAACAGCCTGACACATGAAACCATTATTTTTCCATGTATTAGCTTTCATTTTATATTACTGAAACATTTGCCCTTGTACGAAAGGTGTATCATAACTCTGATTTCTTGCTCATTGCCACCTCTGAACACTACATATTGAAGGTGGAGATGAAAATGTTGGAATAAAATATTCTTAATATTTAGACATTGTTACAGAAAACTTCAGGAGATTTTGAAATAATGCTTTTTCCTTCAAATATTGAATGAAATGGATGAGAAGGAACAAAGAAGAATTAAACTTTCTGCAGAAGGTTTAATAAATTATATCAACAGCCTGTAGAACTAATAGCTATTCAATTTCTAAGTTATGTATATATGTGTTTATTCATTAACTTCTTAATTATTTTATATCTAGCAAGGTTTTATTCATTAACTTCTTAATTAATTTATTTCTAGCAATTCCTACTTCTGCTCCAGAAGGACAAAAGGCATGACTACATTAAAATTTTCATTAATTTCTTAAGCTGAGGTGGAATTAATCTCACCTAGTTTTAAACAGGTGTAATGTAGATGTCTATATCTGACTAATCAGATATTGAAAATAAGTCATTGAAAAAAAAAAGTGTTTCTGAACTACTTGTTATGTAAGACTACTTTAAAAGGATATATAATATTATATAAAGTTCTGAATCTGCCCACTATGTTCCCTTTTCAAAGGGAGTCTAAAGTGACCAATTTACTAAGAGAAGCACATAGCTGATCAGAGAAATCTGAACTCAAGTATCTGCTGTAAATATATTTTTAAAAAAGTTTAAAAAGTAAAAATGTATTTGAAAAACTTTTGCAAACTCGTAAGTACAATCTTATGGATCAAATTATAACATTTATTAGCTTAAGACCCTTTTTTCTATGTGAAAATAATGAAGCATTTCATGCTTCCTGATTTACAGAGGATTTTTTAAATTGTTCTGCATTTGAAGTTAAAAAAAAACCACGTTAATGATTTAGGAGCGTTGTGTGAAACAGAAAGCTATTTAGACATTTTACACCTCTCTGATGTAGCAGGATACAGTAAGAATATGTTGATTTACTGCATCAACAAAAATATGTTCAGATATTCAAAGAATAATTTACAGATGCTGAAATGTCAGATTTAAATAACGAAAATATACCAAGCAGTGTATTGTTTGCATCTGGGAAAAAAAACCAAAACAAACTCTCACAAATTTATTATGATTTAATGGGTTGCTACCAGTGCAATCCATGCAGTGAGATGTAATTACACAGCTGAGGAGCTCATGCCGCCAAAGTTTCAGGAGTCTAGAGGGTAGCAAGTAGGAGGAATACAAGTTAATTCTTGCATTAAACTGCAGAATTATTTTATTCATGTCTTGTTTCCTTCCTTCTCTTCTTGGGTCTTCTTAAAAAAATTTTTTTCATTTCACCAGCATACTGCCACTAAAGCTAGGAAATTAAGACAGCTGTGTAATATGTAAAGAATCTTTACAAATGACCCAAAATGCTTTTCCAGATTTTCATTTCAGACTTTAGCTTTAATGCTGACTTGTCTGAATGGTGCATCATTACATTCTGAACATCTCTTAGGAATGCTTAGCATGCTTTTCATAATTTTCTTAGTTTGAATTAAGCTACTTATGTTTCTGTGCTTCAAATCAAAATGTTATGATTCATTAAATCATATTAGGGATTTTCTATTAAAACATATGTGCATATTTATGCATTTCAGACATCACTGTACACAAAAGTAGACTACTTCACACAAAGTAATTCAGTCTATTTACAAAATATTTTAGAATACCAACACTTAACTCTAGCAGTGTTTCGGGAAACATCAATGTATTAAGTTCAAAATCTTTGTCAAGTATCAGGTGAAGACACAGTTCACTTCTCATTAAGCTTTCTTTTGACTGTAAAGTGGAGTGACCAGTCAATGTGAGGCTGGGGGCCCCTGTCAGCCACAGAAATGGTGTCAGACTGTAGGAATAGGCCAACAGGGCACCAGGAAATTCAGCAGTGTTACAGACAACCTGGGGTAGAGCTTTGGGAAAAAGTCCCTGAGGACAGTGAACTGGAGTCAGCAATGTGTCCTGGCAGCTGAAATAGCACCAGCATACAGAGTTGTGTTAGCAACACAGGCAGCAGGTCCAAGGAAGGGATTATCATCCCCACTCTTGTTAGGTCACAAAAATATTACTGCATCTAGTATGGTGTTCTTCAGAATAGGACAGACATCATTAAAGTGGGGTGGGTTCAGCAACAGGCCATCAGAACAATCAGAGTGGAGCATTGGACCTGCGAGGGACTACTGAGGGACCAGGGCTTGATGTCTTGAAGATCACTGTACAGTGTAGAAGTTTTCCCAGAGAGATTGTGCCTTGGGAGTTTCAAGACCCAACTAGGCAGAAACCTCTTCAGACCTCAGAGATGCCCTGTAGCAAGAAGGAGGACAGACTAGAGTCTTCCTATGTTCTCTTCCCACTTGAATTAGCCTATGTAGTGACACAAGGAGAAAAAGGAAGCCAGATTCAGTGATAAAGACACTCTTCTGGGATGGGGGGACTTTGGAGATTAAGCCAAAAGAGGCATTAAAGATAGGTGACTTTCTGAGACATATTTAGCTTCTAATTTATTATAAAAATGACTAATATTACCAGCTCTGTTTTATGTCTCTGCTCTGAACAAGTTGTGGATTACAGGCAGGTTAATTTAATTTATATTCTGGTAGTCACTGCTAAACAATGTCTTTATATAGGGTTCAAAGCTAACGGCACTTTTTGACTCTGACAATCTTAGGCTGCACTATTAATTTTCACAAAAAGTGATCAAAACACTGTTGAGACATTCAGGGAACTATAAACATCTGGATCTGCTGTCTGCAAAATCCTCATACAGGTCAGACAGGAATAAAGAGTCACATTTGTCTCAAGTTAGTAAAAGCATTTGACATGAATGTTAATACGTGAGAAAAAATGTTCTGGCACAGTAAATTCTTGCTAGGTCTGCACCCAGGGCAGGTTTCAGCTCAAGAGTGTAATTCCTGCTTTTAAATGCCTAAATAAAGATGCACACTTCTGACCTACAGGCTTGACAAATGTCACAGTCAGATATATATAATACCATTTCTGATGGCCACTGTCACCAAGTCTGGCTTCTAGTTGCTCATCCAGAACTGTTAGGTTGTCCTACAGATCCTAGGTCTTGAGCCTTAACTCAACTCTTTTAATTCAACTATGTAGTGGAATGAAGCTCTGGGTCTTTATATCCCAGCTATAGTCAATGAGTATCCAGGATGAAATTCAGTTACTGAAACTTTAGGTGCATTTTGATATCTCACCTATCCTCCAAGTGTGTGTTGATAAGTTTTAATTTAATCATCCAAAAATTTGGCAGGAAAATATGCTCATATGAATATTGTAGATTAAAACATTGATAAAATTCCACCAGATTTCTGTGTAAAAAGTTGTGCCATGAAGCACACAGTCTCTTTTTCTTCTTTTTTCTTTGATGAAAATCAATATGGACTTGAAGTGTTGCTAAAGGATACCAAATGATTGCACACCTGCTTTCCAGGTGCTAATGGCTAAGTCTTGAAGCATGCTACCTGTTTTATACCGACCAATCCTAGTCAGCAAAGCTAGCCAGGAAGAAATACTCACATATTTATCTTCATGAAATGGAGTGAACCACAGGGAAGGATGTCAACTTTAGTCGAGTTTGAAGTTTAGCCACGTGGAGCTGCTTACCAATTATAGATGCAGATATAATTTCCGAAAGATTTTTCAGCTGGATGCTATTTGAGCCTTGAATATTACAGATTATATTTCTGGCAAAATCCTAGGCAATTAGGTGAATCCTAGAGACTCTTTCACTAATATTTTAACATAGTAGGAATTTTACAGGGCTCACTACATAAAACCCTATAATTCTATGCTTGTTTTGTCTATGTCATCCTTTGTTTACAGATACACTTTGCTGAATACTCAGTTTTCCATTTAATTCTTTGGGAGACTTACAAGAGTTAGCATGCAAGATTTCATCTTTTCCTCTTTTGCCTTTTATACAGTGTTGTATTAATAGACATGGAAATCTACAATTGTATCTCAAGCTGTAAGACAATATAAAAAAGGAAAAAATATCAAGGCTTTGTGCAAATTTTAGCTGAAATAAAGCATAAGCAAATAAATACGTAAGTCTGCATTTCCACAGGATTGACTGTGTAACTACTCTTTTGTGGATCTCTAGAGAAGGCTGGAATATATTCTGCTGCACTTGAAACTGAGTTTATTCAGAATACAAAAGAAGTTCGAAAGAGAAATAAAAAAACAACAGTAGTGAAAGTCGAAGTTTAATCTGTGCTGTTCTGTGATATTACCAATACTTTATTCTTTCAGATTTTTTCACAGTTTAATTTTGTATTTCTTGTTCCCTGTAGTAATCGCTAAACAAAAATGCTTCATAATGAAAAGAAAATAATTTTCAATTCTCATTTACTCTACACCTACCTAAGACTTTTCACCACGTTGCAGTGAAATGTATGAAAATTTTAGCCCATCAGAGATGTAGGTTTTATCATATTAGTATTCATGAAAACTTTCTTTTTTTTTTTTTTTTTTCAGCTACTTCATCCTTTTATATCTTAAGGTACTACAGGAAAGAATAATTAACTATTTAAGTGCATACATACTTATACATCATATGTTTCCTAAAAATAGCAAAATATTTCCTCCTTGAATTTTCATGAGATTAAACTTTCTGTTTCTCAAAGCAAGGTAGTGGTTGCTTGGGTTGACCCAAGTATGTTAAAAATTAAATTAATTGCTGAAGAATTACTAGGGAACTTCTTTAGTAACCCCAAACATACACAACTGATATGAAGTGCCTAGTCTGTGTATTAAAAATTTTACCCTTCATAAGATGGACAGCTCTGAATATATAGAATTAGAAACTGCAGGTTATGGGTACTGCTCCACTTAGCAAGTATAATGAACTATCAACTGCAATTACAAACACAAACTTTAATCAGATTGTGATTGTCAGATGAATAAAAAGACAAACAACAAACAACTTGTAAATGAAGGAGCTTAATGAGCAACACAGAAAGATGTAAAGAAAACTGTCAAAAACATTTATCAAATGTGCAAGTACAACATCTTGTTACAGGCTAACATCTTTCTAAAGGTATAAATAACGAAACTGGCATGAGAAATGAATGGAAAGGTAGATTTCACTACACTGCAGTCCAGTTTGTGCCTATAGCTTTGCGTATTGTCTCTGAGCACTGCTGAGCTGAGTCTAGCTCTACCTTCTTTGCTTACTCTCCTTATGGTTATTTATACACACTGATCTGATCCCTCTTCAGCCTTCTCTTCTTTAGGCTGAACACTCCCAGCCCTCTTAGCCTCTTCTCATAAGGCAGATGCTCCAGTCCACTGCCCTTCTCCAACCCCTTAATCAGAGAAAACACATCCTTGCTGCAAGGATGGTCGAACACTGGAACAGGCTGCCCAGGGAGATTGAGGATTCTGTCTACAGAGATTTCCAAAATCTGACTGGACACCATCTCGGGCAACCTACTTAAACTGATGGTGCAAAGGAATTGGACTACATGATGCAGAGGTCCCTTCTAGTTTCAACCATTCTGTGATTCTATGATTATCTCGGTAGCTCTTTTCAAGACTTGCTCTGGTATTATAGAATCATAGAACAGCCCAGGTTGGAATGAGCCTCAAAAGGTCTAAACTTTCATAGCCAAAGGAGCCTAGATGAGATTATCTAGTATTTTGTCTGATAACAATTTGAAAAATCTAGAAATGGGGATTCTAGCATGTCTCTTGGGGAGGTTTTCTCAGTAATTTGATAGTTTCCACTGTAAAATGTTTCTTTCCTATGTTGAGATTAAACCTATCCTCATGCAAATTGTACCTGTTGACTTTTGTCTTCTTCACATGATTCCTTGTGCAGGAGAAAACAAAGGAATGAGAGAGAGACTGAAGCTGCACACTCGTCCTAAACATTTCTCTAATACCTGCCTCGGGAGAGCTCCCTGTGTCTTGCTGTGAAGAGATAACCTCCACCCTCTTTAAAGCTCCCTCTAAGTACCAGAATACTATGATGAGGTCCCCTCTTTTTAAGCAGAGGCAGGACCTACATCCTTAAGTTTTCCCTCATAGGGCAAATTTTTCAGCCCTTTGATAGTCTTCATGGCTTTCCTTTGACCAACTGCATGTCCATGTGTCTGTCCTACTGGCAAGCCTGGACCCGGACCCGGATGACATTATGTATTCACAGCTAATTAAGTTGTGAGGGTATGAGGTTATGGGCAAACAGTTTTATACTCAAACTAATAAGTAGTGATGTGAATAATGAATGGTCAAATGTACAAAGTGTGCTGGTGCAAAATGTCAACCTAATCTCATTTTAAAATTTAAAATCGGCTTGATTTGCTAGCCTGTTAAGCTGTCTCATCACAGTGATCTCTAATTCCATCACTGCTGTGTATATAAAGATGTGAGCTTGTGTAGTAGATGTATAGTCATGCACATATTCTGCTCAAAAAATACCATAGAGGATGAGGCAACCATGCCTGTGGCAAAAAAAAAAAGCGGTGATAAAAACACTTAATGGCGTATACAACATATATAACTGTGATTCTGTGGCAGAGTCAAGTAGAATGAAATAAGCAAGTAGAAACTAAGCATATTTTCTTGAGTTAGGGTAAGAGAATAGCTGTCTGATGAAGATAATTCTGTTATTCAGCACTGAAAAAAACTGAATAGGAGGAAAAAAAGTGTGAATGCAGAAGAGGGAAGGGATGAAAGAATTATTCAAGAGCATTCTTGTACAGTCCATCTGTGGAAAAATAGGTTTGTCATATGAATAGTGTGTCATAAAGGAGCTGTTGGAGTATATAAAGAGATTTGGTGAATTCCCATAATTAATGGTAAAGAATGAAAAATACAATAATAAAATTGTGATTGAAGTTCTAAATAAGAATGATGTTTCCACAGGTGATTCTTTACTATCTTTCTCCACTGATATATCAGGCTTCCAGTGCATCCAGCGCTAAGAGTTAGCAATATCTACATGACTAAATGACTGATAACTAAAAGGAGAGGCAACTTAATGACTCCTTCATAGGCGTAAGGCTGAATATAGAGGCCAAACTAAGGATGAAATCTATCCATTACTTAAGCTGGATAATGAAACAATAGTCCTAGAAATGATGACAACCATTGTAATTATTCAAGTATTTTCCAAAATAAAACAGCTTGGGATGAAAACACAAGGAAAATATAAAGGTAAAAAAAACCCAAACAAACAAACAAATAAGCACATAATAAATCTCTCAAAAAGAAAGTTCAATTAACTAATACAATCAGCATCTAACTTTCTTTTTACAGTATTCTACTACAGGAGTAACCTTAAAAAGTTTAGTCATAGGAAGTTGAACAGGTTTGGAAAGAAGGAACTGACAGGATTGAAGAAAAGGACTCAGAGAAGTCAAGGGTACTTTGAACCGTAAACAGATGGTGATAGCAAGCCTTTCAAGAAGAACACAAAATTAATGGATTAGAATATTTTGGGGGGAAAATTCCCTAAATAGTGGTAAACTAGATGTATTTTGTCAAAGTGCAGTGATGAAGAAAAGATCTTATTTATGAAATTGGGATTATCTCTTTTACATAAAATGTATTGAGAAGTAGATAATACTATTGATATAAGGACTAAATATAAAAGATGGAACTCTGTCCAGATGGCAGGAGTTGAATTAGAAATTATTCTAGCAGGTTGGGTAGAGATTAATATGAAATATTACATAGTTGGCAGCATTGTGCACTGACTAATCTTTTAGAATTATGGACTATGCAAAAGAGACAAATAGGACTGGTATGCACCAGATAAAATAATACAAAAGAAGACTATAAAGTATTACTGAATTTTACTAACTTTCTTTCCATTAATTATATGCAGGGTGAGCAGGAATGGTAGCTATAAAATAAAGAGCTAATTGAGGGAGAGTGTTTCACCATGGACTTTCTTCTTCTGTTTTGCAGAACTGGCAGTGAAAAGGACATAAAAATTAAAAAAAATATGATAATCAGGCCTTAAATTGAATGGCACAAATGGAATAATAATATTAAACATTTGTGTGTGGAGACACTAAAGGAACATCATGAAACCTGTAAATTTGGTCCATTCTAATAAAATAGGCCCTTATAAAGTAACTTTAAAGAGCACTGAACTTATTTTTTAATATGAGTGGTGCTTTGGTATAAGACAGTAAGAAATAAATCCATTTATTCTTATTCCGTTATTCAAGTGAATAACGACTGAACCAACCAACCTGATGAAAATGTATTTTAGCAAGAAGCAAATCCATAGGTTTTCTTCTGGTTTGTTTAGGCTTTTTTCGGTTTGGGGTTTTTTTAACCCATTCTTTTTCTTTTAATAGAGATGTATTTTCTTATGCTGGTTTTTACAAACATAAAAAAGCTGTATGTTTTATTAACATTATATATCTAAACTGTGTTTTTGGATTTGGTGTGGATCATGATATCTTTATAACTAATCATTGGCTTGCAGTCACATGAATCTGTCGAACCATAAGATTTCATGTCTATGCTAAGGCACTTGATCATAAAAACACCCATTAGTTTTCTCTGAAATCAGTGTACCACTGATTTCCACAAGAGTTCTAACATTCTTCTTTGCAAGCTTTTTATGTTCTACTCAAATGGGTTAATTTCACTTAGCAAGAGAGACCAACAAACAAACAAACAAAAAAAAAAATTGTAAAAAAAATGTTTCTGTCGAAAGAAATGGAAGTTTTTCCACTGGCAGTAAAAGAATCTGTATCTGATCATGTATGCCTGCTCCAGTTAATGGAAGTAAATAAAAATGCAAGAGAAACATCACATCCCACCTCAAATCCACACCAAAAATTAATTTACTTTTTATTATTATTATCATTCAGAGGATTTTAGATTTGTTCATAAGGTGGTCTTCTTCTTTTAAAAAAAAAAAAAAATTGCTCTGTTTTCCAACTATCGTCATATTGTAACACAAAAAGTCATACTAGCAGGTAAGATTCAGTGACCTTTAGCTAAACTATTGCTTAGCAAAAAATTAAAAAAAAAGAAAGTCACTTTTGCTCCAAAGCTTTATGCATATGTTCTTAAACAGTTATGTACAAATACTGTACAAATGTCAGGGAGATAAGCTAGCTAAGCATATGCACTTCACACCTGTGTCAAGAGCTAGTACTAGACTAATGCCCTGAGACAGATATTAACTTACTGAAAAGTCCTGTTGTGCTGGGATGAATAACAATTTTAAACAGACATTTTGAGTTTTGCCTTATAAGAATAACTTACAGTTCAATAAAAATATTTTTTAAATCCTGCTAATATTCTTCCTTCATGCTTATATGAAGATATATGATCTTTCAACTTAGTATCCTAAGGATAGAGAAGAGTAGTAAATGCATAAGCAACAAAGAGATTGAAGAATAAAAAGATAGTTTAAAGTAAGAGAAACAGGATCTTTTAAAGATAGGAGATAAAACAGAATTTTATAACGAATACACCAAATCAGTAATCACTTGCCCTGATTTCATACAGGAGCATGAATAAGGTTTTAACAGCTATAATAATAGCAAAACTGTAGATGTATTCCTGCCTCTATCTCACCTGCATACCAACTTTTCTTCCTACCTTCATATCTGCACTGCTCCATATGGTTTTGAGATTGTCCGTTCCTAAATATTCCTTTTATTCATGTGAATAATGGTGTCCAAATAAGCAAGCCTAGCTGAAAAAAAGAAACCTCAACTTCAATCACATAACTGTGAGCTCATCTAAAAGGTCTATAAAACAGGGGAAGAAAAAAAAACGGTGAAAGCTTCTAGTCCTTAAAGCTTGGAAACTAGGACTACTTACATAGTCAGAAACAGCCGAATGCTATTTTCAGAATTTGCTCATCACCACCTGTTAGTCATCAACTTCGTGGCATGCCAGCCAGAACTGACATGCTTTTGACAAGCTTACTGTGCTTGAATTCTGTAAATTTTAGGAAAATTTAACTCATTAATCAACACATTGAAATTAATTTAGGATCAAAATTCATCTGTTTCACCATAACATAGCATCTCTATTCTGACTAGATTAATTTCATTCTGTATAGTATTCTGTCTTAGGAGCATGATCTTCTGATAATCAGTAATTTCTGATATGTTCAGCTTTTACCTACTTGTTTGTGTCAGTCTCAGGCCATACTCTATCTGCCTTATGTTGACTTCCATTTCAATTCATTTTTCATTTAGTGGTCTTGGCAGTGTTAAGTTTATGGTTGGACACAGTGATCTTAAGGGTCTTTTCCAATCCAAATGATTCTATGATTTGAAATTGTTCATATCAATGATGGGCATGGCATTAGCATAGCTATGCAAGCAAAACCTCCTATTTTGACATCAGGGGACCGCAGGCTGTGGC
>VZRR01005960.1:0-82122 GCA_013398015.1 Oreocharis arfaki
CCGGAGAGAGGGACACTCCGTAATCCAGCAGGGCAAAGCCAGACCCGTCAAAATGTTTGCGGATGTTTCATGGGAAAAAGCATCATTTTATAGAAGCCCTGATGGGAGAAATGTCATTGATAGGCCAGCCAGCCTGATGAATGGCTGCTACTCAGATGGGGATGTGGCAAGGCTCAATGTGAAGCCCATTGTGATGCTGTTTTGAATAAGAAAAGCTTTCCTCCGAAAAGGGGGGCCTTAGATCTACGCAATCCCAACACTTCGACTTCCCTCTTCTATTAGAGCATTAGAAACGTTTTTCTTATTTAAAGTTCCAGCGGTCTTTCCACTCCTCCCTTCCCTCCCCCAGCCCCCACCCAAGGTCCTTGGCTCATTACAGACCGAGATCAAAATTGGCTTAGATCTTCAAACGGGCAGTAGGTTTGGGGTTGTGCTCTTTGGGGCTGCCGGGTGTGTGTGCAGCGCGGCCGAGCTCCCCTCCTCCTCCTCTTTCTCCTCCTCCCGGTGGGCTCTGGGTTGGGATCCTTCGCGGGCACATGGCATTGGAAGCTGCACAGCTTCCCAAATATCTTGTAAGCTTAGTTTATTGGAGAAAAAAAAAGGGCAATGTGTGTGGGTAGGAAAGGGGGTGTGAGGGGAGAGAGAAGTTGCCAGTATCTCGGCAAGCGATGCTGGCACTGCAGACCTGCGGCAGGGACTCCCGTTCATCTCCCCGGGCCTCAGGGAGAGAGGGCAACGCGGGGTGGGGGCCGCTCGCCGCCGGCTTGTCTGGCAGCGGAGAGCGGCTGACCCGGAGAGCTTTCCGTGGGACCGGGCGGAAAGCAGGGGGGTGGGAGATCCCGATTGCCAAGAGAAATGAAGAACCAAACGGGTGCATTTTCAAACTGGTGTTGTCTCTCAGCTTCAGTCCGAGGATGCGAGGATCCCTTTTCGGGTTAGAGAGTGGGGCAGGACAGAGGCTGGAAAAAGTTGCTTATTCTGCATGCGGTTGTATGTGCTGGAAGTGGAAGTAAAAGTGCAAAGCTAGGGCTCTGATAAAAGTGGCTGGTTTAGGGAAGGAAAAGCTGTGATTAGAATATGAATAGAGCTCCAGGAGAGGAAGAGAAAGGGGGATTATAGCTGAATTACTTTGACCATGGACAGAGCCAACGTTTTCCACTCTTCTCCCCCTCTCCCCTCCCTACACCCAGACTAACCCCCTTCCCTCTCCCCTTCGGCGAAAAAAAAAACAAAAAAAAACCCAACAAAACCACCAACCCCACACAGCAAAACAAGCGGCGAGGTTGCTAAAGAGGAAGCCCGGCACTCCGCGGTGCCTTCGCATCCCCAGGCGGGCCGCCGGCGGGGGAGCCGGCGGAGCACCTCGGCCCCTGCGGGCCGGGCCGGGCGGGCACCGGGGCGGCCGCTGCGCACCCCCACAGGCCGAGTTTCGGCGTGGGGAGCCCAACGTACACGAAGTGAAAGCGCGTAAAAATAATACCGGAGCGAGACAGAGCAAAAGCTGAGTCTGCAGCCGGCGGAGAAGCCCTCGCGGTGGCGGCAGGGACGCCGGCCGGCTCTGCCCGCCACAGGGACGTGTCCGGCGAGGCGGGAGCAAGGCCTGGGGAGGCTGATGCTCCTCCTCCCTCTGCCCTCTACCCCACCAAAACACAACTCCAACCCAACGCAAGGGTTCTGCTCTTCCCTGACGGCCATGGCAATCCCGACGGGGAACTTTCAGCTCTCCGTTCCCTGCACCACCCGCGTGCCACCGGGCTGGCTCTGCTCCAGGCGGCACCGCACCGGGGCCCCGACGGGGCGGGTACGGCCGGCTCTGTGCCGCCGCCCCCCTCGACGGCGCGGCCTCACGGCTCCTGCTGCCGCCCCGGCCTTGTCCAGCAGGACCCATCGCCCCCGCCCCGGTCTCCTCGGAGCTGCCCGGCCACCGGCTGCCGCCCCTGCGGGGCTCTGACCCGGCCGCCTCCCCCACACCGCCCGTATCGGGGAGCGTCCCGCTCCCACAGCGAGGGGATACGCTCAGCCCCGCCGCTAAACGCCCCTGCGGGCCGTGCGGGTGGGTTTTGATTGTCACTGCCAAAACGGTGACATTTCCCCATCTTTTTATGCGTTTTTTCCCCACTTTCTTTTCCCCCAAGGCTTTACCGTGGATGGTACGAGCCCTGAGAGGGGCCCGAGGGAAGGCCGTGGGCCCCTGGGAGCCAGCCTGCCCTTTCTGGGAGAGCACCGGGCCCTGTGCGGGGGCAGAAGCCCCACAAAAACCCCAGGGGTATTTTTGTCCCTGAGGGGGACTCATTTTCAAGGGGTTTTGAAAGCCGCGCTAACTTTAAAACCTAGGAGATGCCGCCGGCGCCGGCTGTACGCGAGGAGTTACCTGGTGCCCGCACGGCTTCCCCCGGGTGGTCACAGCCCTCAGCAGCCGCGGGGCTGAGGCGCCCAGCCCTGGGCCGGCACAAGCCCGCGGGCACTCGCCATCCATCGCTCCCTGGCGCGGGGAGGTGCCCGCAGGCAGCGGCCTGGCTTCTGGAAGTGTGGAACACTTGCCGTGGCAGCCGCAGGGGCTGCACCCTGCGCTTGTGGGAATTCTACCTTCACGGGTGTAGTTTCACAGATGCTCTGGTGTTGTTGATATTCCAGAGATGAGCAAAACGAAAATACAGGATTTGTGAACACAGAGATATGTTCTTTCTGGGGGCGATGAGCAGGATGGGATTTAGCACAGCCTGGATGTCTAGAGGCTTGCGCTGTTCTTTGACAGGATGCAAAGGTGTACGTTCTCTGTGAAGGATGTGTGGGCAGGATGAGCAGCAGCACTTTTGTTAGACCAGAGGTACTTGTTGCAATGTGTTTACTCCCTGCCTCTCCAGGTTAGTTCCTGTCCCCACATTATTGTGGAATATATCAATGCTGTTGCCTTCCTGATTACCTAATCCCCCCTCAAATGTCTCAGATCACCCAAGCGTACTTCATAGCTCCATTATTGATTCTTGTTGGGGTTTTGCTTACCTGTTTAAAAAGAATCTCATGCTTCTGGATATCCCATGTGACACTTATTAAAGTACTTCATTCTTCTGAAAGCACAGAGTATCTCCTGTGCTGCAGGCTGGCAGTTTTCAGATGGCAGCACTACAAGTCACTAGCTGCACTTTTTGATTTGATACAATGGGCAGATCTCAGCAAGGATGCAAAAAGTATACAACTGGGAATTCTCACTCCAAGTTCTTGCCCATGCAGATCATCTACAAGCCATAAAATATATGCAGATTAACCCTACACTGCATCAGATGATGCATTTTTAGTGCAGAGGGATTCTGCTGCTATTGTGAAAATACCACTTTTATCCCAGAAAGAATACAAACTTGTGTTGGTGCAGGAGGGGAGAGCAGGATCATCAAGAGAACAGAAGACACATTCCAGGTTGCTGAACAACTGGATGAAAAAATGACATACCATTTTAGGCGACCGACAGAAAATTAGTTTCTTTTGATGGTTTAGCAAAGTAGGAGCAGAGTGGAAATATGATAGTTTGTATCAACTTATCATCCAGGTATTTTGAGATCTTTCAGAAAAACACATTTCTAGGACTGTCTTCCACTCTGCAGCTGTCTGTGCCAGTAGAGTGTGACCACCTTTTTTGCCATAAAAAGCTATGCTGGTACTAGACTCAGAGAATCTGTACTGAACTCTAACAAACATTTTGGGGGAAAACACCAAGAACAGCATTTTCAACAAAACTACTGACAGAGGAACAAAAAATTATAAACTGTTATCTATTAATTTAGGTAATTCTACTTAAAGGCAACTTTAGGCTGAAGTTCTACGGAAGTTTTCCCACAGACTATCAGGGACACCAGCCTACATTAGGTTTACGAATGGATGGGAATTGCTTGTGAGAGGAGTTACATAAGATGGTTCTTTGCAATACCAGGGATCTGAGTTCAGTGACTCAGGGGATCCTTCTGGATCTGACGTATCTCTGTGCAGGCTGTAAGACTGCTGGCAACAGCCAAACACACAGTGACACTTCATCATTTTAGCAGTGGCCTGCAGTTTGTGAGTGGTTCCATATTTTCTTGCCTGAGCCAGCAGCCTCCTCCTCTCAGTATGAACCTATGCTCTGTCAACCCTCCTTCCCAGCTCTATTCCCGTTTCTGCTATCTTCATCTACTGAGCAAATCCCATGGAAGAAGCAGAGAAGGATCTTGTGTCTGTACTGGCTTCTTTCCCACTTACTCATCTTTATTACCAGAACAGGAAATGTTAACTTTATTTTACATATATTAACACCCCTGAGGAAGCTATACGTATAGGTGAAGGACAGGATATGGAGTAAGCTGACAGATGACTTCTGGAATCAACTCTGTGTCTGTGCTTGGGGAACATGATGCTGACAGATGCAGGAACTGGGAGAGGAACATCAAAAGGCTGCCTAGGTAAACACGTGCACCAATTCCTTCAAAAGCCTTTAATTGACACAAGCACCATGAGAAAGTGGCTAGGGCAGACACATATGCAGGTATCTGGGAGAAAACGAGCAGAAGAGCAGAGGCATGCAAATGATGGATTGCACATGCACGGGGCAGGGGGTACCTTCCTTTTAGTCGGAAAGAAAAGTAACATGAATTACAGCTGGCATGCTCTAACTGTAGACATTTCTGAAGCCAAGTTTTGTTGAAGATGACAAAAGATCACAGTCAGCCTTCAATGATCTTCTCTTACTAATGTCTGTGAAAGGAATTTTGCTCAGCCTGAGCTCTCTTCTGTTTATAAAGTAGTGCAGTGACTGTGTTGCCAGAAGTGATCAGTGGAAATATCTGGTTCACACTGGTCACTGGTCAGTCTGCATGGAGGAAGAGAATTCACTCTCCTGGGTAGTATCAGCATCCACAGGAGTTGAGAAGAACTGCTGCCCCCAGGTCTGCTGCCCAGGACGCTCGGCCTGGGAGACACTTGCTGACTTGAGTTTGAGAAAAGGGCAAGCAGTCATCGATTTCCGAGCTTACACCAGATTTAGCTGGCTTTTGTTGTGTGTGGCTGGTACTAGTTACCAGAGGATTTGTACTGTGTGTTGGAAGAAGAGCCAGCCCTAAAAGCTATTACAGACAACAGACACAGAAAAGATCCATTCCAGACTGCATCTCAGCTGCCGAACAACTGGATGTGAAGCTGTCATATCCTTTCAGATGATCGACTGATAATGAGCTTCTTTTGATCTGCCTGGAGCACAGAGAATTACCTTCAGTGCCTGCCTCTGACTGGCAGGGGGAGGCCTGAATGCAGAGTTTAAGTTTCCAATTCACCAGGAGTTCAAGGGAAAACTGTTTCCATTATTACAACATAATTTTAGCAAGAAATTAGAACTTCACTATTTAGCACACCAATTTCTTCCTTAGTTCTTGAGCTATTTCTCTGTTTATAATGTTTTACTGTCGAGTAGACAATAACTACCACGCACTGTCTGGAATGGTAAAGCATATGCATAGGGCAAGGAGCTCCCCAAAACTCAGGCTAGTGAAAGACAAAGACTCTGCTGCAGTTAGCAGCAGGGAATTGCTTTTGATTTGGATCTAACATGCTGATTATATACTGACTGGGAGGAGGGGATAAGGACATGCACAACAAAGCTATTGGAAAAAAA
The DNA here is from genome assembly GCA_013398015.1 of Oreocharis arfaki. Taxonomy (NCBI): domain Eukaryota; kingdom Metazoa; phylum Chordata; class Aves; order Passeriformes; family Paramythiidae; genus Oreocharis; species Oreocharis arfaki. Next base: position 5,636 of record VZRR01005960.1, read on the forward strand.
TATGTGGCCACTGGAACCACCTCAGAGTTACCTGCCACAGGAAACACACAAATAAAGGGGTAACTGCAGTTAGGAGAAATACATAGTTGTTAATTTTTTCCCAGCAGCGAGATGCAAAGAGCAATGGGCAGCCCACAAGCCTGGAAGGAGTTTTTGGAAGATGGACCAAAGGCCTAAGTCCATTTGCTGGATGGACAACAAAAATCTTTGCTATTGAGACAGAAAGAGAATAAAGCCATATAGACTGCTTTTTAAAAAAATCCAACTTCAAAAATTCTCTGTATTAGCTCTGACCTGGGTTTGGAGAGTTTAACTGAGAGTTCTGGGGTTTTGGGATGTATGTCCTTATGTAAGGAAGGCAGAGGGGGTGTATTTACCTCCCAGGTTCATATGGTGAGTTCATAAATGATTGCAGAGAGGCAAAACTGATTCATGCAGTCTTGGCTACTTGAAAGCACAGAGTATGACTGGGGCCACATATCCAGGGCAGAGTAAGAATGACAAAAGTGGTTGTCCTTACTCTTGCACCTTTCTACCCCTTTCCAGAGAAAGAACCCCCCCCACTGAAACTGGTGGGCCCATGCTGAGATGGAAACATTTCATGACAAGGATGGACTGAAGTCAGAACTTGTGTTCAAACATGTTCAAGTTTGTAGCAGCATTTAGGTCTAAAACATGGATCCATTTTCTGGGCTTCTGAGCCTTAGACACAGAAACTGGAATCCGGATCCTCACCGTGCCTTGCACACGTTAAGCCTCCCAGCACTGGTCCAGATAATAGCAAAGAGTCACCATCTGGCTGGATTTTACGGTTTGATGAAGTGCTCAGTTTTAAGGCAAGCACGTGTCTGGCACCTGGGGACTGTGGAGCCCTGATCCCAGTTCTGGCACGGTCTTTCTGTGGCCCTGGGCAAGTCACGTCCTCTTCAGAGGAGGGAATTCATCAAGTGCCCCATGGCCCTGCTGAAATGGCAAAGGGCTGTAAAACAATCCTCAGCTCCAACGAGAGGAGAGGCCGGCTGGAGGGGGCTCTCAGCACCGCTAAGCCCGGCCACCACTCCAGAGGTGCCTGTGCTGAGACACAGCTGAGGAGGGCTCCTGTGGGTCACTGTGGGAGGGCTGCAAGCCCTTGTTTCAAGGCTTATGCTCCCTCTCACTAGGGCCATCCTCATTCTCAAGAGCCTTGGGGCAAAGCACAGACACATTTTCTCTCGGTTTACAGCTCTGTGACACCAGTTACTGTCAGGCTTTACAGGTGTGGCCTGAGCAGGGTTTGCAAATCCATTGTCAGGTGCACAGCACTCTAGTTTGCCATTTGTTACCACTAACAAATGAAATATTCTTCAGTCTTTATAATTACTGTCGTAATTATAAAGTTTTCATTATAACAGACTCCCATTTTGCTATAAACCACAGATATTTTTCTATTTACCATTAGAAACATGAGAAAAGACATACAGCAATTTCTCATCATCATGAATCTATGTTTTTCATTGGTTTTCCTCCCTGTTTAAGCAACAAGTAAGAAGTCCAAGGAATTTAAAGCTCTATTTGCTGCACATTGTAGCTTCTTTGTAAGGAAAACTCTTAACGAGATATGAGCATTAAAAAAACAAAACAAAACAAAACAATTGTGCTTAATGGGAGCCCTTTACTTTCATCTTAAAATTATTACATCTCAGCATGCCTTTATTTCATAATATATCCTCTTTGAATGCCAGAATTGACCAGTCTGGTTTAATTTTTCTTTATAGTTTGTTTTTCTCATTTCTATGTTTGGATACATTTACCTTAAAAAAAAAAAAAAAAAAGAAGTTAAATACCTGTAAGTATTATGTAAATGATTTGAAGTGAAGCTGTTTTTCTGAACTCTAAACTAGTGACCTGTGTTGTTCACAGCTCCAGAACTGGCCAGAAGCCCTGTGCTTTGCTCTCTACCCCATAGCCTTCTGCAGCTCAACCCTGGCTTCATTCTGTTTCTCACAACCAAATGGGAGGGCTGGACATGTACAGTACTCAATAGGGAACACAGCATTTAACCCTTTGTCTGCAAAGAAAGTGGCAACCTAAAGATTCTACAGGGAGTTAGATGTCTTTTCCAAGAGCAGCACCTACCTCTGGCTCGTATAAGAAAATGGACTGTATGTGGCATTTCAGCTGGGACCGATGCTCAAGACCTTCCTGCTGAACAGCATTTCCAGAAAGCTTCTCCCAGACACTACCCACAAGGAATAAAGAAGTTGCAATGGAATGAAAGCCTTATGGTATTTTTCTAGCCACAGCTCCTTGTACTACAGCCTTCAGATTTTCTCAGGTGTTGTTCAGAACATGGTATCTAATTCAGCAGTTAGGCAGTGATGGTAGGGTTGATCTGGGCAAGGCCAGCTCCAGCAGTACAGCCATGAGCTGCCCTAAGACCTCTCTGTAAAGGCAGTCACAGTATAAAAAGGGGGGAGGGGAGATTGTCTGGGAAGATAATTCAAAGGGCTGCAAGGATGAGAATCACCAGAGGAAAGCAGTGCAACAGTTCTGAGGTTCTGAGAATGTATTTTACCTCAGCAGCCCATGCATTATAATTTTTTCCTGACTGCAGTAAGATTCCTTCCTTGAATTGCAACTTTGACCAACCATATTCCAGGAATCCATAGACATTTGTTCTGTTTCTGCTGCTGGTTTTGTAATGCTTATTACATTGCCAAGAGATTACTTGCAGGTGTCGATTATGATGGAACATAGGCAGCCTCTTAGAGAGAGGTAAAAAGTAAGTATCTGAGTTGCAACTCAAATCTGCACTCAAATAAGCCTCCAGTGTAGGCACAGGCTTAGGTTAGGCAGCAGTGATGTGTAAATGCAACTGATGTAGGTATCACCAGAGTAGCTGACAGTGGGTGACCCTCACTTACTGCCAGACATGTCTAGTTTCTATGTTCTACTGGATCCATCATTCTTAAGGCTGCCCCTTTCTTCCTAAGACTCAACTATTACAGAGGATATCCTTCACCCTCACAATCCCATTCATCCCCGTGCTTTCATCAGCTTGAGGTGAATGAGCTGCAAGGTTCCTCCTCAGGGCTGCACACAGGCCTGTTCTCTCAACTGGGTTACTCATGAGCACACTCCTTTGCTCCTCCTCCATCTCTGCTGTAACTGCTTCAACCTCCACGGGTGTAACTGCACACATTGCTTAGTCTTTCATGTCCTGCAGCTTGGACCACCCAACCTAGGAGACCACTTAGGAGAGGACTAGGGAGCAAGGACCCTTATCCTCAGCGGGTTTGCGTGGTGCCCCCCAGCAGCCGCAGCCTTAGAGGCTCACTCCCTCTGCTGGTGCTCCTGAGCCGCAGCTGGGCCATCTCAGGCACCAAAGCAGAGCTTGTTTGTTTGGTTAGGGCTTTTGGTTAACCTCTTCCTCCAGTACGAAGCAGTGTATCATTCTCTTAAAACTCTTTCATAAATAACCTTGAGCTGTTTGGATCCTAGGAGAGGTGCTTCAAGAGCTTTTCCAATCCAGTTGTGCTGTGTTGACATCTGTGTTTTCACCAGTCTAGTCGCAAGAAAAAGGGGAGAAAAAAAAGAAGAAAAGTAGAATCTATTCTTCAGGCCTGGTTTTTAAGCCCATACACAAAAGTACTAGTTTAAGCATTTGGTGGAAGGCTAAAAAGAAACCTACTCAGGCTGATACTCATCTATGTTCCTTAAATGCTAAGAGAACAGCAGCAACATGACTGTGTGGGAAGTGTCAGGATCAGCAGGATCATCAGGATCAGCACACAAAGCTCAGCCATATGAGGAGCCAAAGAGCATCTCAGGACTTCTAGATCAGAGGCATTGTTCTGTATCCTCATTGACCCAGACTGCTGCTTTTCATTGAAGGACAGATGAAGTCTGCACATGTTGATGCCCTCTACTTAAAAAGTTAACTGCATGCTTTGCTGAGTAAGGGCTCGTTAGTTTAGCATACTAAATGACTATTAGTTCATCCACTGCTTTAGTTCTAGGTCTTAGACCTCATGAAAAAATCCAGCTGTTCCCTTTCTAAATCCTTTCGGGTCATTCAAACCTGCTTAACTGTCAGTGAAGGACTTGTTCTTCATGGGTTTCATTTTGTTTTGTTCTCAAAATGTTTCGGCTGTGTCCGTATTTTAAAAAAGTTCTGGAGTCCTCTAGACTCACATCATTACCTAGCATTTGCAGCCTGTCTTTTCAGGGCTTTGAGCCAGTATATTAGCAGATCTACTACCCTCAGAAGGAATGGAATGGATATCTGTGTGCTGTTCCATGCACTTGTTACATATGCAGTCACCTCCCCCCCTGAACTTCATGGAAACTGCATACATTTAGTTGAGGGCAGATTACCTGTACAAGCACACCACTGCTTGCACACAAAAGCACCTGCATGTTGAAATCTCACTCAAAATGTCTGATCTCAAGCTCTTGAGAAAGTAGTTTCATTTCTGTAACATTGACACTACTTCAGAACTAAATTTTAATGCTTTAACAAACTGCTTTAGGAACAGAAAATGGTTTAGACATTATAAGGCGTACCCATCCTTACACAACTATCAACATATTCAGCCAGTATTATTTAAAACATTTATTACATTGGTTTGGAAAACATTTTTAACCTCCATGAATAAGGTGTGTATTTAGCTCTGCTTAAGCCCTAGTCCAGCAAAGACCTTTTCAAACACAAGCATGGGATTGTTTGAAGTTATCCAAAGTGCTTTGCTAGACCATGGCCTTATTCCACAATTCCCACATGTCCTGTTCATGACTAATCAAGGGTTCAGAACTGCTCCTAGTGTTTTTTACTGACAGACTCTTCCATGTCAGCTTAAAAACAAGGAGGATATGTAAGAAAAATTTCCTACTGTCTTGCACCTCCCTTCACTCAGGTTTTAGAGTTTATCCCTGTTCACCAAAAAACCTCCCAGTTAGATATGCTGGTTTTCAACTTCCTAAGGTACTTTTTTAGGTCTTTTTCATCTTGTTCATTCATTGTACTTAGCTAGTTTTAGCCTAGGTATGATGTTCATGGACTGCAGTTCTTGGAATAAGAGTTTACAGGCATAAGGTATGCGCAGAGAAGACACATGACATGATGACTTGCAGTAGTGGCACCTAGGGAAACAAACAAAAAGGAAGTTAGAGTTGGGCCATAATTTCTGCTGAAAAAAAACCAGTTGCCACTAGCCACTGTTGTTATGTCCATGTGTGTTTAAACACTGGCCACAGTCCTAGAAGCACCAAATGCTTGAGACACATTTTAGCACTTAAGTCATAGCTTTAAGTCCTTAAATAATCTGACTGAAGTCAATAGGAGCTTAATGTTAAACTTGCACTTTTCTTGGAGGGCAATCACAATGCTCAGGAGCTAACAGGACTGACTTCTGCTTCTCCAGCACTCACATAAATGTCAACACAAATTCAGCACTGCATAGTGACAAAAAGGAGGTGAACAAAGCCAAGTGTTTCTGAAAAAAGTGGTTAATGGTCCAATTTCTGTGTTATATATATGTCACAAAAAGAAGAGTCAGGAAGAAAGAAGGTTTTTAATATGCAATTTCACCCTATAATGTCTCAAATTATTTCACTTTCCAGAAAAGAGGCACTTCTCATCTTACATCTTTGAACTTTAGTCAGGATAGAAAGCCAGTAAAACTGCTTTAACACATATTCTTTGTGCTCTTTGCTCTAATGATCTTAAAATTCAGGGCAAAGGGGATTTTTTGTCATATAGATATAACCTTGACTATATAAGGAATAAATACACTAGTCAGCCATCTTTACAGTATGGGGACTTAAATTCAGTGGTAGTAGAAAATATTTCTTAAAAAAATCAGTTTCCAACCTCCCTATTTCTTCATTCTCCTGTATATTCCATCTTCTGTTTTTGGAGAGTTGAGAAAGACACTCCATTGGGAACACAAAGTGACTCAGCACTTCCTAATGGTCTAACAAAGCTCTTTTTTTGTTCCTGTATTTCAAATTTATATTTCTGGCATAAAGTCTTAACAGTCTGAAGATCCAATTAAGGAAGAATTAGCAAAACTCCTGCAGGCCTCTGTGGTACAGAATGAGGCTGACAGTCAATGCAGGTTTATAACTACTCCCCTAGTCCATATTTATAGGGATGGGTACGTTTTTATGGTGGGAGAAGTGACCTAAATGGGAGCCATTCTCCAATGATGACGAGCAAGCAGTTGCTCTCAATGGGAGCAGCCTTGCAGGCCCTGGAAGCCTGATGAGACACAACCTTTCTGCTATGAGCACATGTCTGGCATCTGATTACAGCTCGTAGGGACTGAGGAGCAGAGACTACTCACTGCACCCAGGCTCAAAGCTACACCATTCTGGGCCTGCTGTGTACTGGATGGGGACCACCCAGAAAGGTGCAGTGTGCACAAAACTCTGTCAAACAGAGATCACAGAAACAAGTACTTGAAAGATCATTTGGTACTGAAATTGACACTAAATTGGTCAGGAAAAGGCAACTGTGCCATTCAAGGCTGAATCTAGACCAGCAACAAAATTTTTCTTTGGGTATATTTTAAAATGCACATATTAGAGAGATCAGAATAATTCCTCAACTTATATCATCAGAAAAGGACCAAATTCGGCTCATTGCATGCAGCAGAGCTCTGCTCCTGAGCACCTGTATAACAGCAAAGTTGGAAAATTTGCATAAACCCAGTAAATCATAGTAAGCTTCAACTGCCTTTTTACAGGGACAAATTCTGTCACTGCCACAACAGCCCCCTTCCCTGTGAAAATACCAGTTGAGGCCCCAACACTGATCTGCTGTTACTGTCTTGCAGAAAAATGTACCCGGGGCTAGTCCTTGTCTGAGAGGAAGGGCTCATCTTCCACAAGACAAGTGCCCTTAATGCTAGCCACAAACAATGTTTCTAAAAGGTTTCTTGCAGCAATGTCTTATTAATGCCTGAGTCACTGAAAAGGCCCATTTGGAAGCTTCTCTTAATGACCTGGTCTCTACTGTGCTGCTCATTATAGGGCCACTTGCTTCAGCTACTGGTAGACACAGTATAAAATTCAGCAGAAACTCTCTTATTGATTACTCTCACACATCAGACAGCTTTTCACAGAATCAGATTGCAAGAATGTCTGGCTCTGTCTGAAACAGTAGTTTCTTTAATGATAATTTAAGTAGTTACTAAACTTCGCTATGCACTTCAAAAACCAAAATATATTAGCAACACCTTAAAAATAAAATGTAGTATTACTTCTAAACTTCAAATTGCTAATTTTCTTCAAGGTACCTTCACTTCCTGTGGACTCTGAAAATCTTCAAGGACTGCTCTGAAAGTCAAGGTCTTATTGAAAAAATAACTGAGCTACATCTGCATGTGAGGATTTTTAAAGGCAATGCTTTACACAGTTAGAAGTGGTTAGTTCTTTGACTTAGGGCATGTCCTTCCTTTCACACTACTTCCTACAATTGTTATTTGCATTGCAGTAGTTTTAAGAGACCTGGGTCAGAAAAAAGCCTCACTTCTTACATACACTGAACACACACTCAAGAAAAACAGGACTCTCAAAAAGAGTTATGGCACAAGAGCCAGCAGGACCACGCCCAGCTGAAAATCACCAGTTCCAACAGGATTCCCATAGCAGGCCTCATCTCTGCTCTGGATTACATGTGTTCACCCACCTCTTTCTGAACCTCTGCTCCACCAGAAGCAGAACCTGCTGCTGCTGTGAGCACACAAAGGTGGTGCTTGGTTTCTGGCCAGAAGCCACATGCTGCAGAAGAAATATCTGACCAAGGGCAGAAACAGTAGCTGTCACCTTTACAAACTGAGAATACACCTTACTTTCCTACTTCATTATATCATGGAAAAATCACAATTGAGGCACTGAAGTGAATAAAGTCCAATTTCCTGCCTCTCCCAATAGATTAATACTGATATCCAAGAAGCAGCAAGTTTCCAACTGTGCTCTTTTGAGGTTTAGAAATTAATCTTTCTCCTTCTCCTTCCAACTCTCCAGCTTTCCCCACCATAAATATTAGAGTAACTTGAACTTGCACCATTTAGTTTTTCTTCCCTTAGTTATGGGATTTTAGGTCATCTGTTTTTGCAAAGCTTGCAAGAACACTGTATCTCAAATTCCTATTGGTCTCACAAGTCTGTTTTCTGCTTGGTTAGAACAAAACCAGGTTAAAGCAGAACATTTCCCTTACCTCTAAGACTATAAACAGAAGTTTGTCTATCTTCTAATAATAGTGGTGTAATTTCAGCATGCTACAGGGCAACTTTAAATCTAACATCTCAAAACTGCTGAAGAGAAAAGTTGGTTAAAGCAAAACTCAGTGTGTTACACGTGGTGAGCTCCACAGCTTTGACATCCAGTTTTATGCTTTCTCTATGTGAAAAACCAGTTTGTTTGCAGGACACCAACTCAGTAGTGGGTTAGGTCTCAGAGTAAGACAGCAAGACCATTAGCCAGTCTACAGAGAAGCTTCCTAGGGACAAGCCATTTAGGCAGAAGCCAGCTGAATTTCCAAACAGACAGCTGCTTGTCTCTCAGGCTCTAACATGGGATCAGTGCATTTGTCTGATGCTTTGAGGAGGAACTCGTTGTTTTACGAGACGACAAAGCAAAAGGCATTTGGGAGGGGCACAGCCAAAGAAAGCCAAATGCATGGGATTATGAACTCCATAGCTAGAACACAGGAAAGCAGGGGATATTGCTTTCTTCTCCTATTCTTCTGTGCCCACTCTCACTCTTCAGCCCGGTGAGGTTCAACATGGGATTGTACCCGAAGACATGTGACTAGCAAGCAACCTCATTTCTCATGGGAGAGGCATCAAGTACATTGACACCACTGTTTTCTCCTTTTCAAAAAATAGATGATATATGGGATTGGGTGTTTGATAATCCCTTGCAAGGGTGGATGGAAGGCCAGCAGTGGGATGGAAGGTCAGCAGACAGACTGAAGGGAGCAGCCTGGCTGTGGAAGAGAACATCTGTGCCCCCACAACAGGAGAGATCCCTGGCCCGTTGACTACACACTCAATTCAGTCCGAACTTCAATCAGACCACAATAAAGAACCATTCCTTGTCACCAATTTTCCAAATACCAATTTTGAACATTGACACTGCTTTGGATTAAAGCGCATGGGACTGTTAATTGGTGACTGTGAACACTTGAAAACTGAGAAGCATTGCAACCAAGGGCAAGGTTCTGTTACACAGAGGCATGGTTACTGTGTACCACTTGACAACTTACCAGCCAGAGTACCCCAGCAAGCCGCACTGTCCACAAACATCCACTTCGAAGGCATCACTTGAAATCATCAGTCTCTCCAATAAAAGCATGCTGGCTCCATAACCTATCAAACAATCCCGCTCCATCTCTCCAAGACGTAAACCACCATCACGGGATCGACCTTCAGTGGGTTGCCTTTGAAATAAAAATTTGAGAAAATGTAGTAAGTATTCAAAAACATACAATCTGTGACTCTAGCCCGTCTTCGAACTGCAGGAACAGCACGGGGGCGATGGACTTTACAAACCAGAGCTGCTGATCTCACAAATGTGTTGCTCCTGTACCCACAATACGATGCAGTTCTGTAAGTGGCAACTGTAGCATCAGGCTACAGCTCTTTACCTCACAGAACGCAGCTGCATAAGTGAAAACAAAAAGACTTCAAAGAGTATCCAAGACAGTCTAGACACAGCTTTGGCACTCTTTCTTGATGAGACATTATCGTTTGTAGCTAACAAAATGAAACAATATTCAGCAGCTAATGAATCAATCATCAACCTAATGTTTCAGCTGAACTACAACTACAACTAATTTCAAAAATAAAGATGGTTTTGCTCTGAGAGAAAATATCAAAATAAGTCAGCAAACAAGTAGTACACATATTGCTAACTCATGACAGAAACACTATTTTTTTTAAAGTAACATTTATCTAGTTAATGTTTTTCATGTATGATGGTTAATAGACTAATTTTTGTGTTCTGTAGGTTCCTCTAGACAAGTCAAACTTATTTATTGTCTGGGGAGACTCCTTGTCCTTATGGTGCTAGAGGAAAATTTTAATAAAGCAATCACCTATACACTAAAGATTTTGAGGTAAAAAGATAAGGTACCATATATTATCTAACATTAAGACTGCTTAAGCCATTTTTTTGTTGGACACAGCCAAAACATTTAACCTCTTGTTTGTCACAGTGCAAATTCATACTATCAGTTCTACTCTCATGTACCAGCACGATGTACTGCTTAGATTTCAAATATTAGAGCAAACTATGAAGAAAAACCAATCCTGAATTCCTGCAGCACTAATATACTGCATGCATTTTAATAAACATTTCTTAGTATATTCCCTGAAACATGACAGCAAAGAGAAGGAATTTAAAAGATGTTACTGTGCTTCACTGCTCCCTGAAACCTCATGTTTATGTGCTGTTTCTGACACCTGTAGCAGTGTAATCCACCTAAAATATCCAATGACAGATCTGGCCCATTACTTTTGGAGTATATTTTGTTTCTATTATTTCAAACAACCAGATTTGTTAAGCTTACTAAAGATATTAAAAATAAGACTTTGACAACTTACTGCAACTCAGAGAAAAGAATTTATAAAAGCCTTCAACATCTAATAATATTTTCTAACATGTAAAAATAAGCCAAATTACCAGACCGAATTATCTTCTAAAGATGCAAGTTGTATTTGTTTTTAGGGGGAAGTAGTTTCTCTTACTCTGACCACACTGGAACCTTAAAACTAATCTGCTTGCAATTCAAATTGTCCTTTTCATTCATATAACCTTCTGTTTTTCCCACTGTTGGGAGAATGGATAGAAGTTGTTTACATCCTGATTAAACTCCCCAGGGCCCCCTCCCCAGATGATGGCACCATCACTGCTCAGATGCTGTTCTAAAGGACTAACTCTGGGGTGAATGCAGTTTCTCTTCTGAAGTGCCAAGAGGCAGATTTTAAAAGCAGTTTGGACCTCCAATGAATCAGGCATTTGCTACAGTGCTAGAAGTGCCCGAGTTGTTTTTATGAACTGACCTCTAAAATACTATTTAATGCACAAGTCTGCTTTCAGAAGTTTCACCAGGTGCTGTTCTACAGGACAAAATAGCTTTATAAATGTGAGCCCAAAAAAAGTCTCAACCCAATTATGGGAGAATAAAATCCCTGGAAAAATTATCTCAACTCCATGGGTAGACATGCCATGGGTCTCCCAACAGATACAGGGTGAAGGTTTTTAAGGCAGATGAAATTCCATTAAAAAAAATTTTAAAAGCTCCCCAAACAAAAAAAACCCCCACAACTTTAACCTTTAGCTGTTAAGTTTCACTCCCACTGTCACTATGATCTCATTGAAAGAAAGCAAAACAAAATCCTGCCTACCTAAAAAGTAGTTTTATAAAGTACCAAAAATTTCAATACTGAGATTGAGCCTTTGAAACGAGTCTATCTTCTGCTTCCTAAAATTATCAGATTATTCTTCCAGTTCACATGAGTTTTGAAATTCCTCATACAAAAAGTTGTTTAAAATGTTAAAACAGTTCTTGTAAAGCATTTGTCCTTCCCCTTTCCCACTATACACATGTACACTGCAGCTGTTGCCCTGGGCAACTAACTTCTTTCTTTATTCTAAATATAACATCAGAAAACAAAGCAGACTCTTGAAAATAAGACTGGGAATATCATTAAAAAGAGGTATTTTTAATGTTAGGGAAAAACGTAAGTTCTTAAAATCCTTAATGCTAAATAAATGCAGCGACTCTTTAAATAAAAAATAAGTGCTCTTCATTCTATTTAACTGCTTCCTTTAGAAAAAAATCATAAAACAATTAACTTCAGTGTTTTAAAGCACATTAAGAATTTAATGGCACTACTTCTGGATTTTCTGCAAGAACAGTGGGTTCAGCTGAATGGTCTTATTCCTTGTTTCACTGACCAGTGGGGGAAATAAGTCTACCCCCATGGTCTCAGCAGATCTCCCTTGTGCCTGCCAGGGACAACTAGTGGCTAGTTTGAAATGGAGTTGTTTGCTGAAACACTGATCTCCAAGAAGTGGAACATTACCTAAAAACACTGCCTGAAGGAGGAGGGCATCTTGTGCTTGCAGAGCCCCAGAACACAGAGAGGAGCCCTGACCGGTGTTTGTCCCATCGCCCCCCTGCAGCACAACAGGACCTGGCACATCTGACATGCCCAAAAAACAGGCAGGTGGCAGCTTTAACTGTCCATCAAAACAACTACACATGCAGAAAGCTTATATTGCTCTCTTGTAAGAAACATTAACAGCAGCTTATCTATTAAAAAGATTTAGCAAGACTGTGTATCTGGGCAACACTGCATATAGAACTGTGTTACAGATCAATTTGCAACTACCCACAGCATTGAAATTAAGGATTGCATTTCATCTCAAGTACCAGTCCAGAGGGCAACATCCTGGTGGGTTTTGACTGTGTTGACAGAGAGTGCTGCTTTGCAATTCTGCAAAGCCTTGCTTTAATCAGAACAATAGCTAGAATCAGTGATGATCAAGAAGCTCAAGTATTCTGCCTTATTCCAGATGGAAATACAGCTTTGCTCTGTCACTTAAGGTACATTTGATATATAAAAAAATGCGTTTCAAGAGGATGACAGCGAAATTCCACATTGGAAGCTGTTACAGGATTACTTTTAAAATCAAAAAAGAATGCTAGATGCAATCTACTCTCCAGGAAGTGCAATGGATGATAAAACAATAGCGAATATGAAAGCTGGCAATGCAGACTCTCTCAGCAGAGGCAATGGCAATAACAAATGTTTAATTATTTGAGGAGAAAAAAGAAAATTCCTGAAAGACTAGTCAAGAGGCAGCATAAATTGAACATCCACTGGCTTTCCTGAAAGTCAAACAAGGAGGCCTAGTTACATAGTATGATGCCAGTGACTGAACAAAGAATTTGCAGAAAGTAAGGGGTGGGGGAAATCACACAACCTTCATCTTTACACATAAACACTACATTGACTTGCTTTAAGTTTCATTTAAATTCAATATCTCTAAACAGCTGAGAAGTTGAGGAGGCAATACAAAGGCAGATCAAGGGATTTGGGTAAGCCAGGAGTTCCAGTAAATCCTGTGTACTGTTAGCTAAGACAGAGTTTCCATTTTCATGTGAAGGACCAATATAATGCTTAACACACTGAAGAACAGAAAATGGGGCAGACAGCCTATTATTTGGGAATATCATTTATGTTCATATAAGCAAGCAGCTGTGCTTGTGCTACACCTGCTTTTCTCAATGTGGTTGATGAAAAAGTTCAGACAAGAATTACAAAATCTTTTCATGATTTCTTTCCCAGTTCAGCCACTGGTATTTACTTCCATGGAAAGCACGTGTTTGTCCTATAGACAGTGTGAGGATGGAAAGCAAAAAGGCATAGGAAATATGCAATGAAAAGCCAAAGAGGAAGATAACTCTGTATCAAGCACAGCAGAGACCGGCCCCTCCATTCTCTAGTAGCACATGCACAGGTAGAAGCTGCACTTAAGAGCTGTTGTGCAGCCAGGCAAAGCAAAAGAAGTGGATCCTCACATGGTAAGAGGCATAAAAATGGAATTGAGAATTAAAGAATATGAATCACACTTGTTATAGGGAAGAGTAAGGGTGGGATAAACACAACTGTGCTTGCATCTTAAAAACAGTACAAAGGTTTCTGTGGTCAGAATCAGTACAAATTTTGACTGGTCAAAAAGAAGAGTACCACCACGCAGTAGGTGAGGTAAAAGGGTGTACATAATAGCCCAGAAAGACTGGCAAAGGACATTTGGAATCATCTTTGCTAGAATATTCAAGATTAGCTGGAATTTAATTTTCTGTCAAGTTTTAGTAAATAATCCTACTATGACAGAGAGAGGTGAACTAAATGACCCCCTAGAAGCATCCCCAAAGCAAAGCCTGTGGCACTAAATTCTTTTTTGTGAGCAAGGAATATCAGAAACTTAGAACCTAAGTGGAAGCAGACGTAGACCTTGGCTTTAAGGAGAAAAAGTAAGTAGCACCAGTAAAAACAAGAGGCTTCAATTTCCCCAAAGGGTTTATCAAAGTATGTTGAAATATTAGACCATACTTAAAAATTTCTTCCTTCTACTCATAACTGATTTTGTAAGAGTACAAATGTTAAAATACCTCCTAAAATACCTACAATACGAGCAATTTGACAAGAAGGGCCCATAGTGTGTACTGTGAATCAGCAGATGGTGTTTTTACCAGCTGCTAGCAGAAGTTTGAGAAGCAAACTCAAGTTTTGGACCACATAGAGCACACCTGGGCCTTGAGAATAACCTCCTGCCACAGTCTACTGTGAGAATTTTTCATCTGCAACGGTGTAATAACAATTCATAGCATTTTGTGCCAAATATCACAAGGTAAACAAACTTTGTTTTATAGCCATCAGTCAGCTGGGCATACTTCTGATTGTACATACGAATTTTGTGCTTAGCCTGTAACAATACCTGGTGAGCACTGCCCTGGGTCCTCGAGCTCTTGCATGCATTTTATCCAACACCATGTGCTTCAGTTTCTGGTAATACACAGGACCAAAGTAGATATATGCTTCCAAAGGTTCCCTGAAAGAATAAAAACCAAAACAAAACCGACAGCCACGGTTAGCACACATTTACCTCAAGAGAGGCAAGGGTGTCATGTACAGGAGAAATGTGAAACAATGTGGAAATCATGAGTCCTAGAAAAATGTGTTTGGGCTTTCTGGGCAATCATTCTGAAACCCCTTCCAGGGAAATCTTCTGAACACAGGGGCAGTACAGTGCCAGCATCACATGCTGCTGTCTCCACTGCAGCAAGGAACAAGCTCCTGAACTTATGCTGTGCAGACATGCTGCTACAGCTGCAGGTACCTGTTTCAGCTCTACCATGGTAAGTCCCTCCTCTGTCTGTACCTGTACAGGAGTGTTTCAACAGTGTCATCACTGCCAGGGAGGAACCATAAATGCGTCAGACCCTGAAGAGTGACTTAGGGTATTTCTGTTTACATTCCTCCACAAAGAGAAGCATATATGTAAACAAATACATCCAGCATGAATGCTCAAAACATTCTTTTTGTAGGAGCACTTTAAGAAATTTGCATTTGCAAGAATCGCTTAGCACTGGCACACTCTGAGCCTGACACTGTTCTCATCCACTAACTCCCCCTGCACAGCACTCTGAGCAACAACCCAAGACCCAGATGGGTAAAAGCCTTCCTTGAGAGGCTGTGCATCAGCCCAGCTGCCCCGGCAGCACTGCTGAGCAGCTGCATCCAAGGGACAAAGATCGCTGCCCTGGCTGGCACTGGGGGCTCAGATGAGCTGGGTAAAGGGCTCTTGAGAACTGTATTTAGGCACTTTCATCAGCTTGAGAACATCTGTAAGAAATACACAGGGTCTTACTCCATTCTATGAGCTGGAGTAATGGCTAAAGATTTCTGTGTTTAAAACACCCCCAACTGTAAGAAGAGTGTAAGTGCCTAAAGATCAAAAAGCAACAGTGAAAAGCACTCAGTCATTTCCCAGCTACCACCTTCACCCAGCTACCACCTTCAGCACTAAGAATGTCCAGATTTAACAGACTCAGCACAGCCACTGATTTGTTTGATAAAATAAAAAAGGTATGTGCAATGTAAAAACAAGCAGGAGACAACAATATTGCACTTCCCTTTCAGAGTCATTACTGACATTATGCAGTGTTATTCCGAAAGTTGACTATTGAAGAAAAAAATAAAACTTCATTAAACATCTGAAATCTGCAAACTTTCACATTGTTATGAAATCTGCCTTCAAATTTCATAACAAACAGATTAAGCCTGTGTAATTTGCTTGGAAAAAAGTATCAGTATCCTTAAGCAAAGGATAAATAGGGCACTACAAAACTGAAGTTTGGGGATGGGGGATTTTTAGAGCTAGATGATTTTCTTCTCCCTAGGGAACATGATTAGTCAGATTTTTTAAAAGCTGCCATGATATACCAACAGGAAGTGTTTCAAGCACCAGGATACTTGACATACAATTTATGGAATATGGAGTGAATAAGGAAAATAAAATCGTATCTGAAACAAAAAGAGAAGCAACATATGGAATAAGTTGGTAGGAAAGGCAATTAAAATAAAAAGTATATAAAAAATACTTGCAAAAGAGACCTAAACTTGCTCCTTGAGAAGAAGGGGACTAGAAGGATAATAAAAATAGCAGGAAGGTAGGATTAAGATACATTTTGGAAGGGCAGGCATGTGAAGCCATATGGCCTTTTCCTGTTCCTAAACTATCTTATGTTCTTTGAACTCTGTGTCTCAGAAGCCAGTCTGATCAACACAGCAGGAAGTTTGCAGATTAGAGTATTATGCCAGACTGAAACATTGTGTAATCGAAAGAAAAAAAAAAAAAGAAAAAAAGAAAAAAGAGCACACAAAGAATATTCCCAAGGAACAGACGCTTGCCTCCAAATCCATATTTACAGTACTATTAAAGTCAACATGAAAATGCTTATCTGATTCCAAGCATATGTAAGACTTTCTGCCGGCAGAAACCTGAAATTTCTTACCATCTCTCAGAAAGAAAGCCTTGATTTTAGCTTTTTTGCCAGGCAGTAAAACTTGGGAAATTTTCTTATGTACCACAAGGGCCATTCCCATTACAGCCACACACACCAGCAATTTTTAAAATGTGGAACCACAAAATGTTTCTAAGAAAAAACCCCCGCACACGACTCTTCAGCCCCTTCTTTCACTCTCACAGAGCAGTTTGCAAACAAGAGAAAGCTCCTGAGCTCTGAGACATAAGAAGATTTTTCAGATGTGTCTCAACAGGATTTCCCCACTCTGCTGAAACACCTAAATCTAAAGAGCAGATTCTTACCCAGTGATCCCAGATGTTACGTAGTCCTTCCCTAGGTAGTTATAACCATGGCGAATAAGATCTTCACACACATCCTTAACTTTACTGCCGCCAAAAGCCGTTCCATAGTGAAATCTGCCATCGAGCACCCCAGCCTTTCCAGCCAGGAGTTCAATCAACTTTCCCACCTATGAAAGAAAAGCAGAGTTAACAGCCTGGTCATCAGGACAGGCACATTGCTGTCACAGCACACGTTAGTCAGGCAAAGTGACCCAGATGGCAGCCTGGGCTACTGCATGCAACAGGAGTGGAAGAAGCCCAAGAACTGGGAGTACTCCTGTGTGAAGGGGGAAAACTGGACTCATCAGAGGGTCTGGGAACAACTTTAAGGTCCCCAAGTCAGGTAGTTCCACTTCTTCCAGTTAAACGAGAAATGGGCAGGATGCAGTGTGGCGTTCTGCTGTAGGAAACAGCCTTGGAGACTGACTCGCGGCAGTGTGGCAGGGGCAACAGAAGGGAAGATGCTAACTAAGGAAGAAAGATCAGAGGCTGTATGAAGGAAGCACTGAGGTCCCACACAAAGGCCAGGTATTTAGTGTGACCCTGCAGCACAGGTGCCAGACTTGCCTCAGTTCCAAGGAGGTGAGTATAATTTAAGAAGTTTTATAGGTCTGGATCTATAACTGAAGGTCCTCTGCAACCTTCACCCCACAATCTGCTTCAGCCAGACTAGTGGGCACAGGCAATAGGGAAGGAAGAGAAAGAGCAAGAAATTTCCAAACAGAAAGGGTGTAAGTGAAGTATTCAGTTGCATTCCTCTTAGCTTGACACAGAACAAAATGAGAATGATGCACAAAGAGCCTGCAACCCCACTCCTTTTACACTAGGATGTTTCAAAATAGTGAAACAGAGGGCTGACTACTCATAGCAGAGCAAGTGCATGGCATGATGACTGGAGAATATTCTCAGTGAAATCATGCTTCAAGCTTTTTTGTCTCTGTGGCTGATCCCCTTCTCTCTCCCTCTTGGGGAACGGTGTCTCTTGAATCGAGCAGCAGCACTCACCGTCATACGCGATGGGAAACCATGAGGGTTCATTATGATATCTGGGCAGATCCCTGTATCACAAAATGGCATGTCCTCCTGAGGAACAATCAGTCCACACACCCCTGCAGAAGAGAAAACATTTCAATTCACAAAACAGCAAACCACCAGCAGGGCTGACGCTCATCACCAGATTTTCTTTAGTGTTTTCCTCCTCCTCTCTTTCTCATGGATCACTTTTTACCCGGCTTCATTACCATGACCAGTACTCCCAAACTGCAGACTAGAAGAGAGCCCTTGTGACAGGACTGGCGAAATTAGCATACCCTTTTACATAATGCTCTCAGTGATTTGTGAGTTAGCAAATTAGGGAAGAAAGATTTGGATCCTATTTTCAGAAGAAACCAGAAACTTCTGTCCAGTCAGACTGCAGTATCTCAAGGGCGATCTAGTTTTTAAAGCTGATGCTACAATTTCCTGAAAGAAAAAAATTAAGAAATTTGGCCTCTTAGGTTATGTCTTTGGACGTACAAAATTATTATTGATTTGAAATTTATTTATCATATGTGTCCCTGCTAAATACTGTCAATAAAAACATATCAAATGGGATGTTGACAGGGACTGAAAAGAGGTTGAGTAGGGGAAAATGAATAAAAAAACAACAAAGTTTTTTTTTGTAAGATCTGTTTGCTGAGCAAAGACTGTTATCGATGAATTACAAAGTACAATCCACTCCACAGACTGCTTTTATTTTGTCAGTCCATGAACACAAACTGTCCCTTTAAAAGTTTTGGAAGCATTTTTAAGTCTCTATCAGTATTGGATATAAAACAAAGAAAACCCTCCAAACTCTAAAACTATTGCAGAAAGAATAAACAGAAACAAGAAAACTCATTTAAAATGGTCTATCATGCATCTCAAAACTTTCCTTCCAACCCTTACAACTTTCTATAGCGAATTCTGCAGATCAACACACTGCAGCTATAAATGATCAAGAGATCTAACATTCAAATTCAGGTGCTAAAATGCAGCTGCTTAAGCCCATACTCCTTTGAACCAAAGCTACTGTTTCAGCTGGACAATTTCTTCCAGAAGCCCTTAGAGCTGAAAAAGTCTGCAAGCTATTTGAGATCAGCCTGCTGCAACTGTGCCAGAGCACGCTTTGGGAACAGTCCTGGAGTGGAGGGGGCTCCTGGAAGACTGAGGGTACTGGTTACATCCCTAAAAAGGCATCCCCCGACCAGCCAGTTCACAGGGGGATATTGGCGTCTGCTCAGGAGGGAGCTCCTCTTCCACTGTCCAAGCAAGACAGGGATAGGTGTATGGGACAGTAGTTAATAGAATGAGAATGGTAAGTATGGGGGAAGGGAGCAGAAAAAAAACCGTCTGGGGCAAGGGTGTGTGTGCTGTTGTATTTAGTTTTTAAACCTATTGAAACTAATTTTCATTGTTCTACTGTGATAAATCAATAACATCCTTCCAGCACTCCCTGCCAAGCAGCAATCATTTGCTGAAAATAAAAAAAACCCCTACTCAAACCAACCCACTATCTCTTCCCTGCACAGCGTTTTTTGTCCTAAAATTTTATACATAAATACTCTCTTATATGTGTATTATTGTGCGTACATTCTGCCTTATTTGCATTTACTTCTAAGAAAGCATTAGGTTGCATCTGGACTTCACGGCACCTGTAAGCCAAAAATTAAATCTTAGCTAACTTAAAATTACTTTAGGCTCTGAAAACCTTTTATATGCCAAGCTGGTTCCCATAGCAGACAGCCACTGTGTTGTTTGTTTTGTGTGAAAGTGAATGATAAAAGATCCATGAAATCGACACAGAAAGGCAGAACAGCAGAAAGAACTGAGGGCTCTCCATCATAGCGGCTTCTACCCTCCGCTGACTTGTGTAACAATAGGACCTACACACCCAACTGCAGATCTAACACAGCTGTGCATTTCATTAGATGAAGAGCACTAGTGACACAAGTAAATAATTAACTTATTCTGGTCCGCTGACTGTGGTTATGAGACCAGTCATAGCTGACAGATTTTAATACAAGTTAACACAAAGACAGCATAATGAGCTTAGAAGTTAAAAACAAAATATTTAGACAGAATCCAGCAATGTGAAGCTCACTAGGCCATTTATAAAGTTTCTATTTTACAGAGGGAAAAAAAAAAAGGGAAAAGAGAAAAAAAGGGAAAGCTATAAAGCCTCAGTTCTAAACTTCTACATTTTAAGAAGTTGCTGAGCCTGTAGCAGATCTATAGCATGTCTGTGTGTATTTAGAGGACAGAGAGAAGCTTCTTCCTACCCTATGTTTTAAGAAAGTTCATTCAACTGTTAAAAAAGCTGAGATACCTTTCCTGTACACAATGCTATTTCTAAAAGCAAGCAACTGCAATTTATTTCAAAATGTAAACCTGATTTTATTTTGCAATCGCTTACTTTCAGAAGCTCTTTAGGAGACTAATGCTTGCAGGTTTACACTTAAAGCTCCTGAATTTGCTACTTTTTTTTTTTTTTTTTGCAGCAGAGCAGTACCAGGCAAGCCAACAGCTGCAAAAAAGTGATCAAGTGAATTAATCCGTGAAAGTGGAATTATCACTTGCAACTGGCTAATAAGACAGTAAAGGAGAGGAAGCTGGATTTAAAACAGCTTCAAGTTCCAAACCCTGTTCAAGTACGAACTGCATTTCACAACTGAGCTGCTCAACTACTCCCCATACAATATTGGTAAAGAAGGCACACTCAAACTAGGAGGCTGTTTTGCTCTGTGGCTCTTACTAGAGGGTAGTATTTCTTAATTGTTACTGATTTAGACATCACATGAAAATTGATCCCCAGCATTCATAAGAGGACATACAAAATAATTTGGTTTCATTCACTTCCCTCCCTCTCACAATTTTTTTATGCTGCATCTGAAATCAAGCAATACAACTTAAGACTAAATTCTATACTGCAGTGGGCCTGAATGGCTCTCACCTATACATTCTGGTGTCTCATCTGGGACCAGAATCAAGTATTAACAACCAGAAAAGGCTGCAGCCAAAACAAAAAACAAAATGCAGTTTTAAACGTGGATTAACAAGACGGTTATGTGCTTGAGCAAGAAAGCATCTAGCAACTTGCTACATCTCATTTCTTTTCAATTGAACAAAAAATTAAGTTTAAGAAAAAAACCTTTTGTGTATAAATTTTGTAATGTCACCTTAGAGGGAAAATCAGTGAAAATGCTAAGAAATTCTTTTACGATATCAAAAAGAAAAAAAAAAGTGGATTAATAAACATGGCAGCTTAATGCAAGGGTAACAGTTTAAATTAGAATAACCTTAAATCAGACATCCACAGTGGTTTAACATGCAAGTATAAAACAGCCATAGGCAGTGTTTTTCAATGCTATTGTGTGGCAGCCAATAAATGACAGCCCCCTGACTACGCACGATGGCCCCCAGCCCCACACACACTATCAGCATCAATGCTGACAGCATCTCAAACCCATGTACCTCCACAAGGCACTGACAGCATAAAGAGCCCCTCGCCCCTGTACTTTTGTCTGAGTTTCTTTTCCTAATCAGGAAAAACTCAGGTTTCCAGAGCTGGTACCTTTCGTGTGGTTGCTTTTACAGTTTGCTGACAAACACGAGCACAGCCAGACTTGTAAAACCTCGGTTTGGCCCAGAGGGGGAAGGGGGGCGGCCGGGAGGGGGCAGGGACAGAACACAACAGTATGGGAAAGTTTTTCACCAGGCTACGGATAAGGTGCCTTCTACACACACACACGCCAAATGAAAAAAAATCATCAAATAAGTCAAAACAACCTAATATAGAAAACTAATTACTACCAGCAGGAGGGACATTAGAAGCAAACGAGACGACGTGAATAGAGGCAGCAGCAATACCAGTTTCCATCAGCAAGATAAAAAGAAGTGCGTTACTAAACGTGCTTGTTTACTTATTCTAATGATGCAGTGCTAAAAGAGCTAAAACTGACTTGAACGGCATCTATTTTAACTTTGCCAGATTTGCCAGAATCTGGAAATACTCTTAAGAAGTAAGACCACACCACATAATTAAGCAAAGTCGTAGATGTAACACAGCGCTGTATGTTGCGGACAAGTGACAGATTTGCAAAAATTAGTAAGGCTGAACAAAAAATGTACAGCTGCTTCAAAACTCTCTAATTACATACTGTGTTGGCTAACTAAGCATAAAAGAAGTCTAGAAGAAAAAAGTGCTGCATCACATAAGCTTTGTTCAGTATTGAATCATTCACTGATCTATCATATCACTTGCTACATCCCATTTGACATAAGAGGTAAAGAACAGAATTAAAATTAACAGATAAATAATGCATAAGTAAACTTGATTAGTTTTCTTATTAAAAACATCACTCTAAATGAGAGGAGGTGCTAGAAGACAATGCAGTTTGTACACTGCTTTCCCATGAGCTGCTGAATGGTCTGATGTGATAAATTTGCATAGTCTGAAGCACACAAAGAGCTGATTAATTGAAACCCTTACAATGCTTCTGGAAGCAGCTATTGTAAAACAATAACCATAGGAACTTTACAAAATACACATGGCTGAATGAGTCAAGAGCTTAATAAAATGTGTGTTCAGGATGCACTATTTGGAAACAGAATTAGAGATTTTTATTCTGTGCCATAAAATGCTAAATCACCCTAATTTCAGAGGTTCAGTTGAGGATTTACTGAAAAGGTCAGAAGGTTACCTGTTTGCTGCTTGAGATAAAAAATGATGTAATTTTCTTCTTAAGACAGCGAGCTAAGCAGCAGTTTTGTTAAAAATAAATAGAAAAAGCAGTATGGAAAGTTTTAATGGCATTCTGACATTTTCTCAAATTCAACTTCTGAAGATAAAAATATGGTAAGAAATCCCCACCTTCCCTGATGCCTAATAACTACTAATCATCCCACATTCCTGCAGTCGATTAAGAGCAAATTCCTTTTAATGCCACTTCAACCATTTAATTACTATAAACCCACTGATGTTCTATTAGAGATAAAGTACTAAGTCTGACATGGGGCATAATGACACAAGTAGCCATTCAAAACTCACATTTTATTTTAAATGTTCTGCTTATCCGTACTGTACAAGTGCCCATTAAAAGGAAAAAGAAAAATTCATCTCCACTATGAAGTTAGGCAAGCAGATGGCAGATGCTTAAACTAGTAAAAATCTCAGAAAGCAAGCAAGGTCAGATTTTGGTAGATGTATTGTCATGAAGTTTATGTAGTTGATAATGCTGTGAATGGATTTTGTTTTGACACTAAAGAACATGGTTCATTTAGGAAAACAAAGACCATCTTTCATGAATTTAAACTTGCTTCGTTGTCTTTAGAGTTAAGTGCAGATACTTCAGAAAGGTTTAATCCTTTATCTTAGATCTTCAGCTATTAAAAAGCTTCTGTTTGCCAGTTCAAACAATCTCTTGCTTAAATACAGTTTTTCCACTCCTCAGGAATACTGTTCAGTATTGCTGCTTAGTTCTGTGATCTACAGGACCTTTGTTGGAGGTGTTAATCCTTTTTCACATGAGAGACTGAGAAATGTTCTTTCAGAGAAGTGTTATATTGCTTTTTTCACATCAAAGGAGCCCAACTTTTTCCTCATTGTGACTTGTAGCAAAGCAAGAGGAAATCTGGAAATATAATAATTTACTTTGTATGGAACTCAGATGAAGCTTCTTTAGCTTAACAATCCTTTTGCCTTCTGTGCTTTGAAAAGTGACTTTGCTTGAAGAATACAAGATTAAAACAACAAAATAATTAACCAAAAAAGTTTCTTTATCCTTCTGGAAAATATATGATGCAACATACATGCACGCAGAGAAAACAAAGTCCTGCAGTTCAGGACTACCACACAGAACCACCGGAGAGGATTTATCTGTGAGACACTAGAAGTTTAATGACTTTACAGACTATAGAGACAGTCTCAGACCCAAAGATCTTACTGCAACATCCAGTTTGAAGATGAATATTAAAATAAAGCAAAATATTTGCATTTCAGAACACAACATGGTGGCTTCATTTGTTTGGCTTTTTTTCCTTCTCCCCATACACTTCTTTTCTGAGAGGCGTTGAAGGACAGGCAACCTTTTACAGGCATCTTGGAAGGAGTGTACTTAAAACACGGACTCGCGTGAAGAGAGGGTGTGGTGGGCAGGCCAGAAGTGGTGACCCTTGCCAATATCATGTTGACATGTGAGAGGACACAAAGAAGGCAGCAAATACAGAGGCAGTGACATAGATCTGTATTATTACAGAGGCCTACAAAATCTACCTACATATTTAACGAAAGGCTTTTCTGTAACAAAAGGCTAAAGCTGGTTTGTGAGATTTAATCTGTTGTCTCCCAGACACTTTCTAATTCCCTTACTCTGCTTCCTTCTGCTCCAGTGACAAAGCACAGCTTTGAAATACAAATCAATTTGGAATACAGGAAAAAGCCCATCAAAAAGTTTCAGATGTGGTTTGTGCAATCTCTTATTTTGCACATATTTAACTATTTAAAACCCACTACTACTACGATTCCACGAAATCAAATCTCATCTTCATGCATTCCTTCTAGAAAGTAAAAATACTTCACAAAAAAGACTGCGATGCAGACAGACATATGCTTTTTCTCCTTTTGACTGAACCAAGGTACTTGCTAGTTTAAGCTCATTATATGTTTAAATGGCCCTATGACAGTCCTAAAGCTAACAGTCACAAATTAAACTTGAAGTGGTAATTGCCTGCATTCAGATCAAGACAAGAGCACAAATTCAGGGATAATTAAAAATTCTCTCAATAGAAAAAGTTAAACTGTTGGTATTATGATTTCTGTTTCATGACTGCCTACATTTTTCTGATATGATTGATCCTTCCCCATTTTGATGTCAGAGGATGATACCAGATGCAATGTTAAAAAGCTCTCGAAGGAGATTTTCCCTTTCCTTTTCATGCCTTTTCTTCAGTTCTGCTATTGTCAGTGTTGGTTTCTTCACTGTATACTTAAGCTGCAAAACAGTGAACTCCACTGCTCTTGTCAGTATTTTTTTCTTAGTATCTATCAAATACTATCTTCTCCATATTCCTCCTTTCTCCCATTTACTGTTACAGCTTTTTCTGTAATGCACTGCAAGCCAGTGAACTGAGAGGTTTATGGCCAGGAAGGCTAATAAATGAGTCCTAAAATGCAATAATTTGGAATATGATCACTCCCCTGATCACAAGGGATTACTACAGATTGATGTACAGGACAGCTACAGGCACATGCCTGCAAACTCTGTAACACAACTGTTGCAATGTTCCCACTTTTATCTCCAAAACCAAGCTGAAAGGGACATTCTAAACGATTGATGGGTTTGGCTTATTATTATTATTATAGGTCCCAAACACAGATGCAGGGTGATCAGCCATTGTTAACCTGATGAAACGCTAGGCATAATTATGGGTGCCCTCAAAGTCTCCTATAGCATTTAGGATACTGCTTTTCATTACCCTGAGATTTCCACAGGTAGTTGCTTGCTCTAGACTGTTAACATGTCTTATGTTCACTTCGTCATATGGAAGGTCCTCAGCACCCTAAAGCCATACTGCAGCCTACCTGACCCAATTCTGTTTCCTTCTGTCATTCTTCCACTCACGGTTCTACATTTGTGGAGCACTCTTTTTATTAATTTTTGGAGGGATATGAAAATCAGTTCCATTTACATTCTGTTCAACTATTTTAATGGGTACACTTTAATAGCCTAAACTAGGAGAAAAACCTAACCTGCTTAAATTTTTCATGCAAATCCCTATAAATACTTATTATGATTAACCAAGAGGCTTCTTTAATATAATTCACTGGCTTTTAAAAAAAATTCTAATAAGGAAATTTGTCCTGCACAGTACTGATCGTATTATTATATAATAACTTGCTGTTAAAATGCTGCATACCACTTGTAAGGAGAAGGGTCCAGTTAAACAAATCTACATCAAGAAATAGTCAAAGGCTTTTAAGCACTGCACAACATCACTGCATATGAGACTAAATAAGTATTTGAAAGAGAATCTATACAAAATCTTCCTGAAGGAGGATCTTCCTTGAGAAAAGAAAAGAATGGGGCAGTAAAACCATTCCAATTCCTCAGCTCTTTCTGTTTGCCTCTGAAGCTAATGATCTTCCTCCCTTGCTTAACAAAATTATCCTGTAAGGCTGTAGGGCAAGAACTAGACTCAATTTTATAAGGAAAGTCAAGTATGTACTACTGCTTCTTTATTTTTTTTAAAACCTTCAACAGTACTGGTTTCCAAATCACTTGGGGACTCCATGAGAATGGCTTCGTATTTTTACATCAAAAACCATCTTGAATATACAATCAGGAAAAATGTTCCAATGCTTATCAGAAGACTTCCTCTTCCTTAATAACAACAGAAACAATGGAAGTATTTCTTGAGAATACAGAGTTTCCAAAACCAGTTTTGTGGGTCTATGGAAAGACACTGTGGAATTACAGGTGATCTTGGAGAGAGATGGAGGTACTGAGAAAGTTATTAGCAAGTATTAAGTACTCTTACAGATAACACACAAACTTAAGACAACATCTGGAAACAGCTGTCATTGTGATCAAGTACTGCCTTTTGCAGCCATTTTACCTCTTCTGAATGATAGGTCTGCAGTAGGTAGATGTCCTGATCACCTAACCTGGATGCTACAGAAGTGTGGATTACTGTGGTTAGCTCTGCATCTCATGACAGGGATGCAGCCTTTCACTTCAGTTACACTTGGCCAGTAGTTATTAAGACAGGATCACAAGGTGTGTATAGGCTGCAAGGGAAAGGATTTGGTAATATCAGCCTCTTTGCCTCTCCATCACATCTGACAAGAGACCAAGCAATGTTCTCAAGCCAAAATAAGACCTAAAAATGTAACAAGATTATGACACTCAGGTAATAGCACAGCACATACACTAAGGCAGAAGGTCATGCTGCAAATACTACAAATCTCAATCTTCCAAGTGTACAGAATGATGAGAACATGTCCAAGCCTGTCCCACACTGACACGATTGAGAACAAAACATGCTTTTAAGTTGGTTACAGTCAGACTGTTTTTGGTCACTTCTTTCTTAACACCCTTTCCACACCTTCCAACTCTTTGAGATTCAGAGGATGATATGAGACACGCATTTTTTTACATTCAGGTCAAAGGGACTTCACTGCTTTTTTTCAGCAGATATATATAAAAGCAAGTTCCTAACTTTCATTTTCCTAGTAACATCAGAACTTGAGAACTACATGTCACCAAGCAGCTTCCTAGTAGGTACTCATCTTCAGGTTTTGGTTTGAAGACCCAGAAGTGCTCCAGATTATGTCCCAGGTGTATTTTTAAAAAACATTCTCCCTTTCTTTCTGCTCTCTGCTGGTGCACTCCTAGTTGTGTTCCTGATCTGCTTCCCTTTTACACCATGGTTCTTAGCTATCCACCTGCAGTCTTTAGAGCAGAATGTCCGCACAGAGCTGCAAACATCCCATTTCATCTCTCATCTCTTCCGTCCATTCAGAATCTCTCCAATCTCTCTCTTGATAACCCACGGACAAATCTACCACCTAAACCCAAATTCTCACTTAGGAAAAAAGCCCAACCAAACCTCAAAACCCTGTTCTTGTTTAAAATGGGCAACTATCGTATTTTCCAGATTCATAGATCAACCGAGAGTTGTTTTTGCCAATACTTCTCCGTTTCAGAAACATCATTGCTAAATTAGGTGAACTTCATCAAAAAAAAGGGATATGGCCTTCTATCACTGTATTCATAAAAGGTCTAAACCAATCAATGGAAACATACATTATGTACGCATAGTAGGCATATACAACATGAATTTGTTTTTATTAAATGTGTCCTTTACCTTTCTGCCCATGACGACTGCTAAATTTATCTCCAATTTCTGGACGTCTGGTTTGTCTCAGCAACATCTTGATCAAGAAAGCATCTTCTGCATTCGATGAAATCATTACTTTTTCAATGTAAGAATCAGTGGCGCCTTTGTAGCTAGTAAAAGAAGCCAAAACATTAGTTTTACTTCTATGAACCAAACACAAGTTACAGACAACTATCTGTATTATATTATCTTGGTAAGCTCCTGACCAAACTGTAATCTTTATGGAACTTATATACGGGGAGAAAAGACTTTTTATAGATGTACATAGATATGTTTACATATAAGTTCCAGAGTACTGCATGTTTCTGGAAAAGTTTTAAGAGGCACGATAGAAACTAAGCGAGAATTAAGCTGAACTTGTAAAGAACGAGGTTTTTTTTTTTTTCACATGGACTCTTCTTGACAGCAAAAGCTTCCTCATACACTGCAAATTTCTTGATCTTCAATTAAAGAAACAAAAGCCACATACAGTTACAGTTGAAGAAGGGAGTTTTCTAGAATTGAGTACTTTCTCAGACACCTTTCCTTTACGTAATTTGCCCTGCTCTAAGGTTACTTTGCAACATACGTTACTGGCACATCTTTGTACTGTGGCTGCTGAGGCACACTGCTTCCTTCCAGAGGTGTCTGGGTCACAGTTGGCATAGATTTGTTCACAAGGACTTGCTTATTTTCTACTTTTTCACCTACAGAGAAAAAGAAGAAAAAGCCTTGTGAAAATGTGTCTGTGTTAGAAATATATTTTAAGCTTTTAAAAAAAAATGTAAGCTGGAAGACAAGCTGGGAGGAACATGCCCAAGAAGTATGCTCTGTTATTTTATTAAGTACTGAATGGTAAGAGAATCATTAAACCAGCCTTCTTTGGTAAACCAAATCAGAACAGCTTGCATGCTGGGTGCACTATGAGAACAGCTATTCAACATGCCCCAAGTTGAAAGACTGCACAAAAACATCTGAAGTCATCTGCTCTAAATATGGAGAAAATTAACAGGGAACACTTTAAATGACAAATTTTAGAAATTCACACCTAAATTTGGGACAGCCCATCATTCCACAGTGAGCTGTGCAAGACTACTCTCGATCTCTCCTTGCATTTACATATTTCTATTGATACTGGTGTCATATACAGCTTTTCCCTGCTCCATTCCTTTATCCTGCCCTTCACACTGAAAACCAGATCAAGATGCCCAATGATACAACTGCACATCAAGTACCTACCTCCCACCTCCTCCACTAAATCACACTGAACTTCAGCCTGTGTCTCTTCTGTCCACATGAACTATCTCAAATAGGTTTTTACCTCCATGCTGAGAATAGTCTCAGTCTGGAGTCCAGCCCAGTCCTATCTATCCAATACTTCAGAAGATTCTTGCCTTTTTTCTTAATTATCTTTGAAAGCTCCATTGTGATGTATTGAAGAGCAAAATTGACCCAATTGTGTTACTATAATGGAATTAAGTTTAGTGCCCTTTAAAACACATTTCTTACTAGATCTTAGCAGATCTATTGAGCCATTTTCTAACTAAAGGATGACAGTATGAGAGGATTCTTTCTCAAATCTATTACTGTTGGAAAGTTACACACCTATTTTTGTATTTGTTTATTTATTTTCTTATCTCTCTCAAAACACCTTTCTGAAGTGTTAAAACCAGAAGGTTTTACTTTCTCAAACAACTGCATTAACTGATATCTTGCTAGGAGATTTTGATGCATGAAATCAAAATAATAAGAAATCTATCTCTATCCTTAAGAAAACAACAGTACATGACACACAAACAGGTTAAGCTACAGTATTAAAAGTTTGCCAATTTGGGAATATAAAAATACAAATTCTAACACTTCAGTAGATTCACATTATTAAAGACTCACTCTTCTTCTTAAATATAAGGCTACTTTTTTCATGCATAAAACCTGCCCCCAATGACTGGTAACATGCTGCTTTCATGAAATAACTTTTAAAAATTTTCCATTACAATACTGTCATCTTCAAGACAAAAAAACCTCCCAAGATGCTAAGTCTAAAACAAGGCGCACAGGAAATACTGACAAAACATAAATTTTCACTTAGATGATGAACATGCCATGAGTGACCATGCAGTTTGACCTACCTGGAGAGCAGATACCATCAGCATCTAAAATCTCATGGCGCCAGATTGGTTTACGGGTAGCTGCATCCAGCATAGGCCCCATCACTTTATCAAATGTCTGGTTTGTGTAACGCTTCAGTGTACACTTGGCATTCTTGTACACAAGACACCTTCCAAAACCTAAAATGGAACACACTCATCTGCCTAGGAGTTCAAAGATCCCTTATAACACACAATCAGAATAAAATCTGAGCTACAGAGTATGAAATGTTTTTTATTAGATTATTCATTGGCTTGAATAAGCATAACGTTGTACATGGATACCCAGTGGTGCACAATTCAAACATCAGATCATGTATGCTAGGTTTTTTCAGACACTAGACCACAGTCTACTTCTGAACTGTGCTAATCTGTTTCTGTATCTCTGCACATACACGCACACACCATTTCTCTCGAAATCATTGACTCTCTTGAATCATTTTGGTGGTCTCCAGGAAGATGTAACATGGGAGAGGAGACTGTAATAGGAGAGGAGCAGCTCTTCCTTTCATGAGGTCTAAGAAACCTGAACTTTTACTCATGTTTGTGGCTGACATAAACTAGTCTACCAGGAAAGTAATAACCAAGTGTTTAGTATAATCATCCCATTACCCTTTTTCCTCAGCTGAAAGAATTCTGAATTATATATACTGTTATAAAATAAGTGGGTTTTGGGCTTTAGATGAGAAAAGTGCATCTCTGGAATTTCTCTCCACGTACAGCAACTAACCATGATACCAAAGACTTTAATCACATTTAGAATTACAGAAAGCCAAGAGCAAGGCTTGCTAATAATCCTGCATTATTTCAGTTCATTTGAAAGATGGCTGTGGCCACATACAGTACATCTATATCTTTAGATTATGTCAAGTAACTCCTGACAAGCACCACAGCTCTCCCTGTAAATGTTACCAGTCTACCAGAAAAGAAAACATTCGGTTTTAAATCATGCCTGTTGTTGTTTTAGAAAAGGAGGCATAAATTAAATGCAGCAGACATTAATGCCAAAGATACATGTCTAGGAATACTATTATTGCTGCCTAGCAACTAGGAGGAAGGGAGTTGGGGAGGGGGGATAAAGTGATGGAAGAATCAGATTTTGGCCACCCGAAACTAAAACCAATTTGATCACTGCACTACGCCTGCTCTCAAAGGAATTTATTTAGAAAAGGGAGAGAAGAGAGACTAAGTTTTCAGGCAACTCTCCTCCAGCCCTCAGCAGCATTAACATGAAGTGCTGAAGAAGTGTGGAGAGAGCAAGACAGGCTAGACCTGCACAAATACAGGCCTCTGTTAGTTAACCTTCCTTTTGGTGCTTATGTATTTTTACTTAAAATACACTGCACCACAGATTTGGTATTTTTTTTAAGGAAGCAGGTTAATTAACTAAGCTCTGAATAAACACTAAATTATTTTGCTTTAGAAAATACTATTATTTTCTCTCAGAAAGCAGGCAACACTGCTATTGCTCCCTCAGAACACTAAGCTCCCAAAGACACAAACTGCCTCAGGTTCTATTCCTTTCCTAAATATATTCACAAGTCTAATTCCATCTACTGCTTTTGTTACTGGTGGAAATAATGAGACCTCTCTGCTAGTAATGAACAACGGTTCAGGTAACCATCTAAAAAGCAAACCCAACAGAACAGATTAACTCATGCCTTATGCTTTTTGTAAACTAAGCATTTAGACTTTTTTATTTGAGGTCAGAAGTTAGCTTCTTTGTCTTATAATATCCAGACGCAGAAGTTTATATACGTGTTGGCAACTTCACCACACTATTGTCAGCATGGAGTTACAATCACTAATACAGAAAACAAACAAAAGCATTCAAAGCAGTTTGGGAATTCAATTTCTTAACCGGAGATCTAATGCTCATAACTGCAATAAAAGTTATTACAGGACAACACTATGAGAAAACAAGTTTATTAGAATATCTATTAGAACACACACTGGAGAAGTAGGAAAGAGTTGATGGATCTTACCTCTGTCCAAAGAGGCCTTATTTAAGACAAGAGCATCTTCAATATCGTAGCCACTGTAGCTCATCACAGCGACTGTGGCATTCTGTCCAGCAGGAAGTTTCTCAAAATCTATCAGTTCTATTGTTTTTGTTTTTACCATTGGCTTTTG
Organism: Oreocharis arfaki; assembly: GCA_013398015.1. Lineage (NCBI taxonomy): Eukaryota > Metazoa > Chordata > Aves > Passeriformes > Paramythiidae > Oreocharis > Oreocharis arfaki. Next base: position 37,744 of record VZRR01005960.1, read on the forward strand.
TGGATAGGCTAGGAGATACATCAGAGTATCTATCCTGTTTCTTTGATTGTATCCAATAGTACCTACATGTAAAAGAAAAACAAAAGCCGTGAACATTAGTGAGTTTTCTAGAAATGTTTTGGCTAAAAAATTACCAAAATGCAAATGAATTAAAATCACATAGAAATACTTCAAGAAAAGATGGAGAAAAAATAGTAAAAGAATCCAAACCAAAACAACTTTACATTATTATATTTAAATAAATATATAAGTAGTTTCTTAATTTAAGCTCCCAGAAGAATTATTTATTTTCTCTCGAAGAAGGAAAACCTAAGCATCAATATAAAAAGAACAACAAAAGAAATAAAAGCTATTTGACTAAATGCAGAGAAGATTTTTTTTTAAATCACAACACCGAATCCTGCAAGTATGAAGTTTGCTTTTATTGTTCTCATAGCCACCAAGTCTGGGTTTTTTTGTGGAGTTCAACTTGTGTTTCAGAGACCCGATCCAAAATTCCAGGAGAATCAACAGAAAGACTATCACTGAGTTCAAAAGAAACTGTGGATCAAGCTCTTCATCTTCAATATCCTATTTCCTTCCTTTTTTGGGCAATAATTAGTTCAACAGCAGCCTGTGTTAGAATGTGACAAAGTATTAACAAAGCATACCACTAGCAGCAGCCAAGACTGATTTACTTTCTGAAATTAGAAGCATCATTGATAGAAAGACTACAGTAGAATTCCACTCATAATATATTTGTCTTTTTACATGAAATTAATTTTAAATTTACAGTTCAGAATTCAACCCTTTGTATAGACCTCCCAGCTTGAGACTGAAATTTTTGGCCCTGTCCCATCAGAATGCCAAAGCGCCTCCTGAAATCTGAGGAAAAAATAATTAACACTCAGCAGGGAAACATAAACCGTTGTGTAGCAGAACAAAAGTTAAGGCAATCATATGTTATTGGAGTTTGCTGTACCAGGACTATGCTATGTCTCTAAGCAATTAAGAAATTACAGTCTGAAAAGTTAACATTTTGAAGTTTTAAGTGCTAAATATTCTGCAGTAGCTGTGCTTAGGAAGTAAGTCTTTAAAACCCTTCCATTTCCTCCTGCAGTTTCAGAGTCTGGCTGCTTTCTTGGAAAAGTCAAGGCAGTCACTGTATAAGGAAGACTTCACATGGCCAGGAAGCACATCTAAACACAAATCTGCTCACTGAGGAGGTCAGCTTCACATTTTACATGTGTCTACTTGCAATTCCCATTTACATAAAACGTCTAGAAAATCAAACTCTAAAACCATTTCCAAAGACCTGCCCTGCCCTTGGCACTAAGCTCTCTCTCTCCTAAACTACAACAGGACTACCCTTCCCGAGGACAAGGACAGAGAGAGAGCTCAACAGCTGCAGTCTGAAAATGAACTGCTACAGCTGGCCTGGACTTTCCCTGGCTCTAGAAAGTAGATTTAATGACATGGGCACAGCATTTTCAAATGACAAGAAAAATCTGGTAGAGTTGCCAGGCTTTACTTGTCTCTTGCTTTTCAGCAGCTGCTTTTCCATCTTTTTCTTGAATAATCATCCTTGAAAAGTATTTTTTTGTCTCCAGTAAGACACAAGATGGTAAGGCCTAGATTCCTCAACACTGAAGACCTTTGCAGTCCCACCCTGCAAGGCCCACCACCTGAAAGCCCTACTATTTCTGATATTCTCTTAGAATTCAATTAGACATTGTTCTCATTGTACTTTTGACTCAAAACCCCTGGTTTTCCTAGTATACAGACAGGAAAACATACTTCCAAATCAAAAACTTAAGAGGTTTAGACCATTTTCCCCCCTCTGTATCTAGAATGAATAACATGTGTGCTTTCAGGACAGGCTGCAGTGAAGCTCAGCTTAAATGTTTCACAGATAGGTACATTTTCCTGATGTTGAGAGAAATCTTTACAAGAGAAAGTCATGCCAAACTTAACTTCCAAAATGCTTGAAATTTTTTTCTCCTCTGAAATGCTGTACCTGCTATGGTTCACCGGTTAGGGATGCTAAGACAGGATAAGGTCTGGAGCACCAGTTTTACCTACCTTTTACACTTTAAGGGTGTCCTTTACACCCCAGTAACAATCTGTGGAAGTCCCTTATATATCAAGGATTTCACATGACACTTTATATATTTCAGGTAATGCAAATGATTTCTTTTCAGACGTTTCACATATTTCAAAACTGGAATTTTTATCAGAGGTTCAGATAAGCCTAACAGAACTGCTACTGTCTGGAGCCAGAAGCAACTGACATTACTGAGATTTTGAGCCTCAATAATAAACTGTATTCAGGCTATTCTTCAGGAGGTGAATGCTGTATCAAATGGAAAACATATATATCAATGACAGATATCCTAGCAGGAATGAAACTGGTTAGAAAGTGATTCTAGAGCACAAATGAAATAAATTAGCCAAAAAGCATGCCATAGATCAGCAATATTATTCCTAATTGCTAGGATTTAATGGTTATACAAATAGTGCTTTCTCTAAACTGGGCTAACAAACCACAGCCTCAAACTACAATCTGCTTATTTAAAATAAAGCAGCAGCTCTCTTCAGAGGACTGATGTGTTCGGACGAGCCCTCTGTGTGGGCGCTGAAATGAAGGAAGTCACTAGCTTTATTTCTGTTTTCTCTCTGAAAGAACAGAGCCCTTGTTTGCTCCAGCCAAACAACCAAGCAAAAGTAAAGTATAATTAAAGTTCACCATAACAAACCCTGCTCACAATGACTCGCATTTATAATTATCCCAACAGCAAGAACCAATTTTTTTCATTGGTAATTAGCCCTGGTTAAAGCAAAACACACAAGGTTGACCTGGATACAACAAAGATCATTTTCTTGCTTTTCTGTGTACTTGATATATTGTGAATGCACGTGTGCATTCTTTCCTGTTTTTTCCGTTTCCTGACAGGGCTTTTTTTTTCTTTTTAAGTATCATTTGAGTATCCTTTGGTGTGAAATAATCACTCTAAAAACACTATCTACTGATATTTAGCATAAATGAGGCATTGTTATTCTGATGCCGAAAGTTTTGAGAACTCACCAGAACAAACAGCCAGCTAAAATAAGCATTAATCCAATTCTCTGGTGTGTTACTTACAACGACATTAAATTGTACAATAAAAATTAACAAGGATACAGAATTCAATCTACTTGAGCCAAAACAGCTATTACTGCACATGCCAAGAAAAGAATTGCTCTAATTCTGTATTTCCTCTGTTTTCACCATGGATTTTCTATGATTCTGTCCTTTTATATGAGCACAAAGCAAGAGAGGAAGAAGTACAGTTTTTAAATGCTGCAATAAACCTTGTGGAGGGGACTCCAACTCAGGTCAGACAGATTGTTACAGTACATGCATTAAGTGATCTGGATGTTAAGTATTAGAAACACTCCTTTCACAGTAGAAAGATTAAGGGGTGGGTTAAAAAGATTATGGGTAAATCGGGGGGAGGGGGGGGAGTAGTTTGGCTCATTTCTGCCTCAGCACTTCTGTGCCTACTACAGAGGAGAGGAGAGGTGTCAAAATGAGATCGTGTCACAGAGCACAAACGCTCCTCAAAGAGCAGTGGCAGAACAGAGCTGTGGCCACAGCACACCCAGATCCAGCTGTGATGACCAAAAACAGCTGGTTTTGCTTTGAGGTTTGTTTAGATTCTCTGCCTCTAGGCTAGCTGTACAAAATTTGGGAGGACTCTGGCTCTCAGTCCACCAAAGAGCTTTCACAACTGTCAAAAACTCCCAGCACTCAGTTCCTTGAAGCATATTTATCTTCTCAGCTCAATTTTAACGCATTCAGCTGGCTACAGTACAGGGCAGAGCAGTATATAAAGGGCTTTCCTACTCCACAGAAGCAAAGCAGAATGTACATGATGCAGTAAGAGGCTTTTTCATTGTAATATCAAAGTTTTTGCTTCACGGTAAGCTTCTACAACAAAGCTCTCACGCACTTCCATCTGTCCCCTCAAATACTTCCTTTTCTTTCAGAGGTTAAAGTAACAATCAACACCCAAACCGTCCTTTCCTTAGTCAATACTTGTGTTATGTCATTTGGGTTGGAGCTGGAGTGCACAGTTGGGCTGTGAGTGTACAGCTTGCTTTGTGTGTACCCACACCAGCGCTTTCACAGCAGCACACGTGCAAGTGCAATACAGGGGATTACTGGCAGGAAAACTGTACGTTTTCATTCCTCATATTAGGCTTTTACATAGTCACAGATGTACAATGTGTAAAACTGACTGGTTTTTTATGTCTTAACGGAATTTAAGAGCTCAATTTAGAACTATTTCTCTAACTGCAGAAGCCTTTGATCCTCTTAAGCACTATTTTACCAATACATGAAACACAAACAGTACAGACTCTTGTATTTTCATCTTAAATATTTCTGAGATTTTAAGCTGCAACTGTTAACCTTGCACTGAAATGTCAACATTCAACTGAGGTCCTTGCAGCTGCTGTTGTATTTACTAGCTCACTTCCTCTCTGTCTTACAATTCAACCTGCAACATACGGTAAATTATGCCAAAAGTGAGAGATTTAATTTCAATTTAATTTTACTGAAATCCAGTTTGGTCACTCAGCACAGCCCTAATCCTCCAATGAGATGACTCATCTACCCATGAAAGGGAGGTATTTTTCAGGATATGTAATGCTATCCTGAAGAAGCATTAATATTTTAGGACCTAACACTTGTCAAGGACATCGGATTACAGGCTTCATTGCAATCTCTGCTGTCCACTCTCCATTTACTTGTGCTTTCACACCTTTTCCTAGCTTGATGTTGCTCAAAAAAGAGACTTAAAAGACTGCCCAAAGCTGCTGGCAGAGCCCTGTGATGTGGTCAGAGGGGGTGGGTCAGTGTTGACAAGCATAAGGCTCTCCTTTCCCAGCCTGAACCCCAGGGCTCTCTCCACTGCCCCAGGTTTTGACAGTCAAGGGAGTGACACAGAGGACTTGGACATGAGACTTTCCACATGGCAGTGTTGGATGAGGAGCTGCTCTGCAATTTCAGTATGAGGAAAGAAAGCACAAAAAGTGGATGGTTACTTAAAGGCTAGGGTTTGAAGCACTACATCACAAAAATAAACAGAAAAAAAGTATGTGCAATGTTCCAGGAATACCCTCTAGGTCTCATCTGATCAGTAAGTGTAGAGAAAAATCATCTCTGCCCCTACATATTGCCACTCAAGGTGGCTTCTTTTTTAAGCAGTTATTACAAAAAGCTTCAGGTGTTTGCAGATACTTCAGACAGAGCAAAATATAGCTCAAGTCATGTGCCAACTTCTAAAATTTACTTTTATCTAGCAGCTTATTCTTTGAGTCAGGTGTTTTGTCATAACAAACTGAAACAAAGGCTTTTTTTATTGCTCAAGATATTCAATGGCTTTTGTGTTCCTAGCGTCAGCAGGAACGTCAGAGGATTGTATCCAAGGAGCTAAATGTGCAAGACCTAGGGTCAAAGCAGCTGAATACACCAACCTCAGAAAACACAGACAATGAATTGCAAATGACACTCAAAACAAAACGGGAAAAAAACCTTCACACAGAAAACTACAAAAGAACTCCACAGATACTGAATTGGCTTTCTGTACACACTGATCCTGCTTAACTGTGTGTGGTAACTAACCAAACCTTCTGAGACTAATAGTCATAAAATAGAGACTCAGGGGTGGGGGAAAGATAATGGGATGGGGGAGAACTGTAAGGAAAAAGATTGCATTGCTCCTCTTTCCACCCACCCACCCTTTTAAAAAAAAAATTAAATAGAAGACATGCATCTTGCTACTTTCTGCTGTTTTCACGTGCTCAAAGTGAGAGTTCAGCATAAGGCAGTTACTTTGCTATTAATTCTGCTGGAGAGGTCTCACAAAAGGTGCAGTGTTTCAGCTTTGAACACACAGCACAAAATAAATGGTTTAGTAAACCTAACTGAAGTGGCAGTTTCTTCATGACACAGAGTTGTGCTACTGTAGCTCCCAACTTGCAAACAAGCCATCAATTCAAGGCATGAAACTGGCATGTAGAGCACCAGTCTGAATGCAGCTGTCTGGATTGATGTACGACTGCTCAGGCTCCTCTGCCTTGATCACAGGCCATAGACTCGGACACTTTAATGCTGGTTTAGCTGAGTATTAGAGAAAGGATTAGAACTTAACTGCTGTCAATTACCCCCAACAGCAAATTTACAAAAAGGTTGGGTTTTTAACGACCAGGTATGACACTGGTTATTTGAAATAAGAAGTGACCAGAAAATTAATTTTGTTTCAGTCACTTTGCCGAGGCATTACTCACCCTCTTCATGCAAAACAGCAAAAGCCCAAAACCTAAACTATGGCTGCAGAAAGTGTTCAAATAACTAACCACTCTCTTTCACACTTGATTCTTCCTATTCTCTGATGTCAATGTTAACTACCGATATATTTATTTTTAGCACACTTACTCAACCAGTCAAGGAAATGCTCCTCAATCTGTGCTCTGCCTCTCTTTGGGAGAACACTTTTTAACTCTTTTTTGTCTGGAAACACACAGCACATTGCAGCATAAAGAGAAAAAACATCCCACTCTGCCAAACTGCAGATATGCTGAAAACTTGAGTCATGATGATTTCCAATAAAGTCCAACAGAAAAAGCAAAAGTGTCCCAATTTATTAAAATTTTCTTTGAAGTGTTAAGACCTGCAGATATGGTCTTCATTAAATAAAACTGACTGGTACTTTTTTCACATTATTTTTTTCAACTTTCAGAGGTAAATCCTTTTTTTCTCAAAGCTAAAGAAGTGCTCTTTTACTTTCCCTAGCAAAGTTTTTATGTGAATCAGGAAAGAAAGATTTTCTCTGTTTGTCACTTTTGCTACATAGCTTAAAAAACTACGTAACACTTCAAAGAGAAATAAAAAATGAAGTCTTACCCATGGCTTGTTTCCCCATGGCACACTGGTAAGTGTTTCTTGGGGACTGGTTGTGGTGAGGATATGGAATCAGCCCAGCACAGACACCCAGAAGGGTGAAAGGCTCAATCTCCAAATGGGTTGTATCTCTTAAAAGAAAAAATACCAGTTATTGCAGGCTTGTGAACAAACAACTTCAGTAGAATTTATTTAATTCAGCAATATCCCATAACACTTCAAATTCAATTCTGTTCAGGAGAATGTAAGTCAGTAGGACCTCAAAACATGGATTCACTACAGGATTTTTATTTTTATTACAAAAATCCAACAACTTTCTTTTCGCTTTAAGTGTTTCCACATGAAAAGAAATGAAGTAAAAATAAATCAGGATTTATGAAATTCCATAATGGAGGAAAAGCCTCCAGATAATGACAACCTGAGGGAGCTCAGTATGACAATAAAACATCAGTTTATACAGTAAGACCCAAAATGCCTTAAGGAATGTCTTCTCATGTAATGAGAGTCCTCTGCATCAAATTACTAATCTCAGAGATCCAGAAATCCACTGGGGAGATGGAAGAAGGAAGAGCACAACAGATTCAGGTATTAAAAAAACTATTTTAGTTTTCCAAAGTCAGCTATATCAGTTAAAGAGAAAACATCTGTCTCCAAACCAGATCTAGTGCCATGGGTACATGACACAATACAACACTATTTGAAAAGCTGTGCAAGTATTTTGGAAGTGATTATGTTATTAAAAGACAGTATTGGTGAGAAGTAAAAAGACAGGGAAAAGGAGTAAAGACAGAGAGACAATTTGTTCTACCTGGCATGAGCTTCAGAAGTGAAAGTCCTGCTCAATAAAGACAAATCATAGCATGCATTGGGATGCAAGTGGAGAGATTAATAACTAAGGATGAAGTGTACAATAAAGCTTGGCTGGAGCAGATGTAAATTTAAATCAAGATAAGTAATTAGGAAGTGGGGAATTATGAAATACAGATGATTATAACAAAACCTATTCAAAGCCCGTCTTTTATGTCCTGGATTTATTACAGAGAGCTTGGGTTTATGCATACATTGCTTCTCACAGACATCTAAACCCAATGCATTCTGAAAATCCCATCTTTAATGTTTGACTTCTCTTGGAAGTCTTTTGGAAGACCTCCTTTTAATTATTTAAATAAATTAATTTGATTACTAAACTTTAGGACCTTGCCAAAGAAGAGACTCAAAAATCTTTATTATGGCAACAGTCAAAAGACAGCCAAGCACTGTAAGCTCACAAAGGCCAAGGAATTATCCACAAGCACATACAGACTGAACACAAGTGCCAGCAGGAACTTGGATAAACAATATATGTACTACTGGAAGAATAATGAAATCTGAAAGATGAAAAAAAATAGACCTGGAAATCCTGAGGAGTAAGCCAACAAAGCTATGTATCACTCCTAGAAATCTTTATAAATCACAAATATGCCTGAGCAACTTAAAAATCACCTGCTGGCCAGAGGACAGCCACTATTTTTCTCCACTTGATAAAAAGCTGCAATGTTAACTAAAGCCTGTCTTAAGAAAACAGTGATGGGAGAAACCAAACCGCAGCCAAGTAATTGCAAAATGGTCTCAAGAGCCAGTAGCAAACTTAAAGCAGAGACTCCTCCCCCATTCTGCAGAACTTCCCAGAACTTCTGATGATTTTCAAACAATAAAATCAGAGGCTCGAGATTTACTGATAGTGAAGTTTGCAAATTCCCTCAGAGGGTACAAGTGCATGGAACTAGATATACATTTGCATATAGGGTATTCAACACAAGTCTTCTTCCAATGAGGTCAACCCTGTTTCAACCAAAGATGATGCAACCTACACAGATCCTACTACGTTATGAAGTATTCCACAGTGCTAATGGGAGACCTTCAAACCTTACAGGGCAGCTCAATTTCTGTAGGCCAAAATGCCACGGCCAGAACAAAGACCAAGAAAGAAAGGCAACCTCATGAGTTTGAAAAGCAGAATTACAAATATGCAAAGAAAAAACCGAACATATTAGAGTCAAATACTCCAAAGAAGACCCCTCTGATTGGATTGGAAAGATAAAGAGAGGCTACTGTAGCTAAAAGAAGCTTGTATTACAAAAGCAGGAATGTTAGTGGGATACTTTACAATAGTGGGTTGTATCAGTTGCATTACCAGAACAAGTTGTACCAACATGGTCACACCACTTAAAATGCAAGATGATCATCAGGGGAAAGGGGGTACACAACTCAACTATTAAGGATGGAGAGAATATCATTACCAAACACAAGGAGCAATGTGCTCATATGATGCAAGCTCAGATACTTATGGCACTGTTAGCCACTGCTAGCACTGAAGCTAAACTCAAAACAACTGATGGACAATACAATAATCTTCTGAGCTTCCTCGTAGTTGTTGTGGAGTTGTTTCCTCACACTGGTCCACTGGAAGTTCACTGTCTCCTCCTCTTTTGGACTAAACAGTGATTCCATATGACACACTCCCATTAACCTTACTAGTTGAGTCAGTTGTCCTGTAACTTAAATTTTCAGCTCTGGAGCTCTGTGGAAGTTATTTAATTTTGGCACAAATGACAGCAATTGTGTGCTCTCTTCTTTGCTCATGTATACAGAACTCAGGCAAGAGCATGCAAGAGTAATTTCTTAAAGTGATGAAGTCTTCAAAAGCCTGGGTAAGAGCAATACAATTTAATTAGCAGAGTTAATGCATTACATTTAGCAAAGGTTAAAGATAACTGAAGGTCTCATCTAGCTTCACTGAAATCAGTGATGTATTTCTATCAGCTTCCAAGTGTACTTGACCAGGACAGATTATTTAGAAAAAGAATTTTCTGCATAAATCTACTGATCAAACATTTCATGGAGGTAACTTCTAGCATTTCATATGCAGCCTGCAGTTTACAGGATATTATCAGAGAAACATTAAAAACCAGTAAAAAGATAGGAGGACTTGAAAATTTATAAGAATCCTTCCTTTAATGTGGGCTCTAATCAGAGTCAGAAGACAAGAGCAAAAAAAAAAAAGCAGCAGGGCCTTCAGATACAAGGAAAACATAACAGATCTGGAAACCTTCCTGAATTAAAATCACATACCAGAAACGGTCTTAAGACATGTGGTAAAGAATACCCAGAATGACACAGATATTTTTATCAGGGCCTGTTATACATCCAAAAGCCAAAGGGAAGGTCTCATTCCAGCACTTCACTTATTGTAAGGTGGGTGTCTAGGGTCCCTTTATAGCCAGAAGAGAGATTTCCAAACAATCATGATATGCTAAGATAACCAACTAACATGGGGAACCATTTGCCTTCTGGATACCTATTGGATAAAATTACTTATGATGAGCAGCCCAATGAACAGAACAAAAAAAAAGAGCCACATCCAGAGAAAGAAATAATATAGCCTTAAGTATTTCATATTTTTGAGAGTTAGTAGCAGGAAGAGATCTCCCAAAACCTGAACTATTTTTTGTAACTTCCCATGGATAATTTAGGATGTATGCATACAGATTTCTTTATTTAGCTTTCATCTGGATTAGTTTCAACCATTAGCAAGGGAGCAGCGTGCACATGTGGAAACAGTAACACTATTCATACATTTGCATTTCAGAGTCACCCTATGAAAATACTCCTGTACCAGTTACTGAATGCATACTTACTTATTGATTGTATTTTCATATAGTGCAATGTTACAGTCATTTTCTTCATTCACATCCAAATATTCAACAAGGCCTTCATGCAAGAAGTCTTCAAAATTCCTACAGACAAATTTAAAATTACACTAGAAGTACTGTCTTATATATCTGCAAGCATAAAATACTTAGTACACATATTAAAGGAATGTAATATGTAAGTTAAACCAGATAAATACTTCTACATGTAAAGTTCTGTGCATATTACATATTGAAGAAAAATGTAGTTTTTAAATTAATCCTGTTGCCCATTCACTGCTTCAGTAAGTAACAGATGAATGTTACTCCCTTGAACAACTCAGTAAAATCTTCCCATATGTACTGATCACTGTAAATGTAGGCAAATATAGGGATCCTCAGGTACATTTTGATGATGGTTTTGTGAAATTTAGTTAGGTTAAATTTAAATGCCTTTCTCTAAGTGTGATTTTCTTACAATATACAAACTAAGAATTTGCAAGGACTTCCAAAAACTCTGAATGTGCCTAATTTAGGGCAGTCAAGTTGATACTCCTGTGAGGTGTCTGATTTTTCAATCAGAAGGATGATACTGCCTCAAACCCTTCACTTGCAGAAAGATGAGGCTGTGAGATGTGTTTACTCTGTGTACTTACCAAATCTCATAGCAGTAACAAAATAAGACCACAGGCCTTAATTTGACTTTAAACAGAAAATCTCTAGTGCAGAAATTATGAATTTATATAGGAGAGCAGACTTCTCTAATTAGCTGACTCCAAGATTGTGAAACACTGGCTGACTGACATATCTCCATACAGTATTTACTTGGTGAACATGAATATGGTCTACTGGAATTGTGTACCTGTATCCCTGAGCCAGTTCTTCCATATGCTTGTTCGTAACTGCAGGTTTTTGCTTCTTGACAATTATGTAAGGTCTGAAATTCAAAAAAGAAAGAAAAAAAAAAGAGGATTGTCATAGCAAATACTTATGCAGGTAACTTAATTTATACTTACAGTAAGAACCCTGCTGATGCACAACCTATTCTATAAACTATTTTTAAAATGTATCGACCTTTAACTGATAAATCCACATAAATACAATCAGTAACTATACAGACCTTAGTTTGATATAACTTTAAAAGTGTATCAGAAAAACCAACACTTAAATTTTGAGGTGAAAGCCATTTTTTCCCCCTTTAAATCTTTAAACTAAAATTTTCTAAGTTTTACCTACAGGTTTGATGATGGCTTTAAAAGATTTGAGATTTCCCAACCTACAAAGCTAAGAACAGCATTTAGTACCATGGTTATTGCAGGGATTTTATAGAACACTAAGTGAACAGTTTGTGCTCTAGTGTCTACATGCAAGGTTGCATTTTGCAATTGCCTACGTGATGTAAAGTACAGGCATTTACTATGGGTGATCTCTGATGAATCCATACATTTCAATAGCACATGGATCTCTGAAGGCTTCCCTACCACACAAAAACACTGACACAAAGGATGGCATGCAAGAAGGCAACGTCAAGGGCTGTAGCTATTTGGACAAGTTGCTTTTATAAAGAGCAGCAAATAGCCACAAGATACTTGTGGAGTCCCTTCTGAAGTCTAAATAACTGTTAGAAGACAAATAAGCACTTTTAAATGGTTAATAGGGATATCTGAACAATTGCAGGGTGAGGGGTGCCACAAAGCAAACTTGGTAAAGCCTTGCAAATCCACATGATTTCCCTTGCTTTTATTTTAAAAATTGGAAGCTTTACTGTCATCTCCCAAACCACAGATATTAGCTCTGTCTGGAAAAGTGATTTCTCTGCCACTGAATATGCCCCTACTCTGGATCTCCTGACCAGGTATGATTAATTGATGGTTTGTACATTTACTTTTTTGGAGCCTCTAACATGCCTCAAACTGCATTCAGCATGCTCTGAGATTCATTTAATGAATAAAGTAGAATGCCACCAGTAGTTGTGACTGCTGTTTTGTTGAAGTACACACAGAATATGCACACAGCCAGTCAATGCTAAAATATGTATATATTCATTTATACATATATATTAATATTCACTGTTCTGCTTCTTCCAACCTCTGTCTGTTTTGAATCAGAGCAATTTAAGAAGAAAAGAGATGCTCAAGTCTTACTGAATTTGCTTAAATCTGTTCTTGTGAAAGTCTTACTCCAGTGTATTTACAGCGCATAGAGCAGTGTTTATAACCAGTTCAGTAGCGAGGTAATTCTGATGAGAAGTTTACCTGCACAATCTCCCTCCATCAGAGGAAATGTAGACACATCTGTCAGACAGATTTGTAGAGATGGAAACGAATTCGTTGATATAACCCGCTCGACGCATTATCCGAAACGTGTTGACTAATTTCTGGTGATCACGTATGACACCAAGGATGTTACCTGTTCAGAGACAGAATAAATACCTGGTGCATCCTCTGCACATCCAAAACTCTATTTACAAATTCTCATCACGTGTAGCAAGCACAGAAGTACTTCCTGCTTCTTGCAATTAATGAGTTGTAAAATTTCCCTTCTCTAACATGAATAAGAATTGGCTCTTTTTTCCTCTCAATTCAAAACTGTCAGAATTTCATAAGTCATCTACCTGCATGCTTCCAAACAGCCTGAGAAACCAAATGATGTGGATCTTCCAGCTTTCTTCAAGTATGTTTCTGCTCAGGTGCCCATTCATCAGTTGGTGCACCAGTTAACAACTCTGAAGTCTGCAATTTCACCTGTACTGAAATGGGTTCAAGGTTTCCAACAACAGACCAAGGAACTGCCCTGCAGCCTTGTCAGAAATTTTAGAAAGTCCTGATATTTTGATATATGTGATCACTCACAACAGCACCAGAATTTCCCTTTCAGGTACTTAACTCAGCTATCTTAGCAGGGCACTTTAGCTCATACGTAGGTATTCTGATGCATGATGAACAAACAAGAGAGTAAAATTCATTTAAGGAGTCATCTGACTAAAGTAATCTTAATATATAAAATAAATAACTGTGGTCACATTTAAAAAACTTTAAAGAAGACAAAATATGATAGTTTCGGGAGTCTATAAGACAAAAGAAAGGTCTTTACAGCTTAAAGAATTTGTGCTTAACAGATTATCTGCCTTCTTAGGTCTTAAGTTTAAACCAGGATCAAGTCAGCTATCCACAAGTTTGAATTTTTTATGGATTAAACCCACAAACCGGTGGATTGAACAGTAACTTGGCTTGCCTCACTTAGAACTAATTCATCTGCATTTGGGAACATATTATCTTGCTCTGTTCTGCAAACTGAGCTTATGAAGGAAGAGTCCAATATTTTGGCTCTGCACTCGCCTTTGGACCATAAAACAAGACAGAAGAGAGCACACGTGGTTTCATCGAACCTTATCTTTAACACACTGCTACGGAAAAGCAGAGCAAAGGAATGCAGTTCGGTCAAGTGTTGCTTTTATGTTACAGGGAAAAGGCAGGGTTGAAGAGCAACTGCTGTTTAATTCAAGGGTAAATGCAGAACTTATTCATGGTCACAGACGTTACACACTAGTCCCCGGATGCTGCTGACAAAAGGCTATTTTGAAATCACAACTCTAGTTTTAAAAATGTCACTATTTTGAAATCTGATACCATAGTACCTGTTGCTTTAGTAACACTGAAAGATCAGTTGTAAAAGGAACACGAATGTGCAGATGTGAAGCTCGTGTGCCAAATCATCCCTTTAACAAAGAAGAGAGGTCTGTTTTCCCAGGTCTAATTTTTCTAATCATGCACAAAGCAAGACGCCCCTTAAAGAGAACAGCACTGCTGAACTCTGCAAACAATTGATGTTTTAATGTTTCCTTTCTGTTTTTAAAGGCACTTTAAAAAGCACAAATATATATAAAAACATATTTATATGTTTAAGATTACAGAAAACTAAATACTTCCTGTAAATGAAGATGTGAATTTATAAATTTATTACAAATTTAACAGTTATTTTCTTTTAAAAGTGCTTTATGAATGGCACCTCCTTTGGCCAATACCTGAAAAACCAAAAAAACCCCTGTAGTTCAATGTACATATTTTTGTGCCTATTTCTGCAAGTGGGCTTAAAAATAGGGCTGAAATTTGAGAAAGCTTCAATTTCCCAGCTACACACATCTGCAATCAGAGCTCTGAAGACACAACTTCATGCAACTAAGTGTCATCATCTGGCCTGTCTACTTTGCCCAACCCTATCAAAATATTTACAGAGGAAATGATTTGCACGTGGAAAGCAGCATCTGTGGTTGACTGTGCTCCAAGAACTGTTGGAGGGTTTCCGAAGCCTAACTCTCCATCAGCAACAAATCAGAGTCAGGAGTGCTGAAAAGTAACATACCATTAAGGAAAACCAGGAACACGTTTGGGTACGAAAGTTCTTCACCACAGAGCAAGTTGACATCTTCGACTCCAAGATTACTGGCTAATTTAATAATTGGGCCATCTTCCATATCCGTAGTAATATGAGTCATGAGGGCAAGGTTTTTAACCAAGCCACAGGCCTAGGAAAAAACAAATACAAAACCCACATATTTTATCCCTTCTCTTCCTATGTATTAACACCATACTTAAATTTTCCTCCTCAAACTGTACTTACTACTGACAAAAACAAAAAGATGACAAAGCATAAAGTGAAAGAAATTAAACAAATTAATTACCCTGAAAATCTGGAGGGGAAAAAAGTAGATTTTTCTATATCACACTGAAATGCAATGTTTTAGCACTTACAAACTAATAAAAGATACAGGCACTACAGTAGATTTTAAGTTAACCAACCATGTATAACCTTATATTTCTCTCTTCAGCTACTCAGCAAGATAATGGAAATACAAAATCAGCCTATTTATCCATTTGCCAGGTATCCTGTATGTTCTAACACAAACATTAACATTTTTCAATGAAAAAGTATTTTATACAGCAGAATTTTATTTCAGCTGCTTAATGAGACTAGCTCATATTGATTCATCCAGAAAGTTCAGAGTTCCCTCCCAAGTATCTTCTATTCAGAAAAAAAAAAAAGAGAAAGAAAAGGAAAGCAAAACAAAACAAAAAGGCTGTCAGAATCAATTCTTTGGTTGAAATACATACAAAAGATGGCTTTCTTCCTCAAGCTAATGGCTAAAGAAATAGTAGTACATGTTTCCAGAAACACTGCAGGCTGATGCTGCAACCTCAAAACAGATTGTTTATTACAGATTGAAGGGAGAGGGGTTTAGGACTCCTCTCTTGCTGTTCTCATCAAAAGAGAGCAAGTAGTTCCACTGCAAAAATGGGGGGCCTCATGTCATTCTAGTACAGCCAAATGATTCCAGAACTGTTTCCAAACAGTCCATGCAGGAGAAAAAAGGCAGTATAGTAAGGAGGACCAGGATGTAAACAGGCAGGATGTCAGAAGACACACAAGTTGCGTTATCAGGCCGAGGATAGCCTCTCCAGAAACCTCCTCATCAGAATTACTCCTCTGACAGAGGACCACCTGCTTCAAATTAAACAGTGTCTCCATTCCTCAGGACAAGAAACACAGAAAGCAAAACAGAAATTCCTCACCTCTCCTTCAGGAGTGTCAGAAGGGCAGAGCATCCCCCACTGCGATGGCTGCAGCGATCGAGGACCACTCACTTTCCTGGTCTTTTCAAACTGAGAAGAGATCCTGGTCATCATTCCCAGAGCAGATATGTAAGACAAGCGGGACAAGACCTGTGTCACGCCTTGGCGGTCCATCTTGAATCTCTTGAGAGACCAATTTCCCTAGAGAATAAAATTAATGTTTCAAAACAATTTGTGCAGTTTGTCCTTGTCTTGACTTTTTCCACTATCTAGACAGAATGGTATCTGAAGAGCTTTGCAAAACAAATGTTGCCCATTTATATCAAGTTTCTACCTACCTATCTGCATATTAACTCCTAGTTATAGCATATCTGTACTAAGTATTAAAGAGCAGTTGAAACAAAAGGACTGCTCTTTCAGATGAGAGGATACTTTTGCTATTACGTATTCAATCACACAAATAATCTTTTTCATCTGTCCCTTACAGGTAAATCAATACTCAAATTTAGCTACATTAAATGGTTTTCTGCTTTTGTTTTACAGATTTTTGAGTATTAAAAAAAGAAAAAAAGGTCTTTTGAGTGATATAACACTTTTACAATAGATTCCAGAAGCTTTAAGTTTTGCCTTTTCCATGCTTTGCTACTTTTGTAGGAAACACAGACATTTATGTTGCAGAAGTCTGACATCAAAGCCCTCTGTACTTTCTTGAAGCTTTTTGTTTTTAGAATCCAGAGGATTCTAAAGAAGACACAGACTCACTGCTGTGTTTTCTCACAGAGAGTGTGTGTGTGGGAGGAGTAGGTCTACCCAACTTCTCTTTAGATAACACCAAGTATGAAATGCAAGATCCATGCACATCTCAGAGGTTTTGTGTTCCAGGACTGTCACAGGCAGTGTCACTTGTGGTTTTAATTAGGAGAACAGAGGAGCTCAGAGCATGTTCCAGTACACAAATATGTTTCCATGCCAAGCAGATTCAATAATCTCTACCGTAATCTTGAAATTTGGTGCTGCAATTTTTGCCTTCACGACATTTACTCCATATCCAGTTCTCAGCACCTGAGTCAGTGGATACATTTAATTTCTGTCTGAAATATTATTTACCCCAGGCACCATGTTACTGACCAGTCCAAAGATAACGTTTTCCCAAGGACTGCCTTCTGCTAATTCTTGTAGCCTTTCTGACAAACTCAGCTCACCAATACTAACAAATAATTTGAAGCTCACTTGCTGTACTACTCCAAAATCCTTTTAGAGGGTGATTTGCTTGGCTTTTTTATTTACACTTTTAACAGCACAATCCCATTTAGTGATCAACAGGAAGAAAACACCACCCATACAAATGATTTTGTTATTTGCTTCCACTGGAGAGACTATCAAATAGTCTCAAATTTGTAACAGCAAGTGGGAAGACATAATGACCAAGGGCAAGTCAGTCAAAAGAAAAAGTATCCTGTTCATTTGCTGAACATCCTTGCGAAGGGTTCACTCACTGACCATTTCATCCTTTAAAGACTAGAAGTTACGAGAATGTAAGTGGAAGAATACAATAACTCAGTAGTTTTTCTTCACACTAGAAAGTATTGCATCTGTAGGCTAAATTAGTATGTGGTTTCTTCTTTGCTGCCCAGAAGAGACTAAAACAGAAAAGACTGGAAAAAAAGGGAGGTAAAAATGCTGCCTGAAGAAGTCATGCAAAATATTCTTTGTGCTTTGGAAGGGACAGACTGGATCCTCCAAAAGTTGTCCACAAAAAAGAAAACCAAAATGGGGCCAGGGCAGTTGTGAGACCACCCCCAACTGAGAACATCCTATTGAGAACTCTTATGAATGGGAAGTTGCCCCCTGAGCGGCATCAGGTGCTTCTTCAGACGCAGAAATGTCCATCAGGCCTGGGGCACTACTGCCTGCCCTACCCTCTCTTCTGGTGTCTTCCAGGTTAAGAAGAGAACCTGTAGCAAATATCACTGAGCAGCAGGGAACAGCTGATGCAGTAGGGCTATGAATTCTTCTGCATGCTACTGGTGTAATTATGAATCTGCTCAGTTATTTCATGCTCTTTGAGACTATCATTGAAGCATTCTAGTGAGATTGGAGATTGTCATTTCCAAGAATGATTTTTATGGTATTTGCTTAATCTCTTGAATGGTATGCACTGGGCATTGTTCCTGAGAAATTATTTTTCAATGCTTAAGAGCAGATGGTGTTTAACTGCTTATGTGGCAGTAAAAAAAAGTCCAAAGACAGAGGAAGAAGGAAGACTTTACTGAATATAGACTGAACATTTGCAGATTTATCTCTGTCAGTCCAAATGGAAAAACTGGCACAAGCTAGAAGAAAGCACTAGCATTTAGAGAAACAAATCTGTCAATTGTTTTGGTTACGTGCACTGTAGAGATTTAACTACATTTGGGGCACTCATAAAATTAAACAGTGATAAGCTTTAACACTGGGATCTGTAAGTTACAGACTGTTGGTGGTTTTGGATGTAATATGTTGAATTAATTTGTTTACAAGAACCAAAGAAAAACCTTAGTTCCATGCTAGGCAGAAAAGCCCTCTCAAGAGCACCAAAGATTAAAAATTAAGTTCCACAATTTTTACCAGCTCCTAAAATACTTAAGTCTAATCCAATTTCTTTTTAAAATCATGCATTTCAAAGTCTTTTACAAGCTACTAGCTGGATTTCAGGAGCAATCTCACAAATTGCTCTTGCAGATGTCTGAGGTGAAAGACAGAGTTAGAAGCTATTATTGTTCTTGTCCACTTGCATGAATGAAAGTATCTGTTCCAGCAGAAGGCAGAAACAGGCTAAAATCCAACCAAGACAAATATTTAAAGGATAATTATCACGGGTTTTTTTAATATTACAGCATGCAGCAGATTTCCCTGTTAAACAGATCAGTATCATTAGCAGAGAAGTACTAACTTCTATGCTGAAAATGCGTTCATTCCAGCAACTTCAGAATAAAAAGGCACTGCCTGCAAAGAGCTCAAAATTGAGGTTGAGGGTTTTTTTCTTCCTCCTGTTCATGATGTTTTCCTGCTGTTTCCCAAAAATCTTTCGTACAAATGATGTAACCTGATCCCAGCTAAATCCAGATAATAAAAAACCACACAGTCAAGTAGAACCTAGAAGACAAGTCAGTTGGATAAATACAACCATGACCACTATTTTCAATTTGCCTGTTTCTACCATTTCTTCTCAAAACCTAAAACATCAGTTTGAAATAAAAGATGCTTGATGATTATTGGTTCTACAGAGAATTCCAAACGCCCTGCCCCATGACAGAGTTTCGATATTTTAATCTATAAAAAACATGAAATAGATTTGCTTTTCAAACCAAAACCAGAAGATTCATCAAAAATAAATGTTCACCTTTCCATCATTCACTATGGTGGGAAAGCTCTGCACACTAGAATGAGAACACACTTACTGTGGAGATGGCATTGACCATGCCGTTGGTGATCTGGTCCTGCCGCATGTGCTTCACAACATCAAACTGAGCGGCACGCTGCTTGGGGATGACCTGGTCAGCAATCTTTTTCAGCTCAGAGTTAAATTTTTTGAACAAATCTTCAAACAGAAGAGAAAGAAGCTGGAAATACAAAACAGTTAAGGGAAAAATCACACTTCTTCAAGTCTAGAAAATGGGGAAATAGAGGGGAGATGTGTTTAATATTTCTACCTTTATACGTCTTGTCAGTTAAAACATAACTTTTCTGTTTCACAAATGATAATTTTATCACAAGTTTTTTGCCTTGCTGAAGTACAATATTAGAGAACTTATAATAGAAATTAAGAAGAATGGTCTAAGTTTATGCATTTATCCCTTTCTGGTTTGCTTTTATCCTTCCTTCACAATATTTTAGCACAGCTGTACTTCTTTATGCTATCCAACTATTTTCCCTAACCTGTGACATTACAACCCGGGTGATTTACTTCTTTCTCCCTAAAGTCACAAACTCTTCTAAAGATTTAACACCCTAAATGTACAATCCTGAATTACACACATGATTACAGGCAAGAACAGTTTTTACTCTAATACATATCTCAGGTTTCATAGGCAGCTTCCTTACTCATACACACTTTTATCCTGCTACTTTCTGCCAATCACAATCTATGGAAAACCAATTACACCCACAGAAAGTTCACCTGGTCCAACATCGGTCACTGTTTTCGAGAACTGTCTAGAAAGTGCAATACTCTTCACATCTCTCCCTTATAAAAAACAAACAACAACCCAAAAAGTCTACAAGCAACAAAGCTACATAACTCAGATGAACAGGGGGAAAAAAAACCAAGTAACCCAAAACCAACCCAGCAACAGAACCATTCAAAAGTGCTGCATTTTAAGACAATTATTTCCTGTATATTAATTACTTTTAGTTCTTAAAATAGCCATAAAAAGAAAAGGCTACCAAAGTCCATGACCTGACTTTTTTCGGTCTCCAACCTGCTTTGCTTTTGCAGTTTGCTCAGCCTCTCCTTGCAGCACTAATAGCTTTCCAAAACACTTAAATCTGTATCACATGATACATTTTAAGTGTTCACAACTACTAGCTTTGCAAGAAAGTAGCGTAAACGCTAAAGCCTGGCAGTCCTGTCCTGGGACTTGAGTCTACAACAGCTCCACGTGTTGGAAGAACCAAAAATGCAGCTGCTACCACTGCCAGAAATGGTAGTTCCCAGTGCACAAAGCATTGTAGGGCTGAACAAGCTACGTGTTCATCCATCACAAGCTAAGACATTCTGGAGTCATCTGTACCATGTAATTTTTGTATATGCGGAATTAAACTGAATTTTAACTGTCTCCATGAGACACAGACCCCACCTTCCCTCACCTTCTGGAAACAAGAAAGTAAACCACACTCATTCCTCTGTTCCTGGGATGGGCCACTAGCTTTCATTTGCTTTCCTCTACCTACATGCTCTAGCTGGGCTGACCAAAGCATTTGGCAAATGACAATGACAAAGCAAAGCTGGTGACAACACACACTGTATGCTAACCCTTGACAAAACCAGAATCCCATTTCCACTCTGGACAGACAGGTTTCTTAGACCTGACCTTGGAATGAGAGGAAGGTGCTGAAGACCCTCTTTCCCTTCCTGATGTTTGTAAGACCACTAACAGTTACAAAATGATACTCTCTCACCACTGTCACAAATCCTGCACCTGCAAGTCACCTGCAAGTCACCTGCAAGTCACCTGCAAGTCACCTGCGACATCACAGTTAATTTAAATTAGATTTCCACCAGAAATAAAAGCAACTTTTATGAAGCACTGTATTAAGAAGAACCCACTGGAGTCTCCAAAAATAAGATTATGAGGGAAGAATTTCAAAAATGGGGAAAAGGTAAGAGGAAGAGATGTGTACTGTTTTAAGATGGCTGATAGTCATGTCAAGTAAGAATTAAACTCTTTTGAAATTAACTGCAGTAAACATTTGATCTCAACAGTTTTGAGCAGGATTGAAACATTTAACTGAACACTTTAAAAAACCACTCAGAATATGTTTTCCTACGTTTTGATTCCTTGATCAAAAACTGCAAGAATCTTGCAATTCCATATGCCATGGAGCTTATAAAGCCACATGTACAATCATCTGTACAATCTCCTTCCTATTCTCTAACTAATAAAGTCAGTTACACCCCAAGTACACCAACTTGTTACTATGTGCCAGTCTGGAAAACCTCATACTTTGCTAATTTCACTCACAGACTCACTCTCTCTAAGAGCTCTGACTATCTGGCAAAGAAGAATCTCACAACAACCACATTATTTAGGTCAAGAGCAAGAGATTAAAGAAAAAGGATGGAACGCCACTGATAATATTCAATGGATTTCATAGTTAGTCCAGGGCCTTTCAGCCTGCTTCAGAGAGGAGCACTAAAGAGCAAATCATATTTAAGGAAAAAAAATACTGACAGCTCATCAATTGATTTTCATTGAAAATCCTAAGAAAAATTAATAAAGAAGTTAAGCTGCTGAAATACAGTTTCAGCAATTAGCTTAATGTCAGAGAATTCTAATTAGGCGCCTTGAGATTGCTATTTAGCGTTTAAGCCTTTAGAGTGCCAAATTCTCCCTTTCACACAAACTGGTTGCAAAATTAAAGACATTAGGCAGCCTTAATTATATTATCAGAACAGCTGGGATTAGGCAATCTCTGAAGTCAAGGCGGTATTCTTTTGTCACAGGGTAGAAATCCCTTGCTTTCCAGGGTGCCGGATTTTGGTGCTGTTCCATATCTCACCCATACAAAGCAAGCTGCATTAGAAACAAAAAAAAAATGAGGACAAAGAACAGAGTAATGCTTAGCAAATAATGAACACATTAAGGGAAGAGAAAAGGTAGGTGAAAAGATTAAGCCTGAAATCGGTAGGTTTTGCTAACACCTCAGCTGGCACCTGGCCTACCGAGCCTCTAGTGGCAGACAGACTAAGAGAAAGCTCTGTAAACCAGCTTGGCTAGTGGATACAACTCTGTTATCTAAAGCT
Organism: Oreocharis arfaki; assembly: GCA_013398015.1. Taxonomy (NCBI): domain Eukaryota; kingdom Metazoa; phylum Chordata; class Aves; order Passeriformes; family Paramythiidae; genus Oreocharis; species Oreocharis arfaki. The sequence goes on from VZRR01005960.1 coordinate 60,412, forward strand.
AAAGCACATTTCGTACTCTCTTGTCCCATGGGGTGTGAAATTAGCAGCTATTGTTTTCACACATTTTTATAAACACAATGTCATTTATGTCTTTACACTGTTTAGACCGCTATGTTTTCCTCCTCACATGGGAATCTTTTCTTTTTTTTTTTTTTTTAATGTATTCAAATTTTAAATCAACAGGGTTTTTATTCCAGGAACATGCTGGCATTAAAAAAAAAAAAAAACAAAACCAAATCACCACCAATCATTTTATCCACACAACCTTCAGCTAAACACAAACATCTAGAAACAGGCAAAAAATCTCTACACTATTTAGTCTGCAATCCAACAAAATTAGTATTTCACCAATAAACTGGCAGAGGGGAATTCAAGCGTTCAGAATGAAACGAACATTTAAAATACCACGAGAGAGAAAGAACTACTCTTAATCAATTGTTACAACCCCTGTGCATAGTTCTCCTTGATGTAGAAAAAGTATGCATTGGTTTTGTTATGATGATCCTCTACATTTAAAACCTTTCCCCACATAATTAAAAACAACTTTGGTTGTTAACACCTGTGTGAGCAAAGGCCTTTTTCTTACAGCTTGAAGGAAACTCTTTACCTGCTCTACTTTCTGCCTCTAAAAGTATTAGGAAAAAACAAACTACTCCTTCAATCCAGTTAAATAAGAACAATCTGATGACAAAGCAACGACTAATTTTGCTGATTACAGTCATACAGAACTACAGCAATATTACAGCAGAAACCAAACAAACCCTTTACAGCATAAAATATTTATCCCATTACAATGTTGCATGAACGTCCACTTACTACTCCTTACACTTTAGAAATGCATTCTGCCTCAGCACCAGAGTAAAAATTTGATGAACAGTGAACACACTGAAGAAAGAATTTTCTTATCCTAACAAGTTAAGAGATTTTTTTCCTCGTATTTGTGCTTTGAATGTGTTCAAGTTTCAACTTAATTTCTTCAGAAAACTAGGAAGCAAAGCATGTGGTTTTTACTCTAAAATGATTGTTGTCTCTGTGTGTGTGTGTTCACATGGGCATGGAGGGCAGGGCTGGGTGGGAAGGAGGAGTATGAGACAATATTTAGGCACACATCTTAAAAAGTACAATAAAATCAGAATTTCCACTGGACAGTAACAAAAAGGTACAGATATTGTTATATGTGCTGCAACAGAAATCCCAATACAAATGTTGTGGGCAGCAGAGATGCAGTTTCTGCAATCCAGCGCATTTTGTGGACTTGTCTGAATTTCTGATGCATGATCAATAACCAGAGGTGATTCCAACTTACATTAGTACCAAGAAGAGCAAAGAAGTCCAGTCCTAATATAAACTGTTTAACCAAATAAGCACACATGTCAAGGAAAAATCCATGCCATGTTAGCTAAGCCAATACTCCTCATTCTGTATCTTCTAAAAGGAGACAGTAATGAAACCCTGAAACACTTGGCTCTGAAGTAAAAACTCACCTGCCCTGCCAGTTCCAAACGTTTATTTCCATAGTAGTCTCTGTCATCTACTTTATTCTCTCCTTGAGCCAAAATCACCCTGCGTACCATCACTGCTGTGTATATGCACTTGGCACGAAAATTGAATTCTTTCACCTGTAAACAAAAAATCCAGAAAAACCAAACAAAATAAAAACAAACCAATGTTTCAGGATCAGCTCCTAAGTTCTTATTCAGATGAACACATCCATTTAAATTACTGTTAATCTGGGCTGATGGAGCAGTTACAAAAGGGATTTGAGTGCTTTACTTTCTTTAAAAATGCAAAAAATAAACATTAGTGACTTTGAAACAGATAGCAAATGAAAGTAAATCAGAATAAAGGTATAGGTCACGAGATGAAAGCCCTGAATTAACACCTGATACTGCCTGGCTATGGAGAAAAAAAAATGCATAGTTTAGTCAGTTCAATGGTGCAGCATTTCAAAAAGATTTCTTTTGACTCAGTCCAAGTCTTCCCCTTTATTTTGAGGACGATTTACTTTATCTCAGCTACAAAGCCATCAAAGACATTTTTCCCTGCCAACAAAGCTTGCACCATAAATAATGACACAAGCTTACTCCAGTTTAAGAAACCTCAGAACGTTACATACAAGCACATGGGTCAGAATGGTTGATGCCAGCAGCTCCCGGGCCTCTTCCATCTTTGTTTTCTTTGGGCCTCCCCACATCCTTTGCCTTCGTACTTTGTTTCCAATGTACTTTAATGCCTGTTAAGGGGGAAATTAACCTCAGTTAATAACAGAATTGTCACCTGGACAAATATACACACACATGGAGTTATGTGTGTATTCCTCAACCAGTGCAATCTCACCAGCCAGGGATGATACAAACTCCAAACAAACTGCAAAATAACAAAGATGTAAGTGATGGAAAATTGACACAATTGACTAAATATACAACATGTTTATCACAGGCTGATAACATTTGGAATGGAAAGTGGTGAAAATGAACAATTACTATGATATTAAAAGAAAGGACATGGCAGAGATGTAGGAAAAAAGGATTCTATAAATTCCAAAGATATCTAGTTTATTTAATTAGACCTTTCACCTTCAGTTCTTTTGTGAACTTGTTAAATTTCATTCAGATGTTAAACCATGAGGTGGCACTCACTGTTTAACATCCCCAAAAGCTACTGTATGGCATCCACATCTGTCTACAGGAGTGCCTTGCAACAGATTCATACTCTCCCACCAGCTGTCAATCAATCTGCAGAATTCCTAGTCAGATGAGTCAAGAAACTATCCAAGTCCACACAGGAAGTTACTGCCTGGAAATGATGCCATGAAGCTACATGAAATAATCACCCTCTCCACTAAATGCTAGATTATCCTTTCCATCTGTTACTTTCTTCCACAAAGAGCTATCTCTCTATTAACTTCATTTGACACTTCTTGCACAAGAACTTCTGTATTTCTGTTTATCTACTTTCCTGGATGCTTTGCATTCCTCCATGTTGCTCCAGCTCACCATTTTACTCATCTGACTCTGAATTAGGAGCTCTTCAAGCTAACTGGAATCCTAAAAAGCCCCCAAAGACGAAAACCAGAAAGATGTTCACTTTAGAACACTAAACATCACACAAGGAATGATGTGACAAGGTTTACAATAAAACAGCAGAAATAAGATTAATCTCCAAAAGCTGCTTCTAGCTGATTAATATATTGCCATTTGCTCCCAGCAAAATGGCCTATGTTCTGGCTAACTAAAAAAAGTACATGAGCTAAGAGAATTCTGCTGAGTCTTCAGCAGGAGAGAGGGTGGCTACTGTTGTAGGCTTCATACAAGAGACTAGAATAGAACATCTACTCATGATGAAATGCTCATAGCCACCTCAACAGGCTTTCTGTAAAATGGGGCATGCAATTCCTTCTTAAAAAATGTCTTCAACAAAATCCCCTAATTTTATGGACATTGCTGCTTGTTATATACAGGGTTATGCCATTAAAACACAACCTTGGGCTTCTGAAAACAAAGCATTTCTTGATTCTGATTTTTTTCTTCTCCAGTCGGGTAATGAGAGCAAAGTCTCACGTTTCATAAGTCCTGACCCTTTAAAAAGTCTCAGCTTAAAATAACCCCCCCAAACAAACCTTAAAACACAAAGTAGATGTCCATTGCTGACACAGCAAAGTGGTCAATACCCACTATCTAGATTTTTATGGCCTCTGGCCATGTGAAAAGACACACCTGCATCTGTGTAAAAATCTGAGCTTTTTGGCATTCTTCCAGGCTAGGAGCAAATGCAGCCATCACATGTTCCTCTGTGCCAATCATCTGTACAATCTCCTGGTCACTCTCAACACCCATGGCCTAGGAAAACAAGAAAAGACAGAAATAACACAGGCTTTATGTTAACTCACTGACATTTGCTTATGCTAATTCGGTATTGTTTGTCTGCATTACTACTAAGCAAGAGCTAGTTCTTCTCTAAGAAACTGTGCCATCTGGCACTGGCAGCACATATTCCAGCCATGGAAGAACGTTAAATGGAAATCTTGATAAGCAGCAGGAACACACACACACTTTTTGGAGAACCGTTTTTTTTTGTTTGTTTGTTTTTTTCTTCACTGACAGGAGTTAAATTCCGTGTTTCTTTTCGTAAGAAGAAAATAAATACTAGGTAAAAACAAGCCAAAGTGTGTAACAACGAGAACCAAGCCAGAATTCACAATAAAGAAACGAAGGTGAAATTTCTTAAAGGAGTGCTCAGCCTCTTACCACAAGCAATTTTGCAAACTCAGTTGACTGTGATGTAGCTCATCGTATTTGAGAAATGTTTACAGTTTACCCCCTTTGCAGCTCTCTGCATTTAGAAGTGACTTCACTACACAATTCCACTTGAAAGACATTCTATTATTTCACTGATCCTTGGACACCTTGTTAGACTTTATACCGCAGAAAAAGCTTAATAAACTAAGAAAGCGCTTAACAGGTTTAGAAAAATCTCTCTATCAGTAAGTGTTTCAAGGTGGCAGCCAGCAGTGAAGGCTTTTGTGGATTCCAGATGGTGCTAAAGCTCCCCCCCCTTCACACATTTGCCTGGAGCTCTGCCATATCAAGAAATGGAATAATCTCACTAAACCTCTGCTGGCTGAGTTATAATATGTTTCTCAGAACTTTGTGAGGAAGTTACGTTTGCATTCACATTATTCTCCAAAGTGCCTGCCACAAAGACCATTGTAAATAATGGCCTATGTAGACTCTAGTATTCTGGTTCTCATTAAAAACTGGCAGTACCCCAAAAAGTCACATTTTCCTCAAAAATGCAGAAATACCTTCCCTTCTTATTGCCTTCTTGGAGTGTCACTTTGCTTAACACCTAGCTAACGCCATTCACTTGCAAAACTGTTGCTCTAATTGTGAAGTATTCAGCTTCTTTTTTTCTTTCATTTCTTTCTTCTTGAACAAAGAAGCTCCTTACAATTCAAACTCTGTCTTTTCACCTTGTGGTTTATTAGAAATTAACAGCACTGCAAAAGTATCACACATCCAGAAAAGTGTGAGGACTCTCCTCTTTTAACGCAAAGCCCAGACCACGATTCCACCACCTCAGACAGACCTGAGTGCCAAATCAAGATACAGTTACCTCACCAGGTAAGTGTTTCATCATAGTTTGTTCCCATTAAGTAGTCACCCCTCTGATCTCAAGGCTCTTTTCAGAACCAGAAGTTGGCCATGTGATATTATTGCGGTTGAGATCTCTGTTTTTCAGACATTATTACACTTCCTCATCCTTTTAAATAAGGTCACACAGTAGTTAAAAAACTTCTGTAGAGAACTTAACAAAATCCCTCACAACCTGAAAGCCAGACACACAAGGTAAGTCTACAAAGCATGAAAGCTTCTCAACAGTAAGTTTCCATGTGTCTAGGATTTAATAGCTGACCAGCAAACTAGTTTAGGAACGACAAATAGATTAATACAATTATTGCACTTAGTCCAGAAGTTTTCAGAAGAACAAAATTTCTGTGCCATTCTAGGTATGTATACGACAAATACAGTTATCTAAAAAGCACATCAACTGCAAGCTGGTATCACCCTATTTCTGTCCATCAGGTTAATTCTAGGATGGCAACCAAATCTTAAGTGTCATATAAAAAGGTGGGGGGGGTGTGGTGTGGAAGCCAATCTGCATTTTTACTATGTTTTTTCTTCCATTAAAAACTGGAAAGCCACAGTAAATTAAAGAGGGTTGATGATTTCTTCTAACTTGATGAATTCTCTGATCAAAAGTCTTACAGCAAAACGATGAGAATAAGATAGGTCTTTAAGCCCATGTAGATTTTCTAGCTGGAGTTTATAGCAGCAAAATCACCTGAGAATTCTACATTTCTGAGTGGGAAAGGCAAGGATCTGTCACCAAACCACATACATTGTGTTGTTAAATACGTGCAAATTGAAGGAAATGAATTCACAAGTAACGACTAAAATTCAGGCAAATGACTGAAAAAGATGTCCTAACACAACAGCCTAAAAGTAAACCTATTTATTCTCCTCTATACTCTCAACAGTCCTGAGCAGAGTTGCATACACAAATCCACCTACACGCAACACGGAAGGGACAAGCAGCAGGCCCACGCTGCTATCAGACAGATTTGTAATCTTAACACTTTGGTTTTCAGTAAATTTGGCCCTGATGTTACCCTTCCGAAAACAACCAACCAACCAACTAAAAAACCAAACCAATACAAAAGAAGCACTCCAGAATTAGCCTGTAACATCATTAGGACAGTAACAAAATATTCCTTGGTTGTTGTGTTACAGAAACACAGAGGACATGCAATATAGGAAATGGGCCCTACGCTTAAAACACTCGCGGTTCTAGAACAAAGCTGAGGGAAAGGGAATTAACATAAAAGAAAAGCAGTAGACAAGATGTCTTGTTTCTTTTTGATTGGAAGGCAACGTCACAAAGGGATAATTTTAAGGGGAGGGGGGAAGGAGACATTGTAAAAGCATAATTTAACAGCGGCAGTGAAAGGATGAGGAAGGAGACAGTAGCAGGCTGCTGAAGACCACGGTTGAAGGCTAGCAGTCAATGGACATAAAACAGACAAGGCAAAGCAAGCATTCAGAATATTCACATCATCCTGAGATCAACTGGGAGAAAATGGTCCAAGTGGGGCCAACCCCTTCCTAGGACTGGGGAGCTTCCCGCTGCCCAAATGTGTGTGCGTCCATCTTTGTGTGCGCACACACACACATGCACAGATGAGAGTGTGAACCCAGCTCTTCCTCCCCCAGCTCATGTCTTAATGATGATGTCGAGGCGTTTCCATGGCACTTCCCTAGAATGTAGTTCTGCAGTCCATCAGGCTAAATTACAGCACAGAGACAGGCAGATGACTGGATTAAAAAGATGTCAGGGAAGTTCAAGGTTGACATCACACACAGAATTGGTCTGGAGCTTTCATAATTCAAAAGATACGAGCTATGAAACAACAGCCATGGGAACCCATAATCCTGCAGATCCAGTCAGACCACCACCCAGCTGTTCCTCTAGAGCTGCACCGTAACAGCTCCAAGGCTAACGCACGTTTCTAAAAATGAAACTCGACTTGCTGTTCAAATCTTTTGCCGCAGGTCCTAGAGCAGTTTCTCACAGCTCCCACATACACTAAAGATACTTCATCTAGTGATTCATGTCATAAAACTCAACTTTTAGGTCCCTGTAGGTTACTTACAATCCTCTGCTTTCCCTAACCAGTTTTGATGCAGCATGCAACCTTCACTTACTTCAGCTCCCAGGGTTCACTCAAATCTACCAAATCAAGATCACAAACTCAGAAGAAAAACAGCCCTTACCTTTGAGCAGCTCTAACTCCCAGCACTGTAGGGAGCTTCCTGCAAAAGCAGCAGCACCACCTTACCTCCAACCCAGATGATTTTCAGAAGAGAAACACCCTTACATAGCGCACAGATATTCCACACCTCCTCTAATGCTCACTGCTACCTAAAACTGTCCAAACCCCCCAGGTAAAGCATGTGTACCTCCTAGCCTGACATATTCCAAAGAGCCATTGTGCACAGTCCACACAGCCCTATGAGCTGTGCACAACTGACAAAGCTAAAACAAAGGTCTCCCAGGGTTGCAAGTCAGCTCAAGACACCCTAAATACCCCTGTGGTCACATCCGTATATTAACTAATGAAGAAGTGTTACAAAGTAAGCAGGAAGCAAATAAGCTGTGTTTGTTTCCCATTAGAAGGCTGTTAACAGCCCTTTAAAAACTGCAACGAACACATACTTCAGGGGCAAAATTGTTTGATTTATGTCACTACTTCAAAAGTAAAGTTGCATTTCCATATATAGGGACTGCACAAATGCTTCTGTCACTTATAAGAAGAGAGGTTAGGGAAAACTGTTTAAGCTAGCAGAGCTAAAAAGCTCTAACTCCCCCACATCTAAAGAGGAGATACCCTAAGTCTGCCCCAGAATAGTGCCAAGCACACGCCTTTTGTAGCCTATCAAATTTCAGTCAGTTATGGTCAATGTGTTAAATTCCACAAAACCACAACTTACATGTGTTTGGCACAACTGGCTGTAAAACGTCTGAGCATGCCCATCCCGAAGATCCCTACGGGTCTGGATGGCAGAAAAAACAAAGCAGCAGGACAAGGTCATCCTGGGTTGCAGTTATGGATAAGGACGAACAGAAAGGCAGATGCCTCCTTTAGGGTGACCCCACACAATCCAGTCCCTATCTATTCAGATCAAGGGACCTCTAGATTCACTCTATTTCCACTGCTCCCCACAGCCCACGTGCCTGGGCTTCATTCCTCACCAAAAGCAAGGATGGAGAACACTGTGTCCAGGTCTTGCCCTAACATGCAGCTCTGTCTATGACTTTATACCTGAAACACAAGGGTGACCTTAGATTCTGGTCTAGGGAGCTCTAGGAATTTTAGGCCTCAGCTCTGGCAGTTGGTGGTGTTTGTAATGTTCTCCATTTCACAGCTTTTGACAATGATGTCTAGAGGATACATTAGTACACCTCCACCTAACAGTTGTAGTAGCTTTAAATCCACATTAGATTATAGATCTGCAATACTTGCTTTCTATTGTATAATGCTACAATGATTTTCTGCATCTGACCTATTTCTTAAATCACATGGAGAACACCAGGTCAATTAAAGCTATTGGGACTAGAAAGACAATCCAAAACTGCTCACGGTCTCTCAGATAGTCCCTGATAAACTACCCCCTCTAGCTGGCCCATGCACTGAATGGCAACCCTCTACCAATTAATATTTGTTTTCTTAGTCAAAACACAGAGGTCTGTGGAACTTGGTGCTAGACTGGATGCTGGTCTGGAGGAAATGCAGAGCAATAGGTTTTGCCACTGCTTTCTCATTTCAGTTTTTAACTAGAAATTATACATGTAGCTGTTTCAGTACAAGTCAAGGATTTAAAGGCAACCAAAACTTCAGACCTTAGATTGTCTATACAGCTTAATTTTGTCCCTTGCAACTGTGGATGTCTATATTGTGGATCTCTATATCACAAGAAGCAGAACACCTAACCAGTAATAAGGAAGTCACATGCTTCATGCCCAAGGCTTGGGTGTTGGCAGAAAGGAATCATTCTTGTTTTTCCAACAAATCTCCCGTGTATAATACTGCCATGTGAGAGAGCTGAAGTTAGACAGGCATCCCTAAGTTTGGAATTCTCCAGGTTGAGGGCTATTGCATTTCTAATCTTGCTTCTAGTAGTTAAATAGAACAAACCAATACCACAATACAGCAATGCCCAAGAAAGGAAAATCAGAGACTGGTGACTGCTTTCATTTCCAGCTGGAGACTCATCAGAAGCAGACAGAAGATCCCTGAATTTCATGTCGTTAAAGGAAAGGTAAAAAAACAACCACTCATGAGAACAGCTGGAATGGAACATTCAGAATAGTTAAAGTGGGCGTAGCTAATTTGCTACTGTATTGAATCAATATAAATCACTGAAAAGCACTACAGCCAAGAGTTTCTAACAACTGTAACTCCTTATTCAATTAATAAATGAAAAATAAAGAAACGTTATCTAAAATACAAAAGATACATATGAAGAGGGGGATAATTATAGCAAGCATTGTTGGAAGGTAATAGTCAGTACAGTTCTGCTTAGAAAAACAAGCCAACAACCACCTCCTCAGACAACAATCCAGAGCAGGTACTCTGCATGAGCTGTAGCAGCACAGGCTGACAAAATGTAATAGAAGTCTGTAAGTGAAGGTGGAATCCAGCAGTTTGGTACTGAAGCAAGTGGATTAAGAGCCACATTAACATTTTTCTGCATCACAAGAGTTCTGAACTTAATTCTGGCACTTTTAGCTGCATTTCTGTCCATAACTAACTTCTCAAACTCCTTTAGCACTGGTCACTAAAAACAGACAATCTCCTCTCTTATTTGAAGAGATTTACTTAATCAGAAGTAACAGCCATTTATTTCTCAAGTCTAAACCCAATTATTAAACTATTTTCTAGTACCAAGGCACACCAAGTGCTGTGGTAATACGGACAAACCCGTAATATGGGCGCTGTGGGCAAGACCAGCTCAGATGCTGTGAGCACGTGCTGCCCTCTCCTGGCACATCATTTCCTGTGACCACCTCTCTGAAATTTCTGTGCTGCCACCCAACCGAGAGAACACAAAAACAGAGTTTTGCCTAGATCCATCCAGTCGGAGGCTTTTTTGTGCCTCCAAGAACGCAGCCCAATTTCCTCCTACACACGCAATGTAAACCCACAGGCAGCAGCAAAGCATTATAGGACAGGAAGGAGCTCCCAGCTGTTGGCAGGACAGGTTCTAGCTTAAGGCCTGGCCATGCCCCACTGTCTTCTCCAGCAGCTGGACAGAGCATGTCCACCCCACCACCTTTCCTGGCTGTAGTCCATGCAATTGATTCCACAGACAGATGAGCTACCAGCCTGCTTCTGGTCCTTCTGGGCAGCTGGGGAGCAGTCATCGTTACGTCACACTGATCACACACTCAGTGTGTGCACCCTTGAGTGAACTAAAATTAAAGGGAGAAGCAGAGAGTGAAAGAAAGCAGTTTGGCAGTTTCACAGGAGATGAGGGTCAAGGCATGACACTGTCACCAGCTCCACTGGAAGGGCAAATACTCCCCAGTTCTTGCCCAGACTCAGGAGTGGATGCCTCTCAGAGCCCTCTGTCAGTCCCACGAGAGATCGCCTCAAAGCTACGATGTCTGTCTGAGCCTCCACTGCCCTCAGGATACCAGTGAGTGTTCCTGAACCAGGCAGGGCTTCTGAGCTATTCGGACTGAGGCAGAGCTCATTCACAGGGGAAGCAAACTGCTAAGAAATGCAGGCCACTCCAGTAACCTTACAGGATTTAGGAATAAGTCTAAGAATTGCAAGACTTCCCCAAAGGCTCTCAGCTTTGTTGACAGTTATGACTGGAAGTAATGCACGAATGAACTCACGGCTAAGTCATGTCCCTGAACCTGAAACAAAGGGCATCAAGCTACTCAGCACTGCACAAGTCAGAGCTGGGGACAGGCTGGGACCAAAACCAGAAACAAAGACCCTTAACACAACTTGCAACACAGGTCCTAACAAACCAAAACCCTTCTGACCTGTAGTACCAGAGGCACCTCACAAGGCAGTAAGGGGGTGGAAGGTATTTCTCTTGGCACAGCAATGCTCTCCTTGCAGAAAAATACAGCATTTATTCTCCTTTTTGCAGTGCAATAAAGATGACTTCCCGAGAGAAAAAAGCTTGCAATTTCTAAGCACTGCCAAGTCCTTCTGTACATATTAACTTGAGAGCTGCTGTCGATCTTCATTCTTGAGCTACAGCACAGCATTTTTCCCTTTTTTTCTCCCAAACAAACAGCAGTGTTACCTTAAATATGATAGCAATGGGAATATCTTCTGACAGAGTGTTGTGCCTCAGGTAAAATCTTCCTTGTTTCACAACCATATTTGTTCTGCTCTTCTTCTCATGAGTGGAACTGAAATTAAAATAAAAATAATACTATGTCCAACAGAGTGTTTGCACTGACTCCCAGAATCTTTTGTATAGAACTTAGCAAGCTTGAACAATCTTTCAGCTGAATGAATCCCACTTTCTCCCCTTTCAAAGATTACAGTAAACCAGCCAGAGATCAGCCTGTAACTCCAAGGTAATAGGATATTATCACCTGTGCTGGAGACTATTTGGAGTATTTGACTTTAGCAAGTAGAAGTCTGCACTTTTTAAAAAAATCTTTGCATGCTTTTTATAATAAATTTTGATGTAACCGGCAAGGTCAAAGTGTGAACAAGGACTGCAGCAACAGTAATGACATAACAGTACTTGGTGGTACATTAACCTCATCCATGCTTCCTGGGAGACAGTAGAGTAGTTAGAAGATATGTGAGAGGCCTCTGGAGAAGAAAAAACAGCCCTCACACTGAACAGTGACAAGCACCATATTATACCAGAATGCAGCTTAAAAAATAAAAAAGAGCCAACCAAAGGCTGAATAAAAGAGAAACAAAACTTGATCAAGGAGGAAAGGCCAAATTTAGACTACCTTGCCATTTTCAGTTATTTGTGTAGTACAAAAAAATTTGCTTCCTCCTCATCTGCCTTTGCCTTTAAAAGCTTTTATGCGAGTTTTATGTAGACAGGCAGACAAAAGGTTACATCCAATTTCCATTGCAGTAGCTTCACGTTACTTGCTGCAAACTGAGACTAAACACCATCAGTTAGGAAGTGCACTTTGTTATATTAAAAATTAGAACTTGCTTTTCCTAATCTGGGATGAATCCTGAAACACAGGAGCAACTCCCACTGATTTTTGTGGGAATACTGTACTTTTTAGGGATTGAAGTTTCAGTATACAAAATGACAGTAGCAAGACAGGAGAACTGAAGGTTCACAGCTTTTTCTGGTTAAACTACACTAGGAAGAAACTCCAAAGCTATTCCAACTACACCAATGAAGTTCTAAAGCTTTGGGTTTATCTCCTTTATGTAATGGTAGGAATTTACCATACCTGGTAACAGAAGCACCAACCGTGCCTTTTCTATCAGCTTCCACAATGATTCTGTTTTTGGATAACTGCTCTTGAATAAGAATGACTTTCTCTACACCTTTGACAATGAAGTAGCCACCTAGTTAATAGAAAAGAAATATTTTGCATGTCAGTACCCTTGCACCTTACTTGCCTCCTCCAATATGCCTTTGAATATAAATTATTAGAAGGTAAACCATAAGTACACAAGGGGAGAGTAAATTCTCCCTTAAAAGAGTAATGAACAAACCTGACAGATAAAAACCAAAGAAGTTGCTTGTTATAAAACTTCATCTCCTCTCTATGTATCAAACATTACCATGTAACATCTAACACTTTATTCTTGCTTTACAAAAGGCAATGGCAAATGAGAGCTCCCACTCCAGAGGACATCATACTCCACTCTTCCCTGATCTGTTTAATTTTCAATGATGAACTCCATCTTTTTTCTCATATCAAACATCACTGTACAACACTATATACAAAATTCAAAATAAAATATTTAATATGTTGGTGTGTTGTTTCTTGTGGTTGAAAACTTCGTCTGCAAATACAAACCATTCATGCTCTCAACCAATTCTTACTATTTTCAAAAGCCTGACAATTTGTTTTAGTTGCAAGCACATATTTGAGAAGTTTCCACAAAGACTTCATGGTGGCAGGAAACATACCAAAGGGATATTTCTTTGCTGTAAAAGACTTAAAACTCAAAGTACCGATGGGGAAAAAAAAACCCCATGAGTGAAAATGTACCTGGATCTAATGGACACTCATTTAGTTTGGCAAATTCTGCTGGAGTTTTCCCGGTAAGTACACAATTGGAGCTACGCAGCATTATAGGCATTCTGCAAGAAAACCAGTTACAGTTTTACTTCAGACTTAGAAAAATACAAAGAGTCAAAGTCAGAACAAAAACGATGCTGAACAAACTGGAGAAAACACATTTTATCAGAACTCATGCATGCAGTGACCAACAGGTTTTCATTTAAGCCCACCCAATTTCATTGAACATGTAATTGAAAAGAGACCTGAAACCGGACACCTACAAGCAGAAACCACAGACTTCCTATTTAATCATTATGCAGGCATCCTGACAAGCAGGGTCACCAAGGCCAATGATAACTGGTGCAAAGACTCCTGGTCCCCAAAACAGTCTCCACTGAAGAACTGTCACAGTCTGCAGATCCACTGTTACCAGTTTTTATTAGATAAAGTTAGTTCATATCTCATTTCCCACACAGGAATGACACCTTCTGGCTGCAGAGAGATAATGCCTCGAATTCATAACCCAAGCATGGAGTTTCCCCAGAAGCAGCTCTGATTTCTCTGGTGGCCTAGCAGAGAAGCCTGCAAACAAGCATTTTGTGAAGAAACGTCTGATGGTGGAAAGATATTCCAGGAAACCAAAAACAAATTCAATGCTTAGGGAAGATTGTACTCTCTCAACCCAAATTATTCTATCACCCCGTGATAGAATGTTCTCTTTCAATTTGGCTTATTCAACAACAACTAACCAGCAATGATTTTGCAGTTGTTATTGAAAAGTGTACTTTTATAGTCAGCTTCATAATGTACCTTTTCACTGTCAGATTTTTCATTAAAACTTTTGAGAGAGAGAGCACAGTTTATTTCCAAAGAGGAAGCTGTATTTTGCAAAACGTAAAAAGAGTTCACCACTACATCTACCAAAAAACCTCCATGCCCCTTAGCCTCTTCCACAAAAAAGCTGACTTTTGATTCTTTTACCTTTCGATATAGAATTTCACTCCTTGGTGGACAGCCTTTGTAAGACCTGTGTTCCAAGTCTTTCCTAAGACATACGTTGACAAAAATTATTCATGAGTTCTACTGTACAACTATTTCCAGCCTTTGAGATTTTTCATTCAAATTTACTTCAATAGAAAACACAATTAGGCTATATTTTTGTATTTAAATCTTACAAATTATTTTAATTTCTTTGCTGTTTTCATATTCTTCTATCTTAAAACCGACGAACTCAAATTCTATATTTCTGCAGAGTAAAAAAAGCTATCTTGTCACTATATTTCACTGAGAAAGTGCTTCCTAGAGATAAGAAGCTTCATATGACAAGCAAAATCTTCTATCAGATGCAATGTAAGCTTAATGCATCGGCTGTTTATATCAGAAACAGGAAGCAGTTGGCATAAGGTAACTCAAAATGGAATACTCAAATATCATTACTGAAAACTCCAGTGAAACATCCGTCCCAGCCTGAACTGCACAACCAACAAGAGCACTGGCCAAAGGAAACAAGTATAATACTAGGGAGAGATGAGGAAAATTATTTCCCGTGGAAATACTAACTGAGTATTAACAGTTTTTAACAGCAAAAACTATTTGCATGTATGCCCTTAAAGCCAGTCTCATAAGGTAACTTCAGTTTTTAACCAAATCAATTTTAAGTGAAAGCTTAACCTGTGCAGCAGAACTAATGCTTGCTTTACTGGTTTTACCATCCACCTTCCACAGATGCTACTCTACATATTATCTATGAAAGACTGAGTAATTTGGCTACAAAGCAAATATGACTGATTTTATTTTACAATAACGTGACTTCCAGCTCCAGGCATGCATTTTCCTCTTTGATTTTATATCAACAGAATCATAGACAACATTCATCCTTATATCCTTCCTTCTTTGGAGTGAGACATGATCAGAAGCTTTTGCAAAACAAAATCTTAGAACCTAAAAATCCTGTACAGCTGTTTATGAAATTCGCCCGTTCATTGTTTCTTTTAACAAGGAAGCAAGGTTGGCCTGCATCTGTTTTGCAGTAAAAACTCTTCCCAACACGGCAGCAAATGAAAACTGAGAGCAGAAGCTGAGCACGTGGTGTCTCACCTGCCAATGGGTAGCGCATTGCGGATGATCCTCTGGCTGCCTCGGGTGTATTCAATATCCACGGTGATCGGCGCAGAATAGGTCATGTCCCTCAGGCGGCACTGAAAGGACAACAGGCACACGGTCAGGTGTTGACTTCAAGCTGAAGAATCTCTCTTAAAACATCCTGTGCTTGCCCTGTGTCCTGTAAATCATCACAGAGAAATCAAGCAAAGCAAAGCTTCAGCAAGATCTTCATGGTACCTGAAGAATGTTTGACAGACTCTCCTGTTTAAAACAAAATCCAAGAAAATCCAAATACAATTGCTATGATTTTCAAAAGCAGCCAGCAGATCAGTGTCTTCAGAAGACAGTACTGCAGAATAATTACAAAGTACTACTTTAAACTCTCTAATTAAACAAAGAGGTCTAATCAGCAGAGCTGACACAAAGACCATAGTGTGTCTGAGCAGTGCTGAGCTCAGGGACATTTCTATAAGCAGACTCTCAACAGCTGAAAGAGTTGTGCTGCCATATGAAGTCTGACAGAACGGAACGGCACAAGACTGAGAGAGACACTGTGCTACCTTACCAGCAGAATGAGCAAACATCACTGTATGGGACTGTTTCTAAAGATGACTTACAGAAGGCTCACTACAGAATCACTTCCTGTAAAGTCTCCCAGAATTTGTCTGCAAATTCCTTGGAGACCAAGAGAAGCAGAATAAATGTATCTAGGACATTAGATATCTCAAGGCACAATCATTTCTAATCCAATCTTTCTGGCCTGCTCTCCCCACCCTCACTCTAAGATGTTGCCAGCCCTCAAGGTATTGTGTATCTTCATGCAAGACAGGCCTTACTGCATTTGCTGAACACAACAGAGCAATGCATAGCAGGTCATTCGTGACCTCACTGAGCATGCTTTACCTTTCAGCTCCAGTATTCAGACTTGCACATTTATGGTTCTGCAGTCCTTCAGTATATTGATTATGTACTGATAAAAGGCAATTAAGATTGTGCTGTGCATTGAAGATGCAACTGTATGGAAAAATACGCCTCAAGAATCATCACAAACTGTATGTTCCTCCTCTCCACATTACAAAGTAGAGCACTTCTCTAGCAATAAAATACTGATGTGCACCAGCAGCTTTCAAGCTGTGTCTTCCAGTAAACTAGGTGCCATTATGCTCCCAGCAACTTCATCCAATTTAAAAGTAACTATTTCTATTTTCTAGTTACTTCGAATTCATCTGTATGAATAGTTCATGAAACTCCCGTAAGGACTGGAGGAGAAAGAGTTAGACAGCCTCTTTAATACTGCTTGGAGGAAAAAAACCCTTGGGATTCTCTGTGTGTGCTTTTTTAACACAAGACACAGATATAAAATACAAATTACAATACAATATTCCAGTATGTGTATTTTTGTATCACCTTCCTTGAGGTAACTTCTTACTATAGACAGCTGAAGGCAAAAGACAAACATGACTTGATATATACTCAGACCCTTATAAAAATCTGATCATTTTAGGTGTCCTTGGAAAGGAATTTTATAAGCCTTCAACAGAGAAATATAATGGCAGACTCCTAACTACCCAATCCTTTTCTTTTTTCCAAGTCCACCCTGGCTTGACCTGAGCAGCATCCTATATAAGAAAATAACTGTGGCCTCCACATGTCTACAGCACACTGAAAAGAAAGAGAAATGATGCACTAGCATTAAGCATCAATGAGAATATATTTGAGATACAAGAGTCTCTTATTCTAAACTCAAGGTCAATATGCTCTATAAGCATTTATTTTGCCTTCTTCTGCATATAGTCACTTTAGTTATCCAGTAAGCAAGCATAGTAATACCTGAATTCTGGAATATGAGTTGTTGGCCACAAACAATTTTTTGCATGCAATTTCATTCATATGAAAGAAATCTTTCTGGTTGCATTTTGTGCACATTCACATCTACTGATTCAACGTTAACTACACATTTGTGAGATGCAGCCACTATCATGTATGAAATCTGGCTGGGTCACTTTATTTCAAAGCTTTCCATCGAACCAAGCGAGGTTTGAGTCAGGTCACTGGAGAAAGAAAGTGGCTACGCCCAAGTGGCAGCCACTGGACAGCTGGTTCTTAGAGAATTCCTCCAAAGCACAGAATGTATTTTATGACAGTCCAGATTAGATGACAAAAAAGACATTTCAACTTCAAGTATCAAGTGGATATGCAAGGAAAAAAGCATCTGATATATGAACTGAGTTATGAGGTTGACAACAAGCTGTATGCAGGTAAACGAGTGCAAGTTCCAAGCTCAGTTCCCCCTTCAGAGGCCAAAAAGAGGTGGTCACTACCGCTTGCAGTGGCATAAATCTCAAAGCACAGTAGAAGGAGAGAAACACTGTGTTCCTGAGCACTTTGAAGAGAACTAAATGGCTCTAGATACATGAAAGCATCCTAAAAAGTTCAAAGATTATGTTAGTCTACGGCTTTCTCATTCATACAGAAGCTACCTTATTATCCTGTTGGTCAAAACCAATGAGACGTTCTGATTTCAGTCACAGCAGCATCTGTCCTCCAACATACATCTTTATTCCAGAAGTACACAGTCCATTTGCTAACCTACACACCTACAGCACTGCAATGAAATTAAATATACTCCCCATAGGGCTAATGTTCTTCTGCAGCTTCTTGTATTTTAACAATTTCCATCTGTTTCTGCTTAAAGTTTCCACGTTTGCTTTCTGAATCAGACTTAAAAAATACAAGCAAAAAATCAGATACACATTCCCAAAAAAGACTGGATGGGAAACAGAGACTGAAGTGACCTATGGTGCAGACAGTAGCAAAGCTAACATTAAAAAGACGCTAATAAAAATATCGAAGCAGCCTACATCATGGCATGAGGATTTCAGCCCTGTCATAAGGGGAGCCACAAGATTAAGCAAGAAAAGTACTTTCCACTACTTTCATGGAAACCACTCAAATTCAGCTAACACGAAACAAAACAAATACAACAAAAACTGAAATACAACAAACTGAATACAACAAAAAAACCCCCAATTTAAAATAAAATTAAAAGGCTTTATTCCATGATGTTTAAATCTCTGAGGTTTCTTTTCACAGTGATGGTGGAATGCATTGTACTACCTAACGCAACATGCATGTACCCAAAATTACATGCAGCTATTACCCAAGACATTCCCAAGATTAAAAAACCAAACAAGACAGATGCAAACATTAATACCTCATGAGGTGATACAGGTCGTGTCACATTGAAGCTTTCTTCCACATCTGGAGTACCCACATAGATATTAAGGTACCTGTAATACAGTTTCAAAATAAGCAGTTAGTTAAATATTTTTCAGGCAACCTGAAGGAAGCGAAGTTTTACATACGCTGAAAAATGAAGTTACTTTGACGGACACAAGCTGATTAATAATGAGCAATGATTCTTCCCAAAGTAACTCACTGTAGTTGAGCTGTGGTCTAATTAGTTAAAATTTAGCCTGCACGTGCAATAAACCTTTAAATCTTCCCATCTTTCATCACATAAAGCAAGAGATAAGTCATGGAAAATACCCTCTTGGTTTATATCTACACAAGTGCCTATAAACACTTTATAGCTGATAACAAACCCATGAGATAGTACTCATGCTGCTACTGATATGGAAATCATCTCATGCTTACTTCAGGTACCACATTGGGTCGGCATCACTTGTAACTTTCTCATTGGCCTTCATGATTTTCTTTATCTGGAGGAGAAAAAGAACAAAATGGAACCACATGCTTTTACTGAGCACTAAGAGCCACTCTCCTTCCCCCAACAGAGCCTACCTCGACATTGATGAAATAGTTGAATGAGTCTATGTGCTGCTTCACCAGTCCTTTCACCTGAAAAACACATGCATGCAGCAAACAAAGTCAGCTTCAATGGCATTAATCACACAGAGCAGAAATTAAGATAAAAGCATTTATAACTACTTTTGGATAATTGTGCTAAATTCTTTCAGTTGACAAACTTCTGGGAAGTGGCTGGACGATCACTCTGGTTCTACACTACACTTCCAAGTTTACACCAGAGCTGTCATATAAAGAGCATGGATAGGGTCTCTGAGTGCCAGTAAAACAGGAAAATAATCTGGAAACATTACATATATACAGGAGGGATCGAGAATAACCACCCAAAAATGCAAACCTCTAAGAGGATGTCTCCACAAAATAATCTGTAAATTAATCAAGAAAACAATCTGTGGAACAAGTCTATTGATAACTGCAATAAAAGAAAGGCAAAATCCACAGAAAGTGAGGATAGGTATTCTGGGAAACAGTAAAAGCTAGAAGAAGGGAATGTAAAGTTAGAAAGGAGATGAAGTATTCACGCCATGAAATGAGTGTGCAGCACTAACCTTCAGAAACGCTGGAAGAAGTCTCCATTTTTCCTGAAAACAAACAACAGTTTGAAATATCTTTCCAAGGATAAACAAACATCTAAGATGTTTGAGCTTTTTTGTCTGTGTCTTTTATTATTATTGTTGGTTTTTAAACAGCAATATTATTTAAAATCAGATCAATTTAGAAAAAAAAAAAAGACTGTCTAAATCCTACAGAGATGGATAAAAACGACCTGGATCACCTTAGTAAACCATATGTGCAGTATTTACTCAGGATGCAATGGCACACTGCCTTTCCTAAGCACAACTTATGTGAAAATACGTTTTTCTTAGAAAATTCCTTACTCCCATGTCCTCATTTAAGATCAGCTAACGTGTTTTTTTGTTCTGTTAACACTGTAAATCATATTCCCAGAAAGGGAAGATTTCCCACAACTTTTACTTTAAAAAATACATGCAAGAACCTCAGTCTTGGAAGCAAAACTTGTAGACACAAGTCTCTGTAACACTTACCAGGACCCTAAATCCTACAAATATTTAGCAAAAGTACAGAGAAGTGCTAAGTACATGAAGGTTCTTACAAATTTTCCCTTATTTCTAATCTTCAGCGGTCACAGGGAACGTCTCTTTACATCAGCCTCACTTTCTCCCACCACGGCAGTGCAAAAGCTTGCATGTATCTTTGGCCAGAGACAAAATCCTCCTCCTTAGGATGAGTGTCCCCAGTCCTCATATGCTTCTCCATCTACTACCATTTAAAAATATGACAATAAGCAAAAATCCCTGTAAAAACTTGTTGGCTTTCTTATATCCACAGAAATGTTGATGGTGCTCTTGGTTTTCAGCCTTCACCGCTGTTGTTTGTTAATCTCCTAATCTTGCTTGTGATCCCAATTTAACATCTAATAATGGCAAAGTAAATGCAATAAAAAGAGACACGTGCAGTACGGTGTAGCTTTTACTACTGGTCCCCTGTGGTTTATATGCAGTAGTGTTTACAGGCTGGACAGCTGAAGCGCAGTTGACTTCAGGTTTTTATGATTTAAATGTTATGCCAAAAAAAGAGGGTTTAATCTGTTAAACATCAATGCAATTAAACTGATGACCTAGGGATGAGACTAATGATTTTAATCTTAAGTTAGTATTTCAGGGCCAGGTTGGATGGGGNGCCCGAAGGTTCCGGCCCCGCGCAGCCCGGGAGCGGCGAGCGCTGAGGGCGGCCGGGGCCCTGCAGGCCGCCCCTCCCGCTGCCCGGCCGCTCCCGGGGCACTGCGGACCTGGCAGCGCCCGGGGGTCCTCCNCGTGGCAGGGGGGTTGGAAAGACACGAGCTGTACGGTCCCTTCCACCCCAGACCATTCTATGACTGTGTGTGAGGGACCCAGGCCGGGCAGAGACTGGGGACGGGACGGCACCTCAGGAGGCCGAGCCCGGGTTCATGAGGGGCTGCCCAGTGGCAGCTCGGACCACACAACCTCCCCCCCCACCCACACAGCGAGAGGCGCAGCACGGGCAGGGGGGGACTCCACGTGTGCGTGGGCAGCCGACTCCTTCCACCCCAACCCAGCCCACCCCAGCCGCGCTCNCCCCAGCCCCCCCCAGCCGCGCTCCGGGAGAGCCCGAAGCGCGCCCGGCCGCTGGCCCCGCTGACCTCCACCGTGTTGACCGGGGCCGCCGCCTGCTCCGGGGTGAGCGCGCCGAGACCCAGCGCCTCCATCGCCGCCCGGCACCCGCGCACCGCGGCGCTGCAGCCCAGCGCGTCCCCCCGCGCACCGGCGCGGCGCCCGAAGGTTCCGGCCCCGCGCAGCCCGGGAGCGGCGAGCGCTGAGGGCGGCCGGGGCCCTGCAGGCCGCCCCTCCCGCTGCCAGCCCGCTCCCGGGGCACTGCGGACCTGGCAGCGCCCGGGGGTCCCCCCTGAATCCCCGAGCCGGTCACCGCCTC
>VZRR01005960.1:82137-103793 GCA_013398015.1 Oreocharis arfaki
CCTTTACAAGGATCGGTGCTATAGAGACACCAAAATCCCAGTCAAATGGGGAGCTACTCATCTGCCCCAGTTCAAGATGAAACAACAAGCACTTGCGGTCTCTGCAGATTCCGGTGGCAGTAACTTTTTGGGAGGTATATATATATATAAAAAAAGATATATACAGTAATAATTGATAAATTTTTAAAGCAGAGTGTGAAAATAGTACCTACTACCTACTATAGTACCTACTATATGGCCACGTCTGCTGTGGCCCAGGTTCCACATGAATAACATTGACGGAGTTGTGTCTGGATTCCACCCATCCTAAACACTAAGGCCCCTACCCAAAGAGGAGTAACATTTCACACTACTTCCATTCGGTTTCCTGCCTAACGCGCACAGTCAGTGGAGAATTTGTTTAATACGTGGCAATCCATGTTTAATCCATGCAAGTCCTCTGTCGGACACAGGGGGAAGCTTGGAGCAGCTTCTCAAAGAAGCCACCGCTGTAGCCAGTTCTCCCCCAACTCTGCCATGCAAACCCAATACATCTTTCTTCCAAGTAGTCAGATTTAAGCAAGCAAATGTTTGGAGTATTATTTGTACAGCTGGGTTAAAGTCAGTACTCTACAGTGGAGCTGCTCCTGAGAAGGAACAGAAAAACGGTCACAACAGGATAGTAATGGAGTCATTTATCTTTGGCATTCAACAATCCATTGCATTTAATAGAGTTTGTATAAATGACTTTTCACCACTGATGGTATCACAAACAAGATTTAATGCATACAAACCCTCAAATATTTGTTTTTAAACACAGCTGCTACAGAATGGCATCTTGTTTCACGAGGACAACTTCAGAGTAGATGTTGTGGTTAAATGCATTTCAGCCACAGGAGCATGAACAGCATGCAACATATGACATTAAACAGATGCAATGTCCATGTTTGAAACATTAAAACACATTAAACAATCACTTGAAACACAGGCCATGCTATAAAATGCCCTTTGCAAGTCACCTTAATCACCAACCTCCCTCAATAAATGCTATCTTTTGAGTATTTACTGGTAAAAACTAGTACGACAGTTTTCCCAGTTCATTAAAAAGCTATACTTTGATATTTATTTGTACAATAGAATGCATATAAAATATTACAATAAAAAGTTCATAATCATGTTAGCAATCACCTTCAAATATTCATAAAAATCCTCTTTTGGCTGAAGCTCAAAATCATGTAATTATTTCTAAAGATCTAGCAAATCACTAAGATTCATTCTCCCTACCTGCTTTTGAAATGCATTCTCTTAATGATTTTGGATTGCCTACCAAAATTTCATATTCATCTGAGCAAGCCTGGCTTACCTAGTGGCACAGTTACTACAGTCTAAGAGTTCCTTTCTTTCAGGTTTTCCAGGAAACAGTTCCCTTTAAAATATGTGTTCATCTATATTTTGTGCAATGTTTTTACAAGGGATAGAACAGAAGTGCACTAGAGAAATTTCTCTAAAAAGGCATTTCGAAGAAAGTTTTCCTTAACATGTACATGTGACCAAAGTCCTTGGACACTGAAGAACAACTGAATAGAAGTAATTTCCTTTGCTATAAAGGGTACAGAATCCTGTAGAAATGGACTACAAAACCACAGTGCTAATAATGCCCAGGTTTTTTTAGACCTTTATGATAGACACAGTAATGTACATAAAGAATTTGTGTGATACATTAAGCTTTTACAGGTTATTTTTGTCTCTTCATAAAAAATAGATTGTAATATAAAATATTACAAATAAGCTCTAACTTGTACCACACTGAGATTTTCTATATATGACATCTTAAAAGGAGTATTATATGGTAATATATTAAAATCTCACTTTCAAGTAAATTATTCAATTTCATAGACGAGAACATGTCTATAATATGTATTCCAGCACCATCTAATCCCAGTAATCTGAAATATGCAAAACAAAGCCTGAGTAAACTTAAAGAAGTTCACTTCCACATTTCTCAATGTCAATCCTATTCATTTTCTGTATGCAAGATTCCCAATGCCTTAAATGGGAACTAAGTATTGGGGCCCAGTCCAAAAGAATTTGGGGAAAATGGGAGCATTGCTCACAGACTCCATGAAAAAGTAAAATCTAATCATATTTTCAAAAACAACTAATTACTTGGGTTCTTGCTTTCAGGCCTAAGAATATCTTGTGAAAACCCTACATTCTGCTGGATGAGGGCATGAAAGGGGGAGTTGTTCTGTGGTACACTGTAAGGTCAGTCTTAAGTGCTTTTGGGAATAAAGGTTAGAAAGACCTAACTTAAAAATACTTAATACCCACCCATTAAGATCAAAGATCAGTACATACATGTATTAAAGATCTGTATGACCTCCACTGAACAAACAAAATGCTTATAAACATTATATACAGAAATTTACTCTACCCTTCCCCCCCAACATCATGTTTCTTAGGTGTTTATTGTTAATCTCAATTACAGTTGAGAAGTTCTGAATGATTCCTAGTTGAAGTGGTGAATGCTGCTTCTGTAACTGCTATCCTGCAAACAGCTTATAACACTGGCATTCCTTAATGTAACAGAGGCAAAGTTCCGGGTCCAGTAATTGCAGTGAACCTGAACTTGGCCTAGTATGAACCTGGCTTTGGTTGCTAAAGCAATTATGCTGTACTTTTTTCTTCCAAGTATTTTCAGAAACATAATTGTTGTCTGAGATGTTACTCTACAAAAATACAATGTAAGCATAAGACATTTTATCTACAGTTGTTTTGTCATTTTGTAATATGCATTGCTATATGCAAATACATTTGAGTTGAAAAATAACATTGTTTTGATGGTGGCAAAACAGTAAGTACATTGCCAGCTCTTTCCCACTGCGAGTCATAGTAAATGTTTGCTATGAAAATTAATAATTCACTGGCTATTACAAGTGACAATCCATTAAACAAATATTTTTCTATTAAAATATATATATATATGACCATGATATTAATTTCTTTACAGTGAATTTCAGAAACTATCTGTATACATTTTACAAGACCTTTTTCCACCAACAGTCACTGGAGCAGGCTGTTCTTAGTGACGTGACTTCCCCACTGTCTTGGAAGATAAAAAAAAGGGCACATTTTTTTAATTGCTAGATGTTTCTGCTTCTGTTTTCTCCACTGCTGCCTCAGGAAAAAGCAGTTTTCTAAGTATGTTTGCATAGAATGGTCCATACACTTTTTTATTGAAGTTTACAATGCTTGCATACTGAGATCCAAGCAACTCCATCTCTCTCTGAATCACAGAAAGGCCTCCTGGCATAGTAGGCATACACTTCTGAAAACTTGGAAGAGCAAGCATGCTTCTCATGAAGAGCTGGATTCGTTTGTCTGAAATGGAATATAAAGTATGCTCAGAACAAATGTAAACCCAAGGTGAAGCTGTAATCACTTTGTAAGCACCCTGCACATCAGCACAGCGAAAAATCCAACAAAGTAAGCAGCAGCTCTTCCCCAAGATTGTGTTGGGATGGGAAACAATACTGTAAGCTTCTTAAATTTGGATACTGCAAGGTGGACACAGCACAAACATACTGCAACAAGTTACATTAGCTAATATGAAGTAGACTCAAAGGGAAAAAAAAAACCAAAGCACTAGGTTTGAACCCAGAACAGACACAAAGGAGACTGAATAGCACTCATTTTTCTAAATTCTTCTCTGAAGTACTAGGCTGCCTAGGCTTGTCTCTACTGGCACTTTTAGAATTATTTCTAGCTGTGACTAACCATGCTCTGCAGCATACCAAGAACACCATCTCTAAGTAAACAACGTTTCCTTAGTCTTAGTTGAGCCAGTATTTTACTGCAGTAAAAAAACGCTTTTAGAAGATAACCAGACAGCTGATTAGGCTTGTTAGGAGTAAGTTAATGAACACACACATACAATATGACAATTAGGTAGTATCTTACTTACCAATCAAAGAACAGACGGGATTATTCTTCTCAACAATATGAGCAATTTGACCCATTAAATTACTCTGCATTTCTTCACTAATAGTGGGAAGACCTCTTTCACTCAGAGACTTGTTCACTGTGCTGCAAATCTGGACACCAATAGCATTCAGAGCCTCCTTCAAGTCAAAATTTCTGGAAGAAACAGAAAAGCATTAAATTCTGCAGTTTCTGTAGCATAGGTTGTAAAGTGCCCTCACTCATCTCCCTTGCCTTTTGTTTTCAACTTGGTCTCTGCAATGAGAGAATTTTGGAAAGTTTTCATCTTTTGCTGCAGATGTGCAAATCCACAGATACAGGAAAATCTCTATGTGGAAGATAAAATAAGGTCCTAGTTGTGATTCAAATGGGAAAAGTAATTTCAAGTGTGCAGCAGTGACACCAGTTCACTTTATCCTTATGCCTAGGTGTTTTTCTGGGCCACGTGCATAGCATTTCATGAGAAAAAGCAGAGTGGAAAACTTAAAAGAGAGTCACATGCATCAGATTTGCTTGTAGTCACATACCTCAGACAAGCAGCCGAAGAAATAGACAGCCAAGTAACTTGAACTACCTACAAGAAGTTTGAAGCAACTGGAAAGATGATTTAGTGAATGTATTGCCACAGTCTCTCCAGTACTGGAGTGTATGAATGAGCTTTACTACTAAGCTCCAAAATCTGTACACTAATACCAAGATGAGATTTCATTAAAATCTAGCTTTGATAACACATGGCTAACATATAGTGGCCTTGTATTATAAAGGGAATATATAAATTAAAATTTGGTATCTTCCTATTAATAACAAGCACTGGCTATGACACTAGAATTGCTTCCAACTGTTCCCTGTATTAAAAAAAAAAAAGAAAAAAGAGTAAAAAAAGTTTTTTTAAAAGGCCTTACTTCTTGTTCATGCCTTCAAGAAGAGGAAGGGAGATCCTTTTCAGTTGGTCAGCAAAATCAGGCACATCTACAATTGCTGCACCCACCATGTTGTTTGTTATGAGAGAAACACAAGCTATGATCTTCAGTTGATTGAGCTTTTCTCTCAACTCCTGAAGCCGAACTTCATCTGTTATTAGAGTCTAGAATCGAAGCAATAATACTAGTTTAGGAATAAGGAGGGAGAGAGACAGGAAAAGGACAGATAGTCATGAAGCATTACTATTTTTAATCACAAATATACAAAGCCAGAAGAGACAGCAACTGAAATACCCTAAATACGTAGTATAGCACGAAGTGGCGTTATGTTACAAGTACCAGAAATATGCCTGTGGTGGGAAGAAAAGTAATGAGGAAACTGAGGACATTGCATCTTACTCCTCATCACTGCTGACAAATCTGCAACCAACAATTCAGCCCATGACATGAAATGCTCAGAGGACCCAGAGAACATTGTAATGACCAAGTTACAGACAGAATAGTCTACTGGATTTGCCTGTCCTTTGAAAAAATGCCTAATTTGTAACTGATGGATAATGATGAACAATTGTGCTTGACAACCACCAGTTCAACCACCAGAGCAGGTTCTGCAAGTGATACATAACCTGCTCCAGGCAAAAAGCCAGCTGATCATACCAAGAACATAACTAATTCCCACAGCAAGATGTAGCTGGGGTTAATTTTAGGATAGAAAGAGTTCATCCTGAGCAGCACAGGGGCGTTAACATCCAACTGTAGTTGGTAGCAATTCCATAGTGTGGCAAGCAAGATCCACCAGAGGATATCTGTATGTAGTTCTTATTCAAGACTGTTCACAGAAAGGTAAAAAACTGGTTTCCCTTCTGTCCAGTGACTGAGAACACCAAGAGCATCCCCATGTATTTAGCAAATTCTCTGCCAGGCCACCCTACATGTAGCTAAGGCCCTCCCTGGAAATGAAAATCTCAGCCCTGACTGATGGCAAATTTCACACTGGCTTTATGGAAAGTTGCAGAGGTTGGTAATCAGGAGTTGGAGCGAAAAACTAAACTCTGATTCTTGAAGCAATACTTTACATGCACTGAGAAAGGGTAAATACCTACTTTAGAGGCCTTCAAGTTTTTACTGAGTTTGTTCTAAAAAGCAATCTCACCAATTCCTGCTGCTGTTAGGAAAACAGGATGCTACAGTCAGTTCTTTCAAAGATACAGGAAGCCAAGTACTGTCAGTACAAGGCCCAGCCTTTGACCACAGCCAAGATTGCTCTTAGGGTGGAGCTGGTGAGCTACGATTAGAAAGAGGGAGAACAACCTTTACCTGGTTCTTTTCTGGTTGTTGACTTGCCCATCTCGAATTTCAGAAACTGGACTAGAATATAATCTCCAAATTTCAAATTTACTGTGCAGAAATTTAGGAGTGCAGGAGAATATTCACTTATTGTCATCAAGAGCAGGATTATTACATCACACCAATGATTTCATATAGCTGGTGATCTGAAGATACCAAAATACACTTCTTACCTCTGGAATTGTTTTGCAGTAATCCCATTGTAACAGTTTCAAGTAGCCATTGTTTAGCACCAGTGTAGGACTAATAATTGGTTTTGAACTACTATCAGCACCAGGGGATGATGAAGACCCATCAGAAACAGATGACAATTCATCTTCTATTGATTCCTTTATCCATTCTGTTGTGAGATTCAGGGCACCTAAACATTGCAAATAACACAGATTTACTGCATGCCTTCATCAGAATAAGCACTACCTTGAGAAAAAGGTTGTATACATAAGGGAATTCAACTTCTGAAGACTTAAACATAGTGGACAGCTGAGTCTCCACACTTGTCAATCCTCTCACTCACTTTCTTCCACTGATCACCTTTAAATTCTACCTAGTTTGTACAAACCCAGCCACAAATTGTTAGACTTTAGACAAGATTTTTAGGTATAAAAAGTTTGAGTTTAGGTATATTTTTACCTATTTTTAGGTATAGAAAGGTAGGTATAAAATAGGTATATATATTTTACCTATTTTTAGGTATAGAAAGTTTGAGTTCTCAAAGGATTGTTTTCCCTTTTTTGAGAGACCACTTACCAGTTTTAGCATTAAGAATGAAAAGTAGAGGTGAAGGAAGATTAAAACATTTGGTTTGTTGCAGTAGAGTTTTTCTCAGGCTGCATATATGGACACTGCAGGCCCTGTCAGTGGCTCAGGGCTCCCATTTTAGAAGCCCCTGCTCCAGATGTTAGGAAGCTTACTTATTCTTCTTGGAAGATCTATTTCTGAACACCATTTAACCAAATTACACAAAACCTGTAATAGTGGATCAAGTTGACTTTGCATCACCTACGAATTTTTTTTCCAGAGTCTGCCTTTTGTTTATTAAAAAATTGATCTTACCACTTCCAGCTTTCAGGTGCACTGACTGCTTTTACATGTTTACTTCACACTAACAACAGAACTGTTGCACACAAAAGAGAGAAAAGTCTCATCTTATGTCGGGCCTCTGCATACAGACAGCAGGAGTCACCACTTGTTTGTTTTTCAGACACCAACCAATTCGGTAAATGTAAGTTTGTCTGAAAATGCCCCAGACAGACAAACTTGATAGCAAGTTAAGCAATCACCCAGTGATAGCCCGCTTGTCAAAAAACTTTTCCATTATTTACATGCAGAAAAGAAAATGAAGTTTTCCTCTAAGTTTACTGCAACTTACAGATTTTTCACAGCATGTATTTAAGTAGTCTTCTTTTTAGAGAAAAGTATAAATTAAATATAGCATGGTACATACTTGGTGTTTCTTCAAGAATTTCCTGGAATTTTGTTCTTTCGTAGTCCACCAAGTTATGCCAGAGGTATGGTCTGAGGCTTTTAATTGTGTAATTTGCCATATCCACTTTCATCAGGTCCAAAACATGGAATATTTGTCTGAAAAGACAAATTTAAAATTTTCCAATTTAATTTAATCTATTGATTTTCACCAGCACATGTCAAGTACATGTACATTATCACTTTAATTTCAATTCTGGGAGAAGTATATGTTACCTATCATCTGGAATTCTTGAAGGAGTAGTATACATAAGGCTTGGTCTAAGTTAGAGAGAACAGGACTAATGTAGCATCACTAAATGCTACAGCCCTGTAACAGTAAGTTTTTCAAGAACTACATGAATTGGTACATTTCAGCCTAAATGAACAGATTTTAACTTTTTGGTCACTGATTGCATGAAGAGAAACAATCCTTCTGACCCAGTTGCTTTGATCTCTGTATATGAACAGTACAACAACTACCATTTACTCTTAATATTTCAGTGTACCTAAGGAACACTATTTTCTGCGCTGTTACAAAAATGTTTTACTCCAGTTCAAGTGATAAAATCTTAACAAAAGAGCTTTTAAATCCAAAGTTTGGGCTTCCAGAAGAAGCATGCAATTAACACTTCAAGAGGGAACAGTAAAGTGGGGTGCTTACACTTTGTAAAAAATGAACAAGACAAAAAAGTTTCTGAAACAGATTATTGCAAGAGTTGTTGGCTTAGATATTCAGAGCTGCCTGGTTCCATCTAGGTATCCTACTCATTTCATTACAAAGATACACAATCTGGTCAGTGCGTCAGAGCTCTTCCCCTTTAATGCTTCAGTAAGTTTTCCTATAGTTTGAGAACAGGTGTTATGCAAACTGACACAAATTTAGACTTCCTTTACCCCTCCCCCTCTTCGACCGCCCAGTAGACTTTCAGAGAAGAGGTTTTTTCCTCTAAAAACCATACTCAAATACCAACCTCAGTAACTCTACAATATTGTCAGTTGCTTTTAACTGTTTTATATCGTTGTCTCTTATTGGAGCACACAACTTTCCCATAGTGTTGATGATATAGTTAGCTAGCCCAGGAATATCAACAGCATTATGTTCTGCCTGCTGCCTTATAAGATCCGTATCTAGAACTTCACAAATTTGATTGTGAATCCTGTTTGCTCCAGGAGTCAGGAAGGAAAGAAGAATCTATATTAGAGGGGGGAAAAAAGGAGAAGCTTATCAATAAAAACCAAACCACTTAGCAAACACACTTAAGTGAAATTTTAATATTAATGTCAGGTGTATATAGATGACAGATTATATACAGACATTTTAAGACTGAACATTATCAAAGGCAGTGGGGAAAAAAGGACTGTTGAAAAAAAAACAATCAGTACAGTTCTGCAAAAGTGCTCAAAGCCAGTAAAACAAAAAGCAAGTCAACAACTAGACTCCTTCAAAAGCTGGGAAGCTACCCTGTAAAACAAACATTTACTAACTTAAAATTCTGAAAGACTTGCTATTGTGACAGGATTGAAGGTTTGTATACTCACCTGTGCGATCATCAAACAATGAAGTCTAAGTAGGCAGGTGCAGTCTTGTTTATACTCCTGTTCATGCCCTAAGCTCACAGCGTGGTTCTGGAAACAAGCTAGTAGAGGTGCGAAGGTTCGGGAAAAGAGAGGACTTTCAACTGATCACTGTGCAGTGAAAGCTGAGTGAATGTGCCACTGTGTGTTTGTGGCCATATTCCTGGTCAATATAAATACACCACAAACAGACATCTATTTTCAATTCTGAATAATCATGGCTTCATATTATAAAAGGAAGAATTAGAAGGTGTTGGCTCAACTAAACTAAGCAGACCTTTCAGTGAACTAAGGGACTCTTAGAGCTAAGCTGACAAAACAATACAGAGAAGGAAGAACATTACCTCCTTAATTTCCTCAAAGAGCTTGATAGCATGTTCGTATTCTGGAGGATCTTCATTCAGTTCTGATTCCAAATGATCCCAAAACGCCTTGTGTACAATTTGCTTCACTGTGCCTGCAAAGCTGTGGGGTAAGTCAGTTAGATACAGAAAAGACTCCCAACTAGCTTTCATCCTTGTAACTGTTTTAGATGAGACTGATCACTCGTTGGGAAACACACCTCCCCAGATATTATGCCCTTATAACCACATCTTTCTTGGGTGGTAGATCATCAGCTCCCAAAACACCGTGCACACTCTCCATTCATTTCTCCTCTCTTTCTAACACCAGTGCTGCTTTTTGCAAAATTCAAGCTCTTACCTGTTCTGTGGGTAGTCTTCATGTTTTATGCAAAAATTTGCATTTACAGCAATTTCATGAGCTAGAGTCCAGTTTGACAGATTTCTTGTAGCTGCCATCAGTTCATCAAATGTGATAACCTTGGGAGGGCTTGCTGCTGGAACAAACAAGATAAATTCAAGCCAAATATCTACAGCTGATAAGTGCAATTGAAAATACTACCCCTAGAAATTTTACTGCTTGCTAATTGGACTATAGCACTCTGGAAGAAACAACCCAAATTACCAAGTCTTTCTATCTTCTTAAAACACTAACTCAGGAAACTCCCAGCTTATCAGGGGTGTGTGTGTGTTTGTGGGGAAATACCACACAAGCCTCAAAACATTCTGAGGAGCATTTTCATATTTCCGCATCTGAACTAAGATGTCTTTTTTCCTTTAAAAAGTGGTCTTGCATTCCACGGATTTCCTACTACCTGTTCTGTACCCCCCCAGCCAAAAGCATGGGCAGTAAGAGATACAAGATGTCCATTTTAATTCTGAGCACAGGATGGCTATATTGCCTGTTGAAAAGGTTCTGAAGTTACTGACTTGCAAATCTCCCCACTTATGATCAGCAGAGCTTTCATCTGCTCTGGAATGTAAGTTATACTCATTTTTTTATGAGTTAATAGTAACAACAAAAACTCTACATTGGAGAGCAAATTCCCAAAGCTTCTGAATCCTCAAATTCTATCATTTAATTTAGTTTGGAAGACTGGTAACAAAGAAAGACAAAGAGCCAGCTGCCAACTGCAGCTCCACTAACAAGCTTTTTTTAATGTAAGACTTCATTTACATAGATGTAGGAAGTATGCATGGTCTGCAAATGCTTAGGCACACATGAACCACATCTTAACCAAGGTTTCATTTATCATTATTCAAATTATCTTCCTTGTGCAAACGTGCATTTTCTGTTTGATTCTAGTATCTATGAAGGAAAAATGTGGATTTGAGATTAATTACATGTAACTCGATACAGTATCACAAATCTGTAAGTTATAGAATTGATTTTTAAGTGCAGGAATCACACAGAAGAAACCCACCCTTTGCACAAAGGCGTATCTGGTTGAGTGGGGGGCTGCTACCAATGTCAAGCTCAGAAAGATCATGGTGACACACTTTTCTTACGCTTTCTGAAGGGAAGAAGTGCACAGGGAGACCCCCATGGATACAGCTGCTGCTGGTGTTCCACACACAGGAGATGCACTGCTTCACAGCAGAGAGAAAGCCATGCCTCTCTCTTATAACTCTTAAACAGATTCAGAATCCCAGGTTCTACCCACGACAGCAAAGAGAAACAAGGTAAGTTAGCTAATTGGTCCATGCACAATGCAGGTAAGGCTGAAAGAGGCTTACACGCTGGGGAGCTGGGTTTGCTTGAAGAATCACTGTTAAAGCTCTGCCTTGAATATTCCGAGTCACTGGAAGAAGCTGTGCTTTCCGAGAGGCGTGAAGAATCTGAGTCACTGTTCTGGTCATCATTGAGAGGCATTCTGATTCCCTTTCCCTTGTTTACACGGTAAACAAGACCTGGAAAGACAAACACAATTCCCATAAAACCAGCACTTAGGTTTTTTGTTTGTTTCTCAAAAGTCAGCTACTGATCATTATGTTGTGAATAAAGACCAAGTAGTTGCCTTTCCTAAACAGGAAAAGCAAAGGAAAGGATCTGGCTTGACATGCAGAATCATATAGTTATCAACTATATCTGTTCTGTAAGAAAGCTTTGTACCTTCAGCTGTTTCATACTTTAATGATTATGTTGGAAACAGTCTCTAAATTGGTTATATTTTAAAAAATGAAAGACTACCCACAGGAACCCCTGAAGCTACTTGTTGCAAGAATTTTGGTAGTTTTCAGTGTCCATAAAGGCATCTCATGATGTTACCATCCCCCACCTGACTTCACCAAGCAGTGGTGTTTAGCAACGAGTTTCCTTCCACAAAGAGGCTGCGCTGAGTGTAACAACTGTGAAGCAAGCACAGAAGTTGCAGGGGGAGAACAGGCAAGTAATTCAGAATATTACATTCCTGCCAGGGTGTAGCTGAAAGTCTGGCCTGCTGCTTTAGCTGGGTCTGTGCTCAGAATCAGATCAACAATGGCACAGATCCAAAAACCACTCCTCCTAGGGGTGAAGGTGGATAGGTTTTCTGGTGTAAGTCGAATGGCAACATTGAGCCTCCAACATTCTATTTAGTACAGACAACAACCTCCACTGAGAAGTGTCGTGCTTCACAGTGTTTCTGTCTATGTAAAGAAACTGCCTTGCAGGCAGATAATCTGCAATTGCAGAAAATGTGGACAGCTGCACAGTGTGACACAGATGATTAGCAACTGCATGACAGGAAGTGAAAATTACGTTCATAATAATATTAAAATGAGAAGCTGGAAGCCAGCTGTAATT
Organism: Oreocharis arfaki; assembly: GCA_013398015.1. Lineage (NCBI taxonomy): Eukaryota > Metazoa > Chordata > Aves > Passeriformes > Paramythiidae > Oreocharis > Oreocharis arfaki. Next base: position 94,530 of record VZRR01005960.1, read on the forward strand.
ACTACCAAAGGAATTTGGCCCAGATACCAAAACTAGCTGACCATCTCTGCTTATGGCCATGAAGCATTCTGTAGTAGACTTTATGAAGAGACATAGCCAGCAACAGTTTCCATCAGCATATTTAACTAATATAACTTCATTTACGATTAAACCACATCAGCTTCAGTAGGCAGGGAATACCATGCTTTGCAACTGCTGAACTTGGAAAAAAGCTACTTTTGGCAATACAAGGATGATTTTAATACTTACGTAAATCAACACATCTTGGGGTCCTAGGATAGACAAAAGGTAGTGAAAATGAAGATTTCTTTATGCTGGTACCTAGTTACAGCTTAAAGCATTTGATTTTTTGGGTACCAACTCATCCTGAATAGGCCTTTGTAACTCGATGAGCTACTACAATGATGAGCACTCCCCTGTTAATTGAGATGATCAACATTTCTTAAGTGTATGTTTACTCTTCCTCCTCTCCCAAGAGCAAAGAGGATGCACTTGAGCACCTTATTTATGTCATACTTTATGCTGGGGGTTTTTGTGAAAAGAGTTGGCCACATTAGCAAGAACACAGTTAACAATTTATCACTTTACTGGAGAAGCCAGTAACAGACTCCTGACTAGAACACAGAGGTCATGCATGTAAGACTTGCAGCATAACCTGTGATCCTGAGCATCGTAACTTGATTTGAACAGCAATTTTGTAATTTCTAACAAGCAAATATTTAAAACAGTATTGACTAAACAAGACAGAGTTGCAAGAGAACCTAAAAACCCAAAACACAGAGATATTTTGGCTTGGAAATTGTATTTAAGTTACAATTAGAAATTAGTCACTAGTTAACGCTAGAGAAGAGACAAACTATTTCTTCAATTAAAATCTGTGTTACAGATCTCAAAATTAGAGCTGACCAGAAACTAGTTGTAGAACATACTCGAGGTTCTTCATGCTGAACTGCTCACTTAAATACAGTAACACTGTACAGAGCACACGAAGTATTTATTAACCTTCAACTAATTTTTTTGATCAATATAAGAGCACTGTATTTCCAGGCTTTAATATTGTATAAAACCTCTTTATTTACATACAAATAACTAACCTCCAAAAGATTAATGTTGCAGCACGTGGTCCATCGAAGGATTTGATTAACGTTGTTAGCAGTATAGTAGCCCAAAGCCTTGCAAATCGCTTGCTGAGTCTGGGCACTTCAAGGTGTGTCTACTGCTTCAGTTCAGGTGTTCAGAACAAGGAAGAAAGTAAATGACCATTAAAAACCCCAACATTCTCACACAATTTACACATCATCATTTCATGAACTTCCTCTTACCTTAAAGTATGATAATGTGACTAAATATTCAGGTTTGCAAGGTGCTCCTGAGAGGAGCACTAAACCAGCCATGAAGGCAAGTCAGCACTGCCATTCCCCACCCCAGCCTTGATTTCCAAGAAGATCAAGTGGTTAAGGTAGAATTCGAAGTCTATATACATTAAGCCCTTAGGCAATAGTCCCAGCAAAGGATCTTTTGGCAACAAACACTTGCATTTTGAAGAGGTCCATGACATTTTGATGTATCAAGACCATACCTGCTCCTACAGTTTATGCACACATACAGACAACAGAGCTGTCAGAGTGCTTCAGAAGGCTCAATTTAAGTAAGAAGTTTCAACACCACAAAAGGAGATGACACACAAAAAACCACTGCAATCTTTTGCCACACTAAATGCATTTCCTAGTAGAATGCTTCAAACACAATGGGAAGCAAGAATGGGTGTACTCTGCAGATTCAGAACATTATTGCTAAATTCTAAGTTTAAAAGATAAACACATCAAACTATACATACATGAATATACAAGCAAAACTTGCAGGTGCCATCTAAAACACTTAGGCTAAAGTACAGTCACTCAGCATATGAAAGACAAGTACAAAGCAAAAATGGCATTTCTAATTAGCTACAACAATAGAGAACTGAGTCACTTAGTCCTTGCTTCATGGCATACACTGGAAGAGCTGATTTTCCTTACACTTTTGTAGACAGCATAGAAGTTCTCATTAATAACTAATGGCCAAGTTCATATAGAACTTTAAGTTTAAATTAGTATAATGGCCACATAAAAATATTTCAGAAAGTCCTTTAGCCTTGCAAGAACTCTTTGTAACTCACCATCTTGGATAAACAATACCATATTGGGTTTTTTTTTATTTGCTCATTAGTTATTACATATTAGTCTGTTGTTTTAATACATAGATTAATATCTGTTCTATTAAAGGGTCAGCCTGGGGTTACAACCTGCTTTATTCTGTGGCATTAAAGACTACCCACGTTTACATTTATATTAGGTCGGACACCATCACAGTGGGCTTTATCACACCATTTGTTTTCTTTCAATCAGTACTACTCATAGGGTTTTTTAAGGATAAACTCTCTGGGAGACCAAGCTAGAAGTATCTTCTAAATGTACCAACCCCAAGATTCTAGCTAATTTAAAAATGAGGAAATAAATTCTCATGTTTCTGCTATTTAGGCAGTTGGGGGTTATACTTTTTAGTAAAAAGAAAATACATACGAAACTGCTGATGCTTAGAGGTATCTTGCTCTTAATCGGTTAGCACAACACCCAACTGAATTCTTCATTTAGAACTTCGCAAGACTGCAAGATCAGGTTAGTTTTAGAAGACACAAACACACTTTTTATTTCTGAAGGTTTGCTTTAGAAGTTATTTTACGAAGCACCTGGGGGGAGGAGAGAGGAAGACAGTTTCACAGTTTGTTCGTTTTTTTCTCCAGATACCATCTTCAAGGAAAGGTTTTCCACAGCCCTGCTTTGTTCAAAGGAAGTGTGCATGGACTCAGAGACTTACGAGTGCTCTGTCCAGTTTTACCACTATGAAGGTCTTAACTTTGTTTATTCTGCTGGGCTCACATTCTTACTATCTTCAAGCTGGCACCGGCTGAATCTCATTTGGTCTCGAGTTTCCCTTTCACTAACTCCACCTCCGTCAGCACTCACGACACGAGAACAGAAAAGAGCCTTTGTCAAGAGTTACTTGCATTTCCTCCCGCCTCATTTTTCACAGCTTACAGCCGACATTTCTCCCCTTTAACCTTCTAGTTCCACAGCTCTTCCCTTTGAACAGACAGTTCTCTTCGTGAAGGCTTAAAAAACTGTATCGGCGAGAGTGAGACGCGGCCGAGCGCCCCGAGCGCTGCCGCGGGAGTGACCTCGGCCCGGACAGGTCGGTGGGGGGACGAGGGGCCGCGGCCCCCGAAGCGAGCCTGGGGACGCCCGGCCCGCTCCCCTCCCCCGCGGGGGGAGCGACACCGAGGGGAGCCGGCGGCTCCTCCTCTTCCTCCATCTGTTTCGCTGCCTGTCTCCTCCCCCGGCCCCATGTTTTTAACAGTTAGCCAAGGCAGGAGTTTGGCACTCGCCGACGAAAACAAACAGCGTTTCCAAGGACTGGCTCGGGGGGAGGGAGGCCGGGGGAGAAGCAAGAAGGGAACGTTCCCTGTCAGGCTCAGTGAGGGCAAGCCCGGACACCCGCCCCTAAGTGTCCCGGCCCCTATGCCCCGGGGAGCTGTCGCGGTGCCCCTGCCCTGCTGACCGGGGCTGCAGCGGGGGTACCCTGAGGCTGCGCCCGTCGGGGCGGATCGTCCCGGCGGACACTAAGGGATGGCAAAAGCCCAAGAGACACGGGGCAAGGGGAGCACCACGGACCCAGCGCAGGAACTGCGAAACCCACCTGCTGCAGTAGGTGCCCCACCGGGGCAGCAGAGCGACGGGCCAGTTCACCACCTCCCTGCCACCCACACCGCACAGGACGGTGGCAGCCCCCGAGCAAGCGCTGACCCGGACTCACCCCGCGGCTCATCGCCCGTGCGTGCCCGGACACCCCGCCGCGTGTCACCACCGCTGCCGGCCGGCGCAGCCCTGCCTTGCCCCGCTGTCCCCCGACGGTCACTCACCGCTGCCCCTCGCCGTCCTGCGCGGCGCTCACCGGGGCCGCACACAGCTTTTCCCCTCACCAGGATTTAAAGACCCAGCCCGGACTATTAGTGTCTTCCTCGGGCACGTCCATCTCTGACGGTGGAGGGGGGGGAGGCCCATCACCTTTTCCTGCCTCCCAATGGCGAGTTATCCGAGGCGCTTGGGCCAGCCTCCGCTTATACCCGTAGAAGCAGCCCGCATCTTCTCATTCTGCCTGCGACCGGGCACTAAGCGTGGAGAAAGATGAGGCGACGCGGGGAGACGCTTCGGCGGGCTCCCCCGCGCTGGCAATGGGCCGTGCCGGCGTGCGGGGGGTAGGCCGGGGGACGGGCTGGGTGGTGTTTACGGAAGGGCCCCGTCCGTCCGGGCTGGCGCCGCCCCCGCCCCGCCCCCGGTCCGCCTCGGGGCCGGGAACACCGATCGCGCAGAGCCAGGGAGTGGGGGGAAACTGTCTGTCTTCCGCCGGGCAGGGGGTATCGCCGCAGGTCGTGTGTGCCCGCCTTTGTGCACTGCGCTGCCAAGGGAGCTTTAAATACGTTCCTGCCCTGGTTCCCTTACTCTCTCGATGGGGGGTAGCCCCTCCACGCGCCATCTTGGTTCCCCACTGCCCCCCCCGCCACCTCAGCTTCAGGGGAGCCACGGGACCGTGCCGGGTTTAGTCACCCGTCTCGCTCATGGCTCTGGTGTCCGGAGGCCGGCTGAGCGCCCACTGAGGAACGCAGCATGGGGCAGTGCAGCACTATCATTATAAATGTTTTGCTTATTGCTGTATTGACCTCATGCATTGGGCAGCCTCACGCACCCACTGGGCCAGCAGTACTTGTCAGGGTCATCACGTCTTCCCGTCACAGGAGCTACGTGCCACCACTGCCTCACCCACCAGGAAGCACGGAGGGCAAAACACCGGCACTCATCTCTCAGCCAAGAGCTCACTAACACCAGCCTTGCCGGTCGTGAAGACACAGCTCCCCTTCCTGCAGATAACCTTTAGCACCCGTGGTGAACTACGTAGAATAGCTGTGGTATTCGGGTAGACCAAATCCCGCTGTTGGTCCCGTTAACCTCTGCTATAAAATCAAGGGCTCGAAGCAGGGAACAGAGTTTGGCTAAGCAAGTGCCAAGTGCCCGGCTGGAGAGGGAGCGCTTGCTTGCAGGGATGTAGCGCACCTGTCAGCCCTGCCGCTCTGAGCCTGGCCTTCAGAGACATTAAATTGGATTAAGTCCAACAGCCTAATCCGATAGCTTTTATAAAGAAGACGATGTTTTAAATAACTCTATTTGCACTACTTTGCCCCACTTTGTGCATGTCACATGGCAATGACAGCCTGAAAGAGGCTCAAAAGAGCTTTGGAGAAGACTGTGATGATATACAAATGGGCTGCTTTATACATAACTGTTATCACTTCCAAGGACATTACTTATTATTTTTTTTACATCCATTTTTGCTTAGATGCCATCTGAAATATGGGGAAAACACGAGTTCTTGCTGTAATGGCTGCTGACACTTTTTATTAATTAACCAGCTAAAACTGCACAAAGAGTACTTGCAAAAACACCAAGGCCAGTGACTCGGGGTCTATTTTGTGTCTGTGCACACAATTGTGGCAATTGTGGAAACCCGTGCTGCTCAGTGGCCTGGCTTGCACAGGGAGGGAAAGGGGTGCCTCAGCCTCACCAAGTAAAGTAGCTTCTAAATACTAATATGAAAGATAACTTCAGGGGAAAAATATCTCAGGGATACTACCTAAATCATGGAGTAAGAGATGGGATTCCAGAAAGGGATGGCTTTAAAACAATTTTTTTTTTTCAGCTACAGCAGTGTCCTTCTCTCACAAGCACACCAGCTGTTTTGGAGCCCATTCTTAAGTGCATGGCTCTATCTATCTATCTATGTATCTATCTATCTATCCATCTATCTACCTTATCAGAGATGTACATCTATATGTATAGCTGAGGCACCAAGTACATGCTTTGAGATTCTGGTCCAAAAGCCCAGAATTAGTCAGACACTGCAGTACTCAGCACTTAACCTTCTTTTGGTTTCAATTCTTTCCTGATCCAGAGACACTGAAGCTATAGGCCCCTATATGGATCTTGAAGTAGATTACCTACTGGAGAGATTTTCTCCACTGAGAAATGCCACTCATTTCTCATTTTCTGGGTGTCCCCAATGTCACCCAGAAAAATAATTGTACAGCCTTTAAATTTGTTCTGCTCAATTAAGAAGATCAATGTCTTTGTGTCTTATGTAGCACATGCCTGTATGTCCTGGATTTGGCTGGGACAGAGTTAACTTTTTTCCTAGTAGCTGGTAGATGTCAAAAGCTGGTGGATTTGGGCTGAACACAGTGTTGATAACACAGGGATGCTTTCATTACTGGGGAGTGGTGCTTAAGCTGAGTCAAGGCCTTTTCTGCCTCTCACCCCACCTCAGCAGCCAGGAGGAAGGTGCACAAGAAGTTGGGAGAGGACATGGCCAGGACAGCTGACCCCATGACTTGAGCGATATTCCATACCATATGGTGTCATGGTCAGCAATAAAACTGCAGGAAGGTTGGTGGTGGGTCACAGCTTGGGGACTGCCTGGCCATCAGTCTGTTGCTGGTGAGCAATTGTTTTCATTTGCATCACTTGTCTTTCTTGCGTTTTATTTACCTCTGTTATTTTCATTTTCATTACAATTTAGTATTATTTTAATTTGTTTCAATTATTAAACTGCTTTTGTCTCAACCCACAAGTTTTCTCACTTTTACCCTTCTGACTCTCTCCCTTATCCCACTGGGGACATGGTGGGTGAGAGAGAGCAGCTGTGTGGCACTTAGTACCTGGATGGAGTTCAACCACAACAAAGGTACACATCTGGAATTTTGACTAGTGTCTCAAGTTGACTTTAGCTCTTGGCCTTTCACTACAGAAGCACTGTTAATTGAAATGAAGGACTAGTTCGTGCTCAGTCTTTGCAGCAAGCTGCTTCGTAACCTTCCTTACTGTTACCAGTAAAACTGGCAAAGACAGTAGAGCCTACAATTAATGCAGCAGGGCAGCTACTGAATGGATAAGATGTGTAGCTGCATTTGACCCTGCAGGTCAGAAATGTCCCAGTATATGGCTAACTCATGGTTAGCGTGGGAGGAGAGGGAAAGGGCAAGGCATTGCTATAGTTTGTGCCAGGCCCCATGACAGCTAAGTTGAGAACATAACTTAGAGTCACAAGACATTTTTCCCTAATCCTAATAACTGAGCCAGGCAGACTGGCTTTAGCGTTAACAGATGGATGTTAAGACTCTGGGTTGACTGAGATCATGAGGCCCAGATTTGATAATAGGCTCAAGGGCAAGACAAAAAGACTACAAGGCAGGTGTAAGCTTTCTCAGCTTGTTCTTCCGTGGAGTTTCCAGTATTCCAAGGAAAAATAAGTCTTGTGAGAGGCAAACAGGGTTGCTACTTCTCCCCACTGAATTTGTCTTCAAATTCACACAAAGACAAAGCAGAATATTGACACTTCTGAGAGAAAATGGTACATCAGTAGCTTCCCCAACCACACCAGTCCGCAGTGTCTAGCAGCTTTACCACCTCAACAGATTCCTAATGCACACTCCCCTCAGCACTAGTTATTGGTCTTTCTGTACAAAAGAAATAAAGACTTTGATCCACTATGTCAAATACAACAAAAAGCTATTTGTAGAATGGTACTCTTGGTCAGAAATAGCTTGAATTGGTTCCATGGTGAGAAAAAGCTTTAGGTAGTACATTGCTAACATTTTCCTTGTCACTACCAAGTGAAAGAAGGAGAAATAGTATGAGAGTTACCTACGCTGCCTGAAACAGATTTACATCCCTTGATACTTAACATTGATGATCCTCTTGACTATTCTCTCTAGTGAAGTCCATATGGCTCAGTTCTTACAGTAAACTCTGAAATAAACAGCTTCAGAGCTAAAATCCTGGGTCTTAGGGTACTGCTACAAATCCTAGCCTTTCTAGGCCCTTTCTAGATAGGAATCTGATATCCCCTTCTCATAAACTGTGAGACAACTAAGGCTGTGGCTGGATCTTCACAGTGGAAACTGCTATTTTAGCTTTCCCAGGGTGCTTTGTTTGCTGCTGAAGATTTCTACTCTCATGGCATTGAGGAAGATTATTCTGAGGGTTCCTCATCTGTTTTAGTGCAAGCCCCCTCACACCAGCTTCAGCCACTTCTTGTATGTATTTAAGACAACCTCCTGACCTCATGCAAGCTTTCTGTTACTTATTAGGGTCAGGGCAATAAGTTCTGTTGTGGTGCCCATAACCTGCAGTCACTCCAACATCCTCTCAGGTCTGTGCATTTGACAGAATTGTGCTGACAAAATGCCTGAGACAATTCACTATAAATTCTCCTCTTATCACCCATTCTAGTAGTCACTCACTAGAACAGCACGTATAGACCAAACAGTTCACATCATCCTAAGCCTTGGCAGAGGTGGAACTGTATTTGCCGGGCTGACATCAGGGGCTGTGATCCTGCTAACTTGAAGATTCAGTGTTTCTACATAATTCTAAACCTAAAATTTATTTTATATACATATACATATATATGTGTCAAAGAAGAACATACTGTAATCAAAGGGAAGACCAAGAAAAGAAAACGTCTTCCAAGACAGAACTTGATTTAATTTATTTTTGTAATCAAATAGAGAAACAGATACATTCAGCACCCCAAGCTCCAGCTGGGGCCCGCGGCACAGGGGGTGGCCTCCTCAGCCTTTCCTTTCCTGTGCTGTGCCGGGACTCGCTCCGTGGGGAAGATGAAGGCAGCGGGCTCGTGTCGGCTGGGGAGGCAAAGCAGCATGCTTGGAGCGGAAAGGCTCCGCGGGCAGACTCGGTGCTGAGCTCCCGGTCTCTCCGTCTTGGACGAAGCCGTCCGTGACCTGACAGGGGCTTGCCTGGAGCCAGAAGCGCTCCTGCCAGCCAGGGCAGCAGCTGTTGGGTACCCAGGGACCAGCCTGATGCCAAGTCTCTGCTCTGCACGCACTAGAAACAGTGTGAAGAGAGGGGTTGCGGATGGAGTATAACTTTTTCTCCACGCCTTTCTCCCAGTCACTCCGGAGCTTGCTGCAGTCATTCCAGCCAAAATCACAACCAAGCAAAACAGAAGCTGCGTGAGACAGAATCTCGCCGTGTTCTGCCACCAAAACTACGCACGGGGCTAAAAACTGGCAGAAAGACCAGGCTGGGTTGGGGGACCCCTGGCGCCAAACGCTGCGAGGCGTTAGAGGGCTCCTCGCCGCTAGACCCTTGCACC
>VZRR01005961.1:0-14567 GCA_013398015.1 Oreocharis arfaki
GGAATGCTCTGCATCCAGAACCACGGCTCAGGCAAACCAGGGAACTTCAGCACAACTCAAAGTTGCCCCGGCCTGGCCCGTGTTCGGCTTTGTCTCTGCACTGGAGCTCGGGACACCCCAGGGGATGCTTTTCCCAAGTTCAGACTTTCTGTGGATAGTTTCAGTGCCGAGCACAGGGAGGGTTTTGGCTCCTGGCCACGCTGGCTGCAGAGGAAGGAGGAATTGGTGTAGGGAGTTGTGCTGGGTCAGAGAGCAGCAGCTCCTGCTGCAGCCCTGGGCAGCCTCGCTGGAGGAGTCCAGCAGTAAAAATCCACTTGGCTCCAGCAGCCACTGCCACTCTCCAAAGGGATGGCTCCAGGCTGTGGGAATTCCTGCTGGAAAAGGAGCCACGGGGGGAATTTAGCCCTCCCTCCCATCGTGGCTGGTGATGACAACACTGAGTGTGAGCCAGCACACGGGGAGGGGGCAGGAGCAGCCCCCAGATCTTCTGGGGGAGCACCAGCTGTGAACTGGGGTGGGAAAGGCGCTGTGGAGGGGAGAGAGAAGGAGAACAGGAGCTGAGGGACATCTCCAGAGCCACGGGGAGGCTGCAAGGACCAAAGGGTGTCCATTGACCCTGGAAATGGAGCCTGTGGTGCAGGAAAACACCCCAGGAAGCATCACCTGCCCAGAGCTGGTGGGATGGTGGGAACACCTGACAGGTGTCACTGGGCCTGGCCCTGTGTGTGTCCCCTCAGGTATTCCGAGAGCAGGCCATCGACGGGGAGACCCTGCCCCTGCTGACAGAAGAGCACTTACTGAACAACATGGGGCTCAAGCTGGGCCCTGCCCTGAAGATCAGGTCACAGGTAGGAAAATCTCCTCTCTCAGAACAAGTGACACCATTTACAGCTGTCCCTGGGGCCGTCCAGAAACGTGGCTTGTCCAGTAGCATTTATTAAGCAATAATTTATCTGCAGTTCTGTTTCAAGAACGCTCGATCTGCCCTTGAAAATGTTCCATAGCCTCACCTGAAGCCTGTCACAAGCTGTTTCAGGGAGAAACCACTGACAGCATTCAGTGCCCAGGGACAGAAATAAATAGCCCAGGCTGAGTGGTGGGAGGGAATAACAGGGATGCAGTGGGGAACTCTTACAAGGGGCCGGTTCCCCTCAGGGGAACTCAAACCCAGAACTCTCTGCTGGATTCTTTCCCCACTGAGGGCTTGGGAAATGTCTCCTGACAATGTAAAGGCCAGGCTGTGCTGTGTCCCCTCGGGAATTGTGTCCTGGCAGGAGCTGTGGCTGTCCCTGCACATCCCTGGGCCCAGGGACAGGCCCAGCTCTGGCACAGGTCCCCAAGCCCACGGGCTCCACACTGCCCGTGTTGTGCTGGAACAATAAGAGCGGCTTTACTGCTTTCCCTGCAGCCCTCCCTGTTTATGAGGGGGCTCATAAAAAGGTTCTGTGGGCAATTGTTCCCTGTGGGTCAATTCAGGAGGAAATAAAACTCTTATGTTTCTTCAAAAACAGAGAGCCCTGAACAGCTCAGAGATGAGGCTTGGGGTGGGGGGGAATGTGAGATACGGGCTGGAACTCGAAAAATTCCTTCAATTTAATCAACGGTGTTTAAAGTTCTGTAATAAGGCAGGGCTGGGGGTTGGAGGGGTGGGTGAGCAGAGCCCTGGTGCTGCTCCCTGAATAATGTCCCACTTGTCTGGGTCCAGCAGCAGCCCTGGTTTTGGTTAAGCTCAAATGGGAAGCAGCTGTGGAGGTGCTGGGAGGCTGAGGGGCCTTTGGCCCGTGCTGGGAGGCAGGAGCTGCTGCAGGGACAGAGAGGGGCAGGCTCCCTCCAGCAGGAGTTTTATTTTCCCTCCCTGCCGTGGCCTTTTAAGAGCAATTCCTGCTGTTCCGTGGTGCACGGGGAGTGCTGTGCCATCGGCAGAGCAGCGTCCTGCTGAAGGGTCCGTGGATAAAAGGGGCAGGAATGAGCAGCCCCCCTCACCTGGGGTGGGCCTGGAGCCGTGACAGGGGGATTCAGCAGCGCCCAGGAAAACAGGAGCAGGACGCCAGGACAGAGTCCCTGAGGAAGAGGAAACCTTCCCTGGTCTGGGTTTTAGGGGCATTGGGAACGGCAGTGCTTCATTCCAATGGTGTGGCCATAGAACCATAGAATGGACGGGCTTGGGAGGGACCTAAAGTCCATCCCTGCCACGGACCCAAGCCCAAGGTGCTCCAAGCTGTGTCCAGACCGGCTTTGGACACTTGCAGGGATGGACCCCGCCGGTCCTGGGGGCTGCTGCAGACCCTTTATCCGCATCCCCCACTGATCCCACGGCTGTTCTCTCTGTCCGCAGGTGGCCAAGCGGCTGGGCCGGGTGCTGTGCATGGCCGGCTTCCCGGTGGCGCTGCCGCTGCAGCCGCCGGGGCTGCGGCCCCCGGAGCGGGAGCTGCCCCCGGGCGAGCTCCGCCCGGCCTCCACCGGCAGCGTGGCCTCGCCCTTCGGCAGCGCCGTGGCGCCCAGCCGGGGCTCCCCCAAGCAGGAGAACGGGAACCCTTCGCTCCTCAGCGACACCGCCAAACCTCCGTCCTAACTCCGGCAGCGCCCGCGCCCAGGCGAGGCGAGGAAAGGGGCGGAGGAGCCTCCCCGCACGCAGCAGCGCCCGGCACGGGAGGAGGAAGGGAGGTTGTTCTGGGGTTTATGCATTTGCTTTCTTTTTTTTTGTTTGTTTGTTTGGGGAAAATTTAAAAAAAAAAAAAAGAACCACGCAGAAGAATAATTCTGAACTGTCAAAAAGAAAAAAAAAAAGGGAAGGAAGGAAAATTATCCAAAGATGTTGTCCTGGGACGACGCCAAGTGAAGAGAAGGATGCTGGAGGATGGAGGCAGCGCTCCCGTTCCCTTCCACACTCCGTTGGAGCTGCAGAGCCCGGCACGGGGATCATGGACAGGCTGTTCCTTGCCTTCAGGACCTCCTGGGTGTGACTCCACAGGGAAGGGAAGGCGCTCTGCTCCTCCCACCGGTACTTCGAGCAAAAAAAAAAAAACCCATCCACACCCACCCCAGCCACCCTCCCAGACCTCTCCTCCTCCCTGGAAACTGGGCTCAGTTCCTCATTCAGGTGTCTATGCATCTCTAGCAACTTTGAAAACAATACCAAAGACAGACAAAAAGGATAAAAAGACAGAGAAAAAAAAAAAAAAGAGAAAAAAAAAAAAAAAAGGCAAGTTCCCGTCCATGTTTACTTCGTGAGGATGGTACAGAGCCACCCTGCCCTGGCACCGGGGCCTGGCAGCACCCAGGAGCAGCGCCTGTGCCCGTGCCCCAGCCCTGCAGAGGAGGATTATTCCCGTGGGATGCTTGGTTTGCAGCAGCAGCAGAAGCGAAGCTCGGGGGAGGAGGGGTCCCAGCCCCTCCTGCTCGCTGCCCCGGACTCATCCCTGCCCCGGGGCGCTTCGATGCCGAAGCCTTGGTACAGAGGGGGATGGAGTTGCACATTCTGGGTGCTGTGGACACCGACAGAGCCCTGGGCCCGCCCCAGCCCCGAGCAGGGCAGGGGTGGGGGGCAGGCTGGAAACACGGGGCAGAGTTTTTACTACTGTGAATGAGCTGGGAACTCCTGGGGGTGACCTCCTGTGACTTGTACAGTTGTGAACAACAATCACACGTGGTACTTTTCTCTCTCTCTCTCTCTTTCTCCCCATCCCTTTTTTTTTGGAGGGGGGTTTGTTTTTGTTTAAACGTTGCACGTGCTGCCGTTTTTCTTACAGAATAGCTTTGGTGGTACTTTAGCTTCTTTATATTGTAAAAAAAGGAAAAAAAAAAATTCATTATCCATCATGTCACGATAAAAATGCTTTCCAGCAATCAATTTAAATAAAAAAGAAAAACACTTAATTTACAAAAGGTACCTGGCTTTACCCAAGCAGTCCCTGTCCTTCCTTTCCCTGGGTGCACACCTGGGCCAGCAGAGCTGCCACATTCCTGCCTGGAAACCAAGCCCAGGGCTGGTTCCCAGCTGGCAGCAGGCAGCCAGCACCTTGCCCAGCTAAGTTAGAGCCAGGAGGAAAAGGGAATTCCCTTCTCTTGGGGAAGAACAGGTAAGTTAGAATGCTTTACAAAGTGAAAATCTTTTCTTTCCCAGTCAAAGTGGTGCAGTTCTCACCTGGGCAGTGTTCCCTACATTACTTGTTCTGCTTTTCCTTGTTCCTTCATGGCTGCACCTCCCCAACCCAAGGAACTTTAAATTAAAAGTTTCCTTCTGCAGCACACGGAGCCAGCTTGAACTGATCAAGGCCTCCACGGAAGCTCCAAAGCTCTGAAACTCTCTGTGCCATCCTTAAGGCCTGCTGGGCACCAGGGAGGGTTTGGGGAGGGCCCCAGAGCTAAATGTAGGGTGATGGGGTGGTTGCTGGGACAGAGAGGACAGGAACCTCGCCCTTCCCTCGCTCAGCAGGAGCCAGAAGCGAACCCTGTGCTGTTGAAGGCAGCAGATTTTAACGAGGGCTTTTCTTCCCTCTGCCCAGCAGCTTTTACTGCCCTTGACCTGGCCACAGTTTTATTGGCACCAAAAACACAACTGGTGGAAAAAGCTGGAAAAGTCCAAGTCGAGTTGAAAAGTCCAGGTTGAAGTTTTAAAGAGTCCCAAGTTGAGTTTTTAAAGAGTCTCAAGATGAGTTTTTAAAGAGTCCCAAGTTGAGTTTTTAAGGAGTCCAGGTTTCGTGACCGAGCGGGGCCCGGGTGGCACCCGGGGCTGCTCCCACCTGGTGCTCCCGGCTCCCACAGCAGCTCCGGGGGCTGCAGGCACTGGCTGGGAGGGCTCAGTCTTCGTCAGAGAACTCCAGGTCCTGCACGACGTCGTCCCCACCCCGTGCCAGCTGCTCCAGGTCGGAGCGGGACAGCCCCCGCGGGCAGCTCCTCCTGCCCCGGGCAGCCCCGGCTGCTTCCCCGCCCTCCTCTGCGGGAAAGGAGAGGTGTCAACGATCCTCCTTCCAGGGGAGTCGCGGCAGCTCGTTACTAATTAATGCCAGCCACTCATTAACTGTCCCGGAGAGCCCTGCAGGGGCGGGCACAGCAGCCCCTGAGGTGCCTGGGGGAGGCACAGGAGCCCAAAGGGCCCCAGCTGAGGCTGGAATGTGAAGGGAGATCGGGGGGCACAGGAGGGGCAGTGCCTGCAGCAGGGTCTGGGCACACATTTCCCCCCGCAGAAAGCCCCTGAGCAGCAAGGAAAGGGTTACCCCGTGCCCCACCCCGTGCCCCCCGTGCCCCAGGCAGGGCTCAGACCAAAGGTGAGGGCACCCCGGCAGCGTCACCTGCAGGGAGCCTCCAGCAAGGCCTGAGTGCCCCAGGCACGGCTCCTGAAGCCCACTGGGCTGGAGGAGGCCCCTGAGAAGAGATGAAAGGGGCTGGGGGCTGTGGGAACACCTTAACCCTTCGCTCTCCGCTCCTCAGAGCTGCCAGGTATCCCCTCCAGCGTGGGTGAAGCCCCTCCTGCCACCCTCAGCTCAAAGGAGCCCTGGGTGCCCAGTGCTGCCAGGAATCCCCTTCCCCACTCACCCTCTGACTCACTGTCCTCTTCCAGCTCTTCCTCGTCCTCCTCGACTTCGTAATTTCCCTCTTCATCATCGTCCTCCTCCCCAAACTCTTTGCTGCTGGCTTCTGAGCTCTCGTCTGAGGCCTGCTGGGCTCTGCCTCTTCCTGCAAGGGTTTCAGTGTGAGTGGAACAGGAACAGCAGCACAGGCGAGGGGCAGAGAGCTCAGGAGTGCCAGACACTGAGGGGGAGATTTCTCCTCATCTGTCACAAAGCCCAGCACCTCTTCCTGAGCCATTCCCAGCTTTCCCTTCCTGCCCCAGACCCAGCTGGAGCACACAGGAGTGCAGGTGCCTCCCCAGCTCCTGGGTTTGTCCTGCTCAGGGCTTCCCAAACTGCACTCTCTCTCCTCTTCAGCCTTGCAGAGGCCCCAGCCAGGGATTCTTTCCTGCCTGAGAAATATTTCCCATTCCAGGGGAAAGCTCGTGCTGATGTGATGGAATTTGCTGCATCCAGCACCTTTCCTGCTGCCCTGGGAGGATGCTGGGATCCTGCTGGAATGGGCAGGCAGCTCCCAGCTCCACCTGCACCAGGAGCAGGAATCTCCCCTGCATCCACAGCACCAAGAAGTGACTGCAGATTCCCTTCCCTTCCCGCTGCACACACCTGGGACATCCCAAACACTCCAAACTACAGAAGGAACACCCAGGTTTGTCCCCAGACTCTGGAGAACTTCCCAGGCAGGCTGCACAATTGACTGTGGCCCTCTCGTGGTCACAGCCCAGGTGACATCAGCCCCTGCTCCCCAGGATTTCCTTGGTGGGAACGCCTGGAACGTCAGCCAGGATAAAATAAATCAAATCAGAAGTGCAGCAAGGACAGGATCAAAGATCCCCTGCCACGCACAGAACCTGCACAGGGCTCTGTCCAGCCAAACAGCCCCTGGGGTTTGGGCTCTGACCTTGTGGCTCACACAAGGAAGGTGCCAGGGGGAGGAGAGAGTGTGGGTCATGCCCAGGCACAGAAACACAGGTCTGGGGCTTTAAAAAGAGCTGGAGAGGGAGAGAGGGACAAAGGCCTCCCAAACACCTTCAGGGCCACTTCATCCTGTGCTCCCCCTCCTTATCAGTGACTCTTTTGAACCCAACACGGCCAGCACGAAACCCCCCCAGGGCAGGGCCAGACTGACCCCACCACACAGAACTGGGGACAAGGAGATGGAACTGTGGACAAGGAGATGGAATTGTGGACAAGGAGATGGAACTGTGGACAAGGAGATGGAACTGTGGACAAGGAGATGGAACTGTGGACAAGGAAGAGGCAAGCCCAGCCCCAGCCCTGCACCTTTCACAGAGAAGCCTCCATGCTCCTCCTCAGAGTCACTGTCCAGCTCGAAGAGATCCTTGAATTCCTTCTTATCCTCCTCCTTCCTCTCATCCTGCTTCCTGCGCTTGATTTCTGGGAAGTTCAAGTCTTCCAGCTGGAAAGGAAACAAACCCAGCAGTAAGAACAGCCCTCATTTGGACTTTTCAGTGTCAAACGTTTAAAGCCAGGAACTCGGCTCTGCCCAGCCTGCCCGGAGCAGCCACAGGTTCGTGAGGGGTCCCAGGGCTGGGTGGGGCACACGGAGCTCTGCTGCTCTGCTCATCCTCCCCTCCTAAACCACGTTTGCTGACCACTGCTGGTGCCTCAGTGAGGATGAGGATGCAGGGGATCCGTGAGGGGCTGGCCGTGGGAGCCCTGCAGGGACAGCCAGGCTGTGCTGAGGGTCTGGAGCAGCAGCTCCCCCAGCCCCTCTCTGGTTTTGGGTGCACATTTCACGTGCTGAGGATGCTCAGGGTCTGTCTGCATCCGTGCCCTGATGGGGATCAATGGGCCGGCAGCCCCCGGAGCAGGCAGCCAATATCAATGCCATTAAGTCCTCTCGATTGACGCCACCTCAGTGCTCTTTACACCTCTCCGGAGGGGGATTAGGGCGAGGATTTACTTGCAAGGGCTCAGGCCGGCAGGGCAAAGATAATCAGAATGCAAATGAAATCCCAAGTGCTCTCTGAGCATCAGCTGCCCTGCCCTGCCCGGCTGCAGCCCCTCCTGGGAAGCACTGGGGCATTAGCACACATTAGGGCTGGCTTGGAAACACTTGGCCCTCGGCTCGTAACTCATCTGCTGTCCCTGCCAGCCCTCGGACCACCCCAAAACACTCTCCTGTCTGACCATCCTCCCCCCGGAACGGCAGCCAGGGACGGGGCTGTGTGGAAAAGCAGCTCCCAGCAGACACAGGATGGGCATGAGGAGCAGGGAGTGGAGCTGAGCCTTTGCTCCCGCAGCCAATTCCAGCAATTTCTGCCGGCCTGCTCCAGGGTTATGGTCCCCAGCTGGGCCGTATCGATCCTGGAGCTGAGCACTTCCCAGCAACCGCCTGCAGCACCGGGCAGGGAAGGGCAGAGGGGAACAAATCACCCAGCACCGTCTGCAGGGGCTCATCTGAAAGCATCACCTTCCCCCCTCTCCTCCCTGTCTGCGAAGGGAGCAGCGGAGGGGGCTGTAAAAACCAACCCAGAGACGCCAGGGAAGAGATTTGGGAAGCAAAATGCAGCAGGGGCAGCGAGCAGAGGCACTGCCAGGCTGCTGCCCTCAGCTGACCCCGTGCCAGGCTGGGTATGGGATCCCAGAATGGTTTGGGTGGGAAGGGACCCCAAATCTCCTCCAGTCCCATGGGCAGGGACGCTTCCACTGCTCAGAGCCTCAGCCAGCCTGGCCCTGAGGGCTGCCAGGGATGGGGCAGCCACAGCCTGGTTCTGCTCCAGCCCCACCGTGGGGTGCTCAGAGGGCTGAAAACATTTGCCATAATTCCCATCACCTCTGGGGCACAGGACAGGCTCCTGCCCTGGCACCAGGGGTTCCACATTTCCACAGCGCCCAGGACAAGTCCCCATTCCCAAAGGCAGTTTTGGGTGCCATCAGCACGACCTGAGCACGTCCAGCAGGACCTGGTGCTGAGCTGAGCCACCCCCCACCCTTCTGAGACCCCGCAGGAGCCTCAGGATGGGCTCCTCAAAGGCACCAAACCCCAAACTCGCCGGGGAGTGACCCCAAAGCAGAGGACAGCCCTGTACTGACACAGCCCACAGACCCCGTGCTCGTCACACACAAGCACTAATTAGCTAATTTGGGGGGCCAGCCTTTTAATCCCCAGCTAGAGGGTTCCCATCTACCCAGCCTCCCCGAGCTGATTAGTGCACATCCCATTAAAAACCACGGGGAAAAGCAAATGGAATGGGCAGAAAGGGTCAGAGCTGTTACAGGAGGAGAGCTGCAGCTCCCAGCCAGGCTGGGGCTTTTTTTTTTTTTTTTCCCCTGTTATTACCTTTTTTCCCCCCAATGGCTGCTAATGGGACATGGATTTTCCCAGCCCTAATGGGCCTCATGGTGTTCCCTCTCCTGCTGGGGCTCACAAAGCTGCATCATTAAGCCACCAGTCCCCACAGAGCCACACAACAGCCCCATTCACCAGCAGAGCTGCCAGGCAGCCTCTTGGAGAGCAAATCCCAAATCTGCCTCTCTCTGCAGAGAGCAAACCCCAAATCTGCCTCTCTGAACTGAGAGCAAACCCCAAATCTGCCTCTCTCTGCAGAGAGCAAACCCCAGATCTGCCTCTGTGTACTGAGAGCAAACCCCAAATCTGCCTCTCTGAACTGAGAGCAAACCCCAAATCTGCCTCTCTGAACTGAGAGCAAACCCCAAATGTGCCTCTCTCTGCAGAGGGCTGCTCCAGCAGCAGGGCAGCATCCCACGACAGCAGCAGGGCCAGTCTGGGGCAGGAGCTCAGCCCCACTCTGTGCTGTCCCTCAGCCCCTGTGCCCATTCCCGGGCTGCCCAGGCCACACTCTTTGCCCAGCACTCTCTGTGCCCTCTGCAGGGCTGCCCTGGGCAATCCCAGCCCCTCCCTGAGCTCTGGGCCCGTGTGGGAGCCAACCCTGCTCCTGGGCCATCGACTGTTTAATTGTTGCCCTGCCCCACTGCAGACCCCAATCAGACCCATTCCTGTGCCCTGCCCCACTGCAGACCCCAATCAGACCCATTCCTGGGCCTGTAGACCCCAACCAAACCCATTCCTGGGCCTGGCCACCCTGCATCAGCCCCACAGTTTTCCCTCAGGCTCCTGATGCAGCTCCTGGAGAGGCCAAGGAGCTTTCCCCTGGCCAGGAGATGTGGGGAACCACAGCCTGGGCATTTCTGTCCTGACAGAAAAGTCCCAGCACCATCCTGGGTGTCACCAGGACGTGGCTCTGGTCTCAAATGATGCCCAGGAATTCGGGATGTGGTGCTCACCCTTTCCTTGCCACTGATTTCCAGCTGGATCTCCTTCTCCCTCAGCTTCTTCCACTGAGCGTAGTACTTGGTCAGGGGCGTCCCCTCCTCCTTCACCTGCTTCTCCCACTGCTCCTGGGGAGAGAGAGGGGCACAAATGCAAAGGTTTTCCAAGCAGTTTTCCAATAAACACAGGGGGTCAAGGGCACGAGGTGAAGATCCTTTCCCAAAGCACATTCTCCCAGCTCCTGGGCAGAAATTGGGCACTGCAGGGAAAACGGAGCCAAAAGCTGAAGGGCAGAGCTGGGAAATGCAGCCCTGTGATGCCAAAGGCACCGAGGGGCAGCACAGAGCCCCCAGGAGGAGCATCTCTGGGGCTTTACAGGAGGCTTCAGCTCACGAGAGATCCCCAAATTATCTCAGCCACGGTGGCCTGGAATGGGAGTTCCCAAATTCCAGTTTCTGCCTGCTGGAGGAGGTCTGGGTCTCAGAGCTGCTGGGAACCCACAAGAGGCTCTCCCAAAACGAGCTCAGTGCCCGCTGGGACCCACTGTTACTGAATTCCTGGCCCTGAATTCCCTCCTGCTCCAGCTGCAGGGAGAAGACGACACAGGAGCCAAGGCTGAGGAGGCTGCAAGGGACAAAAATCCCTTCAGATGAAAGCTGAAGGCAGGGATGGGAAAGAGACACATCAGAGGGACAAAATCTGCCCCCTGCTCCTTGGATGGCAGCCTCTGATCACCTGCTCAGCCCCTGCTTTCAGCTCAGGAAAAGCTCCCAGGAGCCTTTCCAGGCCCTGAGCTGTCCCAGGGCCTCCCCCTGCCCTGCAGCCAAGGGTTTATTTTTGAAACAAACACTCCCCTGCAGGGCCCTGGACTGGGCCCAGCCTGGGGAGAGCAGAAATCCAGAGCAGGAGTGAGGAAGTGCAGAGCCTATTTCTGCTGCCCAGGCAGGGGGAACGAAGAGGTGCCAACGCCATAAACGGTGGGCAGCAAATTAAATGGTTAAAAACCCTTTCACCCTTCAGTCATTTGGCATCCCAGTGCTGAAAGGGGGTGGTGGGATGCCAGATTAAAATTCATTCTTCACCTGCCAACATCCCTTTAGCTAAAAGCTCTCTCCCAGAGCTGTACCTGCTCCCTGGATCACCACAGAGCCCAGGAATGAGGCATGACCCCACAGTAAAAACACAGCAGCAGCTCAGATACTCTTCAGCAGATCTCACCTCAGGTGCTCCTGGGGAGCTGAGCCCCAAAAGGAGGGAGCTCCCCTGATTCCTGCTGCTCAGGAGACACCCAGGAAGTTAAAGGAATCCTCAGGCTCTTACCCCAGGGCCTGCAGCCAGAGCTGCTGGGCAGGGCTGTTGAAAACCCCATTTAATTCAGCTCCAGACCTTCCCCAGCTCCTCTGCCTCAGGGAGAGCCTGGGAGGTTGGGATCTCTGCCTCTGCAGTGCCCACACAACCCCAAACCAACCACTGCCCCCCAAACCACCCGAGTGCCTCACCCTGCATGGGCAGCAAGCAGCCCGAGCCTGGCACTGCCCAGCCCGTGCCACCCACCCTGATCCCACAGCAGCCCTGCTGTGCCCTGCCACGGCCACCTCCTTCCCTGCAGTCCCTGCCCTCAGGGGCTGCAGAAATCCAGGCTTTCCAACAAACCCCGAGGCCACAGAGGCGGCTCTGACCCATCGATTACCCCGCAGAGAGATTTCCAGCAGGCAGGGAAGCGCTGGATCCCTCCCAGAGAGGACACACCGAGCTCACCTGCTCCCAGAGGGGGCACAATCCCCTAAAATCACATCGGGCACAAACTGGCACTGCCAGGAACGGGAGGATGAAAGCAATTCCCAGCAGAGGAGAGGCCCTGCCTCCATGTGTGTGCACCATGAACAGCAGGACGTGGTTTAGGGGCCGTTTCCCACCCGGCTCTCGGCTGCATGAGCCCCAGCTCATGCCCTTGCCATCAGCTCCTCCTGCTCCCTGCCAGCCCAGCCCAGCCCAGCCCAGCCCAGGGCAGCCCCCTGAGCCCCCCCTGTGCCCGGGAGGCTGGAGGAGCAGCAGGCTCACCACGGCCTGGGCGCTGGCCACGCCGAAGGCCGCCCGCTGCCGCCGGCTGCAGATGTGCGCCGAGTTCTCCTGCACCTTCTCCAGCAGCTGCCGCACGGACCTGCAGTAGTTGGCGACCTTGCACTCCTTCAGGAAGGACTTCAGCTGGCAGGAGGGAAAAGGAGAGGGAGAGTGAAAGCAGTGTGAGGGCTCCCACGAACACCCCAGCGGTGAGAGGGCACCTCCCACCCTCAGACAGCCAGAGCGCTCTCTGTTCCCTCCGACCCACCCCGATCCCGTGGGATTTATCACCCACGGGCAGGCCTGGGGCCCTCACCCCCTGGGCTGGGAGGGAGCAGAGCTGCAGGTTGCTCCACACCAGCCCTTTGTTCTGGAGGAGATGGATCAGTGCAGGAAAAGAGACTTCAAACTGGGCTGGAAGTGTCTGAGGACTGGGAACGAGGGGCTTTGGGAAAAGCTGGTGCTGCTCCAGGGTCGGGATGGAGCCAGCGGGGTGAGGTTTGCTCCACGTCTGCCTGCACCAACCCAGCTCCAGCTGGCACCCCCGACCCTTGCAGGGCTCAAACCCAGCTCCAGCTGGCACCCCCGACCCTTGCAGGGCTCAAACCCAGCTCCAGCTGGGACCCCCGACCCTTGCAGGGCTCAAACCCAACTGCAGCTGGGACCCCCGACCCTTGCAAGGCTCAAACCCAACTGCAGCTGGCACCCCCGACCCTTGCAAGGCTCAAACCCAACTGCAGCTGGCACCCCTGGCCCTTGCAGGGCTCAAACCCAACTCCAGCTGGGACCCCCGACCCTTGCAAGGCTCAAACCCACACCAAAACTGACAAAAGGCAGCTCTCCAGCACCACCACCCTGCTGTGACACCTCCAAGGCAGCAGTGGAATGCTCTGGGGGACACAAAGAAGGATGGGGGTGCCCAGGCTGATCCATGGCTGGAATTCCAGTGGGCTCCACTGCCTGCTAGCAGCTCCCCCCAGCTCCAGGAGTGCTGCCTAAATCCTGCAGGCCAAGCTCTCTGCTGGAGCCATAAATAAAAACACCACACACACAAACACTGCACAGACATTTGATTTAGAGAAAGAGCCCCAAGTAATAAGGCAGCAGAGAGTGGTTAACCACGATGGAATCCTCCCCTCAGCCCGGACCTGGAGATGCTATCGGGAGGGAGATAAAGGATTTCCAGGCAGCAAATCCATTACTGCCTTCCCCACCCGTGGCTTCCAAGGCTCTGCCTCGGAACACAGAGCTGGGGGAAGGAAGGAAGGAAGGAGATGTTTCCCTCCTGTCAAGCTCCATCTGAAATGCCAGCTGGGGAGGTGCTGCTGTTAACCAGGAGGTGACAGTGCCAGGACACTGCTCCCCGAGGGGTGCTTGCAGCAGGATCTCCCCATCCAGGAGCAGCAAGGGGCTTGCCCTGACCCCTTCTCCCCCAGCACACCCCAGCTGCCACCACAGCACCAGCTCAGAAAAATGGGAATTCCGGCACAGACCTCCCCTGCTTCCCCCAAAGCACAAAGAAACTGCCAGCACGACTGTTCTGCTGCTGCTGCTGCAGCCTGCCCTACCCTCACCACCCCCCCTTTGCTAAAATATTTATTTTTTATAGGTGCTGCATATTTATCTCCACTGAGAGATGCATTTGTCACCCGATTTATCTCACTTGATCCCCCCGGCTGCAGCCCCAGATCCATCCCATCCGCTGCCACACACATTATCATTCTTCTTGCCTCGCAGGAGTGTCACCAGAAATCCTGCAAAACCTCGGGCTCCATCAGTGCACTCTGGAGCCCCACACGGCCCCTGCTCTGCTCCTGCTCTCCCACCCTGGCAATCCCTCACAGCCCCACCTCTACCTGCCAGCTACCCATGCAACCTGACGAGATCTCAGCCCTGTGTGGAGAGGCAGGCACACAAGCAGGGAGGTAAAAGAAGATAAAAGGGCAGAGAGGAAAGAACCAGGCTCTGTGTGTGCCTTTTCCTGCCCTGCCTGACAGAACAACCCCATCTCTGCAGAACAAAAGCACTCAGAACCCCGGGGTGTGCGTGTGTGTGGATGTGGCACTGAGGCCTCACATCCCAGCCCTGCCATTGCTGGGGTTGATTCTGTCCCACTGCCAGCCTGCAGCACCCAAGGCTTCTCCCAGCACAGCCCACAGAGCAAAACCCCAGCTCCTCTTACTGGAAGTGCTGCAGGGAACCCAAGCCCTGCCCAGTCCCCCACTGGAAACAGGCAGAGGGGATTTCCCTGGGGCAGAGGGAGCAGCAGCAGGAGTGGGGCTGGCAGGGCAGGGCAGGGCAGGGCAGGGCAGGGCAGGGCAGGGCAGGGCAGCACCTCCTGCCCTCCCGTCTCGCTGCAAGCCTGGCCTGGCTCCTGCCACCTCCTGCCACCCTGACCAGTGCCAGCCTCTCCCCTGCAGCTTCCCACGCCCGCTCTGTGCTGCCTGCCAGGGCTCTGGGAGAGGGAAGGGGCTCTTCCCTCGCAGCCCCTGCTGCAGTGACCACCTCGGGGTCAGCCCTGGGGCAGGAGCAGCAGCTTTGAAGTGTCTCTGGCTCTCCTCTCCTTTCATCTGCCGGCTGCTTCCTGCCTTCCAGGCAGGGAGCTCGGGAAGCCGAGTCTGGAATGCTCAGCCCAGCTTCCCCCAGAGCCGCTGACCAGAGCAGCAGCAGCAGCAGCA